>JALIZH010032928.1:225000-345000 GCA_030522465.1 Rhipicephalus appendiculatus | reverse complement strand
TTTGATCCACATCTATCGCCTCGAATGCCTTGTTAACCTCTGAACATCTGTCAGAATCGGTCTCAAAAAAAGAAAGTACCCCAGATTGATCTTATTCTCGTACACACCGTCCGCGTCGCACTTTTCAGTGCGCCTCGCCATCTCCAAATGCACCTTCCATTCGGCCCACTGCTCTACGATACCTTGAAACAGCTATTTCGACGAGGGATAGCCACCGCGTCCTGCACTCTTGCAAAATTTTCAATGGTTCATCGCCGCAATTCATCAGACCGTGGAACTTCTTGTATGCAATTTACCGGGCAGGGGATCTTGCCAACCAGTAGTACGTTTCGGTGATTAGGTATTCTAAGTTTCTCGGCAATGCTTCCGACGATTTTGAATCAGTGCACTGCGTGAGGCATCCGCCAGAAATCCGCTATGTAGGAAAATGGCCCGTCAAAAAAATCCGCTAGTCGCTAGACAAACTTTTTTCCCGTCATAGTGAAATAAAATCCGCCAGATTTAGCGGAAAATACGCTAAATTGGCATCACTGTCTGGGAGTGCCCCTCTACAGCACCACATGGATCAAGAGATTTCGCAAAACACTTTTTATTCATTGCTCAAGAGCCACGACTGGTTCCAACAACTCCAGACATTCCAGAAGGCCCACGACGCGGCGGTGAGGCTTGGCCTTCCCGTCCCGATGTAGGAGCGGCCCTCAATGAAAATTGGGGGATGACTTCTTCAGGAGCTGAGTAAAGTTTATTACCTACATACCTACAGCGAAAATGTGTGAAAATTAGCACATGCTTATACCTTTCAACATAGTATCCAGTGCATGAACAACGTTACTTGTTGACTGCCCCAACGTATGTTTGAATTCAACGCCCAACTGCTCGAAGTGACCGAAAAATGCGCCATTAGTGAACGCGACTATAACTAAAACTATTACATTTTCAAAATAAACTCGTGTAAGCCCAGAAAACACGACAATTAAGGGACAGGAAAATTCTGCAAGCGATTCGGCGAAAAGAGAAGCCCGAAACTGAACTGAAGAATGACTCCAGCGCCGGTCCATTGCGTCGCATAGAAATATACTTTTTCTGCGATACTCGAACAGGCACCATGGTGATCTTCATTAAACTTGGTTGAACAGAGGAAACTGAGACATTCATTGAGCCTGGCTTTGTAGCCATCTTCGCCATAGAATCCACGGTCCCTTCACAGGTCGTGGCAACAAATGGTGATTGGGGTCAAGCATAATTATGTTCTTTTTCAACAAGTTGGCGAGAATATGATAAAGAATGACCCGCATAGACTTTCTGTGCGACGCTGTGGTTCCAAGCACCTTACCGTATACATATAATAATGGACCATGAGCTGCAACATTGCGGCGCCGACGGCAAAGCCCATTCGCGTTTTCTGCGTACAAAAAACCTTTTGCTCGTGAGGGCTTGGTAACATTGTCACATAGATGATATCGCAATTCACACAGATATCTGTGAGAAGGTTCACGCAAAGAAAGGCTGTCACCAACCGAATGCGGCATCCCACATCGGCGCGTGCGCTGACACCGCGGTTATTATAGAACGTCGCTAGCAGTACTTGTCAACAAAACAGATACGTGAGATTTGGAGTGCGAAATAATCAAAATGAAATGAACATGGTTGATTACGCAGTCCCGTGCTGACGTGTTTCGTTGTGTCAATTTTGTCAAGGGTATTATAGAGGCTTAGGGGTTTCGGACGTTCATGAGAACCTTCGAATCCTTTGGGTCTCAACTTTTCATGTTTCCGGTTTTGGTTTTGTTTATCACCAGAAAGGTTCTTTCTATGTATAGAAAAACAACCAAACTTCCGCGACATGTTTCATCACTAGCTGGATACTCATCCCGACGTGCTCCCGAGAATAATGGCCAGCCAGGGAGCATCCCAAAGGGAATTCCGAAAAGAGCGGCAAGCGCAACTAGCTAACTGCTCGATGACACTACACAGCGTGCGTATATACTTAACTCGGCTGGTGGGGCATCCTGCGTACAGACAGGCGGCGAGAGTAGCGAGCTCAACGGCCACGCTCGATCAGCGGGCACGGCTCCTCCGTTGAGCAGCAGGACATATCCCGTTGGCCCTCGGAGCTGTGTCGCTGTCGCGCACGTGCGACCCTTGATTACGGGTTATCCAACGCGAATAAAGCGCTGCCAAGCTTCCTCCTCCGCGGCTGCAAGAAAGAAACGGCTTCTGTCACATGCGCTACCCTTTTGCCGCGGGCGCTTCCGGTCTTAGCAGGCTTCCGCTATATCGCGCAACACCTTACGCAAGCTCTTCATCATGGAACGTAGCTGCAAGAAGAGCGCTGCGGTATACTGATGATGCCTGCTTTGATTGCCGTTCAACTACGTTTCTGTTTTGTGGGGTGACTGGCGCTGCTCATACGTTTCCCTACTCGCATTCCCTCCAAGTGGGTTTGAGAGAAACAAGCATAGCGTCCACAACAAAAACAGATCGTGATCAAATACGCTATAGCCTTGTAATCGCTAACAATGATATGCTGCGTCTACTGGCTACCGTGCGTCTACTTGGATGACAGGTCCATTTTGGGACACTGGTTGAGCTCCGAAACTATGGCATGGCTTCTAGAAACCTGCTTGTGTTAGATGTGGTCCTGTGCAGCCCGGGCAATGCTGTAGGCTCTGTGGTAGAGTACTTGACTGTCACACAGAGTATCTGGGTTCGAATCCTTTCTCGAACCCTGACTTTTATTTGCATTCATCGGGATTTTTAGAGATGGCGCAGTTTTAGCCAAGGTCACTGCCAACATAGACACCTAAGGATTTCGCCTCGATAAATGTAACCCGCAGATTTCCAACAGAAAATTTGAAAAGTTCATGTGACGGTGAATAAAAAATGAAGGGCGTAGCCTAAACTTAAATGTGCTAAAAGAACGGTAAAGATTAACTCGGCAATCGCTTGCAGTCAGCCTTAAATTCCTAGACGGTGGCGCAAGCATACCTGTAACTGTACACGAGAGTCGGCACTCCAAAAGAATCAGTAGAATTCTCAGATTTAGGGCCAGTTTTACGAAAGCGAATTGCGATGATTGCTTTTCTCGGCATCTTAAAGCCGCGGCACGAAATAAAAGAAACGAATGATTTATTGCTTTATCCTCGTTACAGAAAATACCAAAGGGGGGGAATGCTTGCTTCTGATTACATGGCGCTTACTCACTGTACCGGGGATTGACCAAGTATAGCTGGCGGCGATAGGGAATGCGGATAGGAAAACTTAAAGTAAGAAAGGATTGGGAAACTATACTCCATCTCAGAAGTACCTTGCAGCACTGTGGAAGCTGCAGGGCTTGCTAGCCAATAGGAAAGGTGAAAGCCCCCCTCGAGACGTGTTCTTCCGCGTCGCGTCGTCTGCTCGTCGTCTCTTTGGCGTCGGCTCGCCTACCTTGTCGATACTTGCTCCCTGCAGTTAATACAAAACGCAAAAACCTCTGCCGGAACGCCACCTCGTTGTTTCTTTATGTTCAGAAACCCACTTGTGCAGGACGTGTTCGCTGGCGTTTGTGAGAAACGCTGTTCTTTTCATAACAGCGTTCATACTGGCGTTTTCACCGAGTTCTTTTTTGTCAGCGCGGTCGACGCCCTTTCAGCAGCTATCGCGTATCATTCTTGAGTGGAACAGCAAATGATTGGCACAGAAAACAACATAGACATTCAGGGTGTTTCGCATCGTCAACGCATCACAGACACTAATCTTGTGGCGACATCTGCTCAGTTAACATCAAACCACTTTTACGGCTTGGCATCGCCTCAGTAGTCCTAGCAGCACCAAAACAAACGAGCGATATAAATAATAGCGAAAGAAGATACCTGATTATTTGCCCTCAGCGTTAGATTAGACTAAGCGATGACAGATTATGCCACTTATTTCTTGCTGTCCGGGCAGAGAGCCAGTAAAAAGCACGAATTCGGATGGAAGCGGGTGGTCGGCGGTGTATGGGGGGCTGCCATGTTGCTGCACGTCACCGAGGTTAGGGTGGTTATTACGGCTACCAGCCGGTAATTTCTTCATTATTTCAGAAATTTCGAAGTGCATGCGTGAAGGGCCTAACGTGCCACGTAGCGCCGTAACGCTTCATGCGAGAAGCACAGCTAAAGCACTTACACCTCGTTGATAATGAGAGTTAAGTCCGGGACTATATTATGTGCTGCGCAAGGATACCGCCTGTTTACTCCTCGTAGCTTCGGCAGTGCTGCAAGGTAATTGTAAGATGCAGTATAGAGAGATGGGCAACGCAGCAGAGGACGGCAGTGAATAAGATGGAGTGACGAAATTAAGAAGATCGCAGGCATTAAATTTAATCGGGTGGCCTATGATAGGGCAAATTACGTATCATGGGTCAAGCAGTGGACATAAGATAGGCTTATAATGATCATAAAGGATAAGGTGAAAAGGCCGCACATTTTCTGGAAATGGAATAGTTTTAGTTGGACTGGAGGTTATTTACAATAATATGCATATAACTAGCAGCTTTAGCAGTAAGAAAGTAATTTCGACTATATCTACGCACAGACTATTGAGGCATATTTGTTGTCGGTGTCCCATCGTCGTTGAAATCATGCATTTGTCTTCGTCACGCTGTTTTTATGGTGGTAGTAGTGCTGTCATCATATAGAATAACTGTAAACGCTGTTATCCACCACGTGAAAGCGACGGGAAACATCGGACGGACCACTGAATATGAATATTCGGTTACGATGCTACAGCATTACGCTATTGTATTATGCTGCTGCAATGGGCCGTTGTATACCACTACCGCGACTGATGGTGATGACGATGATCTTTATTTGCATCCCCTTTGAAATGGGGCCTTGACTAGTCCCCAATTAGCTTGTCTGTTGTAATAAATATTTATAAATAATAAATAAATATCGCAAATATTTCTGTCGGCTTTTTATCTGTTCCACTCTCGCTTTCTTGCTGTATCTTTCTGTTTTGTAAAAATAGTTGTTCTTATAACCCTTTATTTCTACGATGAATGGTTACCTACGCCTGTAACGACTGCCTGTAAAGACTCCGATTCTCTCAATCTCTACTTTGCTTTTTTTTTTGCTCCTTTTTTTCCCGACAAATTCTCTAGACGTTTATTGTTCTTAACCGCAGCCTCTGAGAGGTGGACGTCTTCTACGGGTTTTGCCGAATATTCCATCCTGGCATTCCATTACAACATGTTGAATAGTTTCCAGCACTTTGATGCCTTAGACACGTATCGCATCCTATCGCAAATATTTCTGTCGGCTTGTTTTTGCGCTCAGACAGCCAGCTTAGTCTTCATATAGCAAAGCGCAACCCCCTGTGTTACTACATTGTTATTCCTTCTAACATTGCTTTTTGCCTCGTTTGAGAATATACATAGTCGTTTAATGGGTGAGTATTATACGGCTAGATCCCCTGCCAATATGCACGTCACAGAAAACTTGGGCTGGTGAAGTTTGAGGCTGGTATTTTACGGAAGCATTGGCAGGAACGTGAGCAAGATGCAGTGAGTTACGTCAAGCAACGTTGTGCAACAAAAGTATATAAAGCCAGTTCAACTTTCATCGCGAAAGAACTGTGCGCCAACTCCACGGAAGTTGGGCCACAATGTTTAAGCTTTATATCCCCGCACGACCACAAAACGCCGTTATACTAAAGTCCCTACATTTCTTTCTCTTCTTCAAGTGAAAAATCTAGGAATCTTACGTCATACTAACCAGCAAGGATCTTACTCCAATCTCCCTGACACCTACAACGAAACAAAGAAAAAAAAAGCCCCCCAAAACGGCCTACATTCGGGGGCATAACATGCTTGCGCAATATGCCACAACTCGCGTGTAAGTTAGCGCACATTTTTATTTTTACTTCCATCTTTCCCATTCAGTTTACGACCCCTGTTTCTAACAGCTTTCTTTGAGAACTCGTAGTTTTCTATAAACAGCGGAGCTGTTTAAGCCCAGCATTGCTCCATGACGCGAGAACAGAAATCATCACCATCATCAACCGGCACGTGCACTTTTCGTCCTCTTTTACATCTTCTGCTTCGCTCCCAGAACACGTGTGCCGATTTGACCATCGTTGGATGCAATTACTCTGATGGGCGAGAGAACGAATACAGAGAGAGAGAAAGGGAGAAATTCCTGGCGAGGCGGGATTCGAACCCGCGTATCCCCGATCAGAAGGCGAGCGTGGTAATCACTCGGCTATCCAGGCACGCCCGAAGAGCATAGCACACACAGCCTTGCGCAGTATAGTATAGCAAGCAAAGGGGTGGGAAAGGGAAGCGAGGGTGAGGAGGAGGGAACGGAGGAGTGGAGTAAAGCATAACATATAAAGAATGAGAAAGAGAGAAATAGAGAGAAAGAAAAACGCGGAATGCAGAGAGAGAGAGAGAGAGAGAGAGAGAGAAAGGGAAGGAATAGAAATAAACATAGAAAGACCTCGGAAAGAGAAAGGAATAGAGCGAGAAATAAAGAAAGAACGAAATAGAAATAAACATACACAAAAAAAGAGAGGGAAAGTAGGGGTGTGCGAATATTCGAAAAATTTGAATAACGAATCGAATAGCGCTGTATTCGATTCGGTACTCGAATCGAATAGTACATATTCGAAAACATTCGAAATACCGAATATTTTTCGAATAGTTTTCGAGTAATCAGCCCCGACGGGAGAATCTCGAAACTAACAAAGCCTTGGAACAGCTAAAGGTTTTTTTTTCTTCTTTTAATCCCTTAAGTGATCTGCGCGCAGCCCTAGCTTTTACGACTCTACCGACACTATATTGATTGCGGGATGAAGGTGTTTCTACTGAAAACTCCACTCTTGATCACTTTTTACTATGCTGAAGCTGTATCGCATTAATCAGCTCCTGTCTTCATCTTGTAATAACTGAAGGTAGGGACTACGACTGCATGCAGCTTCATGATTAACAACAGGTGCAAGTGTTGCGTTTGCTTAAATTGTTCTTGCAGATGTAGATCTAAACGCCGATTGTTACATGCTTTTGGTGCGCAGGCCATGTTGTGACGACAGGTTGATCTGCTTCATTACATCTTTAGCTGTATCCGTGGTGTTTGGTAGAAAAGTGGGTAGTTTTTGTGTTCCAATTTTATTTAAAATCCGGCGACAAAGTCTCACATTGATAATGTTAGTGAATGCTGTATTTGAACCTACAGTTACACAATATTACGAAGGCTTTAGTCCCTGCTGCATACGAGCTTACCTTAGTTTTCGAAATTGTGGTATTTTGAGTCGATTAAAACTAACTGCAACGTTCTTTGGTGAATGTTTGTGAATATTAGTTTCAAATAAGATGTTGTGTAGTTCTTGGACTGTTTTCAAAATGGTCTACTTTTTTGAACTATTCGAACAGTATTCGATGTCTATTCGTATTCGATTCGGTTCCAGAATTCACTATTCACACACCCTTAAGGAAAAGTGAGAGAATAGAGAAAAATCAATAAAAAAGAGCAAGAAATAAAGAGATAAATAAAGAGATACAAAGCTCCGCACTTCACGCTTGGCACCACTAGTGCGAAGCTGCCTTAAATTTATGCTTTCAATGACCCGGTACGTGCTGCTATACCTTTATTGACCTTTTCCAATTTTTTTATTGTCCATACTTTTGAAGTACAGATATTTGGGCACTTTAATAATATCTGGGGTTTTACATGCGGAGACCACCATGTGATTGTGAGGCACGCTGTAATGAAAGCCTCCGGAAATTCTGACCATATGGTGTTATTTAATATGCACTGACATCGCACAGTACACGGGCCTCTGGCATTTCGCCTCCATCGAAGTGCAACCTCCGCGGCCGGGATCGAACCCGCGACCTTCGGGTCTGCAGCCAAGCATCGTAACCGCTACACCACCGCCGCGGCCTTGGGGGCACTTTAACCCCACATTTCTTTTAATCCATATTCGCGAGGTTTTCTTCAATGCTGATTTGAGCGTTTGGCGGCACACGAAACTCGAGATTTCCGTCAAAGACATGTACGAGCGTATTAACATACATCCTTGCGATTTTGTTATTCCATTTTGCTTTCCACCCGCCACGGTGGTCTAGTGGTTATGGTGCTCGACTGCTTAACCCGCAGCTCGCGGGATTGAATCCCGGCCGCGGTGGCCGGCCGCATTTTCCGATGGAGGCGAAAATGCTTGTACTGTGCGATGTCAGTGCACGTTAAAGAACTCAAGTGGTCGAAATTTCCGGAGTCCTCCACTGCGGCGTCTCTCATAATCATGTGGTGGTTTTGGGACGCTAATCCCCAGCAATTATTATTATTTTGCTTTCTTATGTGCGTTGACGTGAATAAGAGAAACTAACAACAATTGGCGATTTCGAAAACCTAGAGGGGGCGGCACAAATCGGGCAAAGATTTACGGCGCCGCAAAGCGGGAAAAGATTTGCGACGTCGTAAAGATCCACGACGCCGTAAATGCTCAGGTGATGGCGCATTTCACCTTTTCTCGATTGTGACATCGAATCACGACGTTGTTTTGGAGCCTATAAGTTCTTTTTCTTTTGGCTGTCCAAGCACTTAGAGTGAAGAAAAGGCGCACTCGACACTATCGGACTATGCCGCATGCGGTTTCGGCTCGTTTTCGTGATGCTAAACTCGGTGTCAGTGACGCTCAAAGTCAGGGCTGGGCAATATCGAAGATACATGTATCTTAAATACTATCTTAGATACTCTTTGGGTATCTTGTATCTGTATCGCGATACGTCTCGCAAAACGAGTATCTGTATCTGTATTTCCGATACATTGAATAATGTATCGTGTATCTTAAGATACAAGATACTACTATAAAAACACCACCCTGCGAAACAACAAACGTCAGCTGAACTCTGCTTCTCAAGCTGATACTGCTGCCACTAAGCCACCTCAATGAAGCTAAGGACAGTGATATTCCTTTGTCTTTTTGCCAGAGTGCTCTAGTGAGCATAAGAAATAAGGTCTATACGCGTCTCTACTGGTGGATCAAAGTCACGCGATGGCGCTCGAGCCATCTCGACAAAAACAAGCGCGCGAACGTCTACGTGCAGCCGACCTTTTGTTTCTCCATATTTTCTTACTTTATAGCAGATGTCAGTGCCATGAACCTTGTTTGTAGCCACGGTACTGTGCTGCGTACTACAATGCGTGCGGCGTCTCTCGCTCAAATTAGGATGCGGCTATAGTGTCGTTATCGAAGTTTGTCTTGCGTGGTGCTTCGTTGCAGTCTCAAAAATGCAAGAATGTGGTTGCTTTGCGTCTCGCTGGTTTCACACAGATTTGACAGATCTCTTCAATGTAAGCTTGACTCGCACACTATGAGATTGACTGCACACTATGAGATTATATGCCAGTTAGATTCTAGCAACCGTCGCTCCACCGGTGTCGATGCTATATGCAATAGAACAAGCATTTACGTAACAGATGATATTTTGGCGTACTGTACCTTTCTTCTTCGCGCTAAATATGCAAGAACATTTTTTAATGATAGCTTGATTGTTAACACAAGTGCTCTCTTTGCTCTCCTCCGTTTGCATGCCACACATTACCTAGGCTTCTGTGCAGTTTTTTTTTGCCCGTTTGTTGACTGTAATAAATCTTTTGTAACCTCCTCCTCTATTCCTTCTCTTATTTTTTTCTTATATTTAATTGACTGCGTCATTGCTACTATTTAAATATCTATATTTCATGTGAATTTACTGTTCAGGCGATGTTAGGGCCAAGGTAAAATAATCTGAGCGTGCCTAGTGCTTTCAGGAACAAAAATTCTGCTTGCACGATTTAATAAAACAGCGAAATTGAGTTTACATTATAGCAATGGAAATTATAACGAAAAATCTTAAAGACGTTAGAAAGGGGATTTGAAAACATAATATCAAGTACTAAGGTTTTCTCATCATCGTCCCCACGAGCCCTTTAGTGCTATTTTCCGTGGGCACTGAGTTTTCTATTGTCTGACTTTAACACCTAAGTTGATGACACATCATGCTTTATTTTCCTAGCTTTTAGGGGTGCCGCCTGTATCGGGTTTATAAAGGGTGTCACGTAACTGGAACCAAATATATACAAAGAAGTGCTTAACCTCAACTGTATAAAACCATAGGGACTATGATAAAACCAACGATGGGGTTTACTGCCATGTGGCTCTCATTGTGGTATCTTTATATTGCGCTTAATTTCTTAACTAGGATGAGAGATGTAACATTCCTGCTATTCATTTTGGGGCCAAATGTGTTTCTTTGCATTCTAGAGGGCAATCTAAAACGGTAGATCTGACTTTTTTTGTGGAAAATTATGCGCTACGTAGTGATTTTCCCGGCGTTTAAAGAAAGCCGGAGAAATATGACCACGTTACTGCGCTCGTACGCTATTGTGCTGCAGCGCTCTCAGACGTGTTTCGAGCGGACGGCGGCGAAATAAGGGGCCGTGGCTTAGGCATCGGCTCCACAGCGCGTCACCATTTCTGACCGCCACACACGGCAAAGAAACACCATCGTCCCTGACTAGCGACAGGCTGACGGTCCGCGCGCCGGTTGTTTCGCTCGATGCCTGTTTAAGAGCGCTGCAGTACGATAGCGCATGAACGCAGTCACGTGGTTTTATTTGATATTTCGCGTGCTTTCTTCAAAAGCCAAAATATATTCATCATGCAGCATGTACGCCGCCAAAAAACAATTGCATCGGTCGTTTTTAAATGCGTTCTACGATGTGACCAAGCGCACTCTGCCCTAAAGTGAATAATAAAAATGTTGCATAATTGACCATGGTTAATCAACCAACTAAGCGCAATACAAAAATACCATAACGAGCGCCGCATTACGGTAAACCATATGCCATTGGTTTCATTCAGTCACGGTTAAACGCTTTTTTTTTAATACTTGGTTCTACTTACGTGAAACACCCTACATGTATGCTTATTCACTTAGTCATTTTTTATTGCGGAACTGCCTCGCTATTTGACTTAGGTGTATTCGCTTTCCCTTTTTAGGTCCCCGTAAAGTCCTTTTTTTGTGCATTACAAAAAAGCTGGTAAGTAGGCCAGAAGTTGCAATAGTGTGAATAGAAGTGATATCCTGCAACGCTTTTTGCCACGTACAATACATCTGGGAAGCTTCTGGGCGGCAGAAGTTCTCTCAGAGAGGAAATAGTAAAAGATGGCACGTTAGTGAATATGTTGCTAACGAAGAGTTTACGCAAGCTTGATAGGTAGAATATGAAAAATCACTGCAGTTTTATATCCTTCAGTGAACTGTGATCGATGACTCGATAGTTATCGCCTTCACATGATGATTCACTAAAAAATATCGCTGCCAGCGTTATTGCTGCTCTGCAGCTGTCGGGTGATCAGCGTTCTATGAACGCTTACGGACAAGGTAAGACTCTGCACCGGTATTTGTGCCATCTTGTGGAGGCTTCTTATTGAAGTTCTTGAAATTAATGGCAACCCGCTAGCTGGTCGCCAAGTAGAGCAGCGACACCCATGAAACACAAAAGTGTCAAGTAAACAAGTGCCAATAACTTGTTTCGGAATGAAACTAATATACTTTAAGCAAGAAAAACATAACTTTCGGGATTCAAACAGATATTTCATTAAAATAAACAAAGTTGGTCGCAGTTAAGACATTTTCAAGCAAACACTTCTGTACATATATATTTGAGTCGTAATTATATAGCTCTATAATAGCAAATTTCCAAATGTATCGAAGTATCTTAAGATACAATTGGGAAGTATCGTATCGGATACATTCATTCTGGAAGTATCTTGTATCTGTATCTCCGATACTTCTTGCCCGAGTATCTTGTGTCGTATAGCGATACAATTTCAAAGTATCTTTGCCCAGCCCTGCTCAAAGTTTCTGTACGGCAGGTATGCCGGATACCTTTAAGCATGTATAGGCGCGAAAGCATACTGCTATAGGTTAATGCTTTAGTTTGTCATATTTGCGTGACGCAGAATAGCCAGACCACAGATGCGACTCGCCGTGGTAACTCGTATGCTTTTCTTTTTTTTCAGTGCAGGAATATATAGTATTACAATAACATAATAATAATAAAATAATAATAATAATAAAATAATAAATAATAAAATAATAAATAATAATAATAAATAATAATAATAAATAAATAATGTAATTTCGAGTGTTTCGATGTTTCGATATGATTATGAGGCACGCCGCAGTGGAGGGCTCCGGTAATTTCGACCATCTGGTGTTCTTTAACGTGCACTGACATCGCACAGTGCGCGGGCCTCAGGCATTTCGCCTCCACCGAAATGCGGCCGCCGCGGCCAGGATCGAAAACGCGTCTTTCGGGCCATTAGCCGAGCACTAAGCTATGAGCACGAGCTATGAACTGTACATCGCGGCGATTGTTCAGGGACTATAATATATGTTATTTATAGTAGCTCGTTTTGTCTAAACTCACCACCCCTGATAGCTTGAAACATTATTGCGACGTTGTTTATTGCGTTTTTATCCTTTACCAAGCAGTCAGTTTGCGCGGTGGTTCCGGTGCGCTATAGTGTATTCGCTGTATATTGTCTTTTTATTGAACACTGTGTTCCTGCAGACGACCAGTTTGCAATGTCACACAGCCTTTCGAATGCAGTGACGAAGTTCAGGCAAGTTCAAGCACTGCGTTTCCGCCATTCCCATACTAGCTCAACCACCATGCCTGCAGCTTCCGCTGAATCTAATGCCACAGATCCGTCGAGAAATGTTTAAGGGAAACTCTGTCGCGATGAATACTGAAGTAGACTGTTTTGTCAACGCCGACATTACCATGCGGAAAAGCGCCTGGCAGAGCGGTAAACTCATATATCCCTCGGAGAAATCGTATCATGAGACCTAAAAGGCATTGCGACATTCCCGTGTTACCCTATATACCTAATATAAAAACGTGGCACGTCCACATCTATCAAATGACGAAAATATCTAGTGTGCTGGCTGTTGCATAATTCTGAGGAATGAGAAACAAAATACGTCGCGGCTCGTGTCCAAAGTGCAGAGGGAAGACCACTATTTCACGGCTTTTCTTTTTTTTTTTGGAATTTTGCTGCGCCGCCCTGCCATATAAACCATCGCGTAAGCGACAGAAAAAGAAAGCTACAGAAAAAGTGAATGCAATGAATTTGATCTGGAGACTTGCTTTTTGTGCTTTACTGCATGCATGACACACCTTCACGTTGCGCGCGCGCGTATGTATGTATGTATGTATGTATGTATGTATGTATGTATGTATGTATGTATGTATGTATGTATGTATGTATGTATGTATGTATGTATGTATGTATGTATGTATGTATGTATGTATGTATGTATGTATGTATGTATGTATGTATGTATGTATGTATGTATGTATGTATGTATGTATGTATGTATGTATGTATGTATGTATGTATGTATGTATGTATGTATGCGGCATCATTTTCAGCTTCCTATTTGTTATTGACTCAAGTCGCATTAAGTATTTTTTTTTTAAAAAACAACCAGTACTGAATTCTCTGTTAAGTCAAATGGCCTCCCGAAATAAATAGAGCGGCAGTGGTGCACTGCGCGCAACATGTTTTCGGTACACTACGCACCCTCTTAGGGATGATTTTTACTTTGTTTGCGTCTCCGTTGCGGTGCTGGCATTGCGTGAAAGGCAAGAGCAGCCAGAATTGCGCAAGCACACCGAAGGGAACACCGACGCTTTATTTCCTCGCGAAGAATCCCTGCGTGCGAACGGCTCAGCGCTGTCGTAAATTTAAGCGGCCTGCACATTCAGTAAAGCTGCAGGAAAGAACGCAAATGCAAATATAATGAAACGCTGCTGTAACTGCCAGTCCGTTCTTCTTACAGCCGCCCATTTTTCTTCACAATGTCAGCAATGTACTCCGTTACATAATATGCCGCATGCCGCATTTCTCGCAACGTTAAACGCGCGGGCTGCGTCGGAATTTGGGGGGGTAAATTGCAGCACGGCGGCCGAGGGAGCAGTTTCTGGTCCGTTTGAAGAAATCCGCTTCTCTTTTTCGTGAGGAAATAAGATATGCGGCGCAGCAATCTCCCCCCTTCCCCTCCCCGCTGTTCCCACTGCTACCTCCGTCACCTAAAAAAAAAAAGCATTTCACATGCCGTAGTAACTCTATACCTGTGGGAATGAAGGATGTAAAAGCGAATCAGAGGCCATCGTTAAGCGATATAATGTGTATAGAAGCAAACAATAGAGTTCGTATTTTAAGCCATTCACAATTTTGTCGCGATTATTCGACGGCCAAATAATCGAAGGCTGTGACGGACGTCATGGAGTGATAGATAATGCGTAGAGCTAGGGCAATGAGAACCCTGATATTATTGAACGATATTATTGATATATTGATATTATATTGATATTATTAAACGATATGTTGAAATGATATTGCGATTATATTGATGTTATCCGTAGCAAGAAAGTGGAAGCGAAATCGACGAAAGGGACACTTTGAGGAATCTACAACCCTTATGAAGGTAATAAGTCTGTTCCGAACGGGGTAGGCTGCTCGTAGAAGATGAGAAAGAAGCTAGCTATATCATTTCTGATGAGCGATTGTGGAACAGGCAATTCTGCTGGAGCCAGCGTTTAGGCAAGAAGAACTTGTTTTCGTCGATACGTTTATCTCTATTCTGTCTTTCTAGCCCCCTCAGTTCTCGATCGATTGATCCCGGTGATAACGTGGACGGAGAGTTCTTCTGGCCACTGACGAATAGCGCAAATGTTTTATGCGATGAAATAGTTGCGTTAACCCGACCCATTGTTCCTTTTAAAATATTCGTTCCTCTTTTTCGCACGCGCTTATAATATCCAATGAAACCGTTTTGGCATCCGGCAGAGGGATTCTTGACCCCCGGTAGCAATTTGTCGGGCCCAGAAATTAGTACATGGGCGTGTTTTCCTCATCGGAATACGACAGCAAAGGGCAAGTGTCAAGCCAGTGACCTCATGCTCACCAACAGGGCGTCGAAGGCGCTTTATACAGCCAGGACTAAAGGCATACAATTTCTTAAACGTGGTTGCTGATGCCTCCAGAGCTGGCGTAACAGCGTAAATCAGTTCTATAGGCTCCTTATGAAAATCGCTAAAGTAGCTGTCTGGGCTTGCTGCTTCGGCGTGACACGGGGCGAACGCGCATAAGACGAAGACAGAGAAGAGGCTTGACACACACGAGCGCTGACTTACAACAGTCTTTTATTTGGAAACAAGCAGCCACAATGAGGTTGCTTGTTTCCCAAACGTAAGGTTGCTTGTTTCCCACGCTAACAACGCGATCATGTATATAGCCCTTGGTGCTCTCTAGGAGCCACCTCCCACCTAAATGTCGTCGTTCGAAGTCTGAGCCAGCCTATCCGAGGAGATAACCATAAGGCGTTCCGCAGAGTCCTCCCTACACCAGGAGGCGGCGGGTGGCCCGACGGTCCACCTCAGAGGCACATTCCTCGTTCTCAGAAACGGATGTCTACTGTTTGCTAAAGCCAAACTGGACCCATGTTCGTTGTACATGAATCTGAAGATCCCTGGTCCGCACAAGCTGTGATATGCTGTTCCAATGGGCGCTTGCTCACATTGGGGTGCTCACATTGGGGTCTAAGAGGCTGCTAAGGGCACACATGCACTATGTGTGCCTTTGTGGTGTGGTTTACTACGATGATGTCGTGATTCTTCGAAGCCCAAATCTGATGCAGCACCTGACAGAGTCTTCTCGCCGAAATAACTGGTGTTTCTTACCGAGCAGAATATCAGACGCTGGCTAAATATTCTCGCAAGAGTAGCTAGCAGCTTGCTTTATTTCTATAACTTTATGTACACGAGGACGAAGTGTTTGCTTTGCAGAACGCTTGTGACTACCGATTCGCTAGTTTCTTGCTATTTCTGCGTGCACCGCTGGATCTCCGCCTCATTCTGGCACCGATGCAAGTGTAGACGTCCCCGCGCCCTCGCCGGGAATGACGGCGTCCGCGGCGGCGGTCTCCAGGAAGCGCACTGGGCTCCATAGCGCTGCGGACAGCGACGACACCAAGTGTTTACTCGCTCAGCAGTGAAGAATGGTCCGATGACGACTTTCAACTCGTACAAAGCCGCAAGACGAAGTGTAGAAACACCGGGTCCTCCCTGTCTTCAGGCAAGTCAACTCTGAAATCTACTCAGAAGACCGCAGTCAGCACGATTATTTTTGTACCAGAACTTGCTACCGACAACTTAAGACGACTCAACAGACAGTCGGTATCGGTGCTTCTCGAAGCGGCGGTGCCAAATGAAGTAAGGGACGTGAGAGTCAACTCACGAAAAAATGTTCTTACTATTGACGTTGCACATGAGACTGCACTGACCACATTGATCAAAATTACGGAACTTGAAGGCATAAAAGTTCGCTCGTACATCCCATTGGGCAGAGGTACCACTACTGGTGTCATCTATCTACGATGTGGACATCTCAGTTTCCAGCACAGACTTGCCCAGTCTTGTGAAGCCAATGGTTGATGGCATCGCTATAATACATATGTCTTGCATGGACACATCTCGCTGTATAAAAATAACATTCAAGGGTGAATCTCTGCCAGCGCATGTCAAGGTAGGCCACTTTCGGAATCCTGTGCGACCGTTTATTCCAAGGCCACTCCAATGCCACAAATGTATGAGGTTTGGACACGTGAGCGGCGTGTGTCAGAGCACGATAATTTGCTCGCGCTGCGCCGAACCACACGCTGCAGACTCCTGCGCTGCCACGGTACTAGAGTGCCGCAATTGCCTCGGGTCCCACGACGCTTCGTCAAATGACTGCCTTAATATACAGAAGTAAAAGGAGATCCTTAAGCAGATCGTGCGTGACCATTTGTCTCGTCGGGAAGCTGTTGCTATCGTCAGCAAGCGGCGCTCCTAACGCCGTAAGCGATTCAAAGGACTCTGTGAAGAGTAGTTCACAGGTGACACCTCCTCCTCTCCTTAGACCAGATACGTCCGAGTCGATTTCTGATGACAAGACCGCACCAGAGCACATAGACACTGAAGCATGGACGGCATTACCAAAGCTGCAGCCAGAGCCACAGCCACAACCACAGCCACAGCCAAAGCCAGAGCACAATCCACAGCGACTCCAGTGGTCGCAGCAGACATTGACCGAGTCAACGCCAGCGCTGGTCCCCACGACTTGCCCGAGAAAGACCGGGATATTCATTGCGATGCTTCGGTCTCTTCTGGACACCATATTTATGCTTTTGAATAAACAGGATACTCCGACAGCTCGAACTGCCATGCAACTGCTGGAGGTTCTTAATCCAGTGTTTGCAGCGCTTCAGTAATCACCACGGCTCGCCCACGGCCCTTTCAAAGGCCGCGATTTCCCAGTCGAATGTCAGAACGCTGAAGTCATGTAGGTCAGAGAAGCTCCGGCCTCAGCGACTGACTGTGCTCCTTTGTACGTGCAGTGCTCTCCACTCTTTCTCTTTTTCTCTTTTTAATCCCCATTCCCTTATCCCCGGTGCAGGGTAGCAAACCGGACGCTCGTCTGGTTAACCTCACTGCCTTTCCTCTTCTTGCTTTCACCCTCTCTCTATGTAGTTCTTGTTCTATTCAATGTCCCTTCGTTATCGGTATTTCGTCGGTATAATACTTATATCTGTTCGTAATTTACCCCCCTCCCCCCTCCTGCATAATGTCCTTAGGGCCCTACAGTATACTCATATAACCAAAATGCAAATACAAATATTATAAAAGAGACGTCAACTCTAGAGAATCGTTTATTTGATAAACTCTGTTACGACGAAAAGTAGCTTGAGCTCCTGGCCCTTCTCTGAAAGTTGAGACACTGCAACTTGATCTTGGGGCAAAAGCCCCGGTACTTTAAGAAAACCTTGTCAGAACTCTAATGTCACCTGATGGACTAAAAGAAACTTCTAGACAACGCTAAGAGGCTAACTTAATTTTGAAAGAGCACCGACTCGAAAGCCCCACACGCATAACAGAAGCAAGAACACAGGTAAAGTGCAAAGCCCGACTGGCAAATGTTTATTTTCTCGTACGCTTTCGTGTTTATATAGCTGTAAAACAAGAAGAAAAAAAGAGAAATCGATAAAACAACATAATCCCCAATTCACACCACTTTTTGCGCGCCACCATTGAAGCAATTTCTAGGAAACGAGCTGATGGCGCGCTCACACACTTCTTTGCATCTATAGCGAAGCTTTGACGATCTTTTCGGTGAACATTTCTTAGCCGTCCGTTATGCACACAAAGCGTTTTTGTCTTTTCAAAATCCGATGCAAATAGGCAACGACTAGTCCGCAGCTATACGTTTCAGAGATGGGTTACTGGCTGGCAACTGCATCTGCACTATAAATCTGGTGCAGGCTTATGCTGATGTTTGTTCAATTATAGTGCCAGGCGCGCGTTAGTTGTATGCCGTGCATGAATTCTGGTTCACACCGAATTGAACGCGTTCGACCGTGCAATGCTATGCAATCTTATTTTGTTCCACCAAATGCCTACAGTTTAAGTACAGCCGTTAAAGTAGTACGCATGAACGATTTATCCTGGTAGCCTATCCACCCCATAGGTTATCCCAATCGAGAAGATGAAAGGGGTGTGTGCTTGCTGTGTGGACGTGACCATGGTATAAGTGAAGTCTGTCTAGAAATTCTCAAGTGGGGACTTGCGCTTGCGTTTGCACGCTCCCTTTTTAAATGCGAAGCATTTCTTAGCGAACTTCGGCGACTTTGAGCGTATCTATCTATCTATCTATCTATCTATCTATCTATCTATCTATCTATCTATCTATATCTATCTATCTATCTATCTATCTATCTATCTATCTATCTATCTATCTATCTATCTATCTATCTATATCTATCATCTATCTATCTATCTATCTATCTAGCCTACGACTTTGTGCTTTCCTGGCCGTATCGTTAATGGGATTTATACCAAATTTGGTATGGCATAACATGACTGTATGACGAACATAAATGGCTGGTCATATCATGAAAATCATGACTAACTTGTCATGAAAAGTATGATTTACATGCCACGCTCATGGCGCGCTCGCGGCCGTTTCGTTAGCTTGATATACACCAAATTTGGGATTGAGTGACATGACTGTATGACGAACATAAATGATAAGTGGTAATATGAAAATCATGACTTCATGAGCGACATGACTTGCATTCCACGATCATAGCGCTCGCGGCCGTTTCGTTAGCTTGATATACACCTAAATTTGGTATTGAGTGACATGACTGTATGACGAACATAAATGACTAGTGGTAATATGGAAATCATGACTTGTCATGTGCGACATGACTTGCATGCCACGCTATGGCGCTCGCGGCCGTTTCGTTAGCTTGAGATGCACCAAATTTGGTATTGAGTGACATGACTGTATGACGAACATGAATGACTAGTGGTAATATGGAAATCATGACATGTCATGAGCGACATATTCTTGCATTCCACGCTCATGGAGCGCTCGCGGCCGTTTCGTTAGCTTGATATACACCAAATTTGGTATTGAGTGACATGACTATATAACGAACACAAGTGGCAGATGGTAACATAAAAATCTTGGCATGCATGTCATCTACAATGCCATTTACATGCCACGCTCATGGTGCGCTTGCGTCCAGTTCAGCTTGACATAAACCAAAATTGGCATATCGCGACGTGACTGTATGATGAACACAAATGACCGGTCGTAACATGTAAAACATGACATGCAAATTATGTAAAGCATGATTTGCTCCTTCCTGGCTGCTTCGCATTACATCGATTCCCACAGTGCGTGGGATCTGCCGGCTTTTTTTTTCAGGGCGCACGTGCTTACTATTGTCGTATGCAACATAAGAAGTCTGAAAAGCTCCCCCCCCCCCCTACCCCCCCCCCCAGTCGCAGAGCCGATCACCTCCGCGACTTAGAAATAGTCCCTCTTACACACTCATCAATGTTTTTCGAAAGCGCAGTGTCAGGCCGTCTGGCTCATGACGTCAGGCTGGAGTGCGCATCCGTTGGTGCAGGCTTGCGTGCATCCGCCTTTGAAGAGGAAATGCCGCATACTTCTAAAGTTGTACCCGACTATAGCTTCAGCCTATATTACTTCACTCAAGCGAAGCTCATTCTCAATTGCTCAGTCTGCCACGATTTGTTGTGAAAGCAGTGCTTTACCGTAGAGCTTCCATTATTTTTCTCTCGAATGCTAAGTTGCTTTCGGTTAGTATTGTTCTCTTCGGCTCTATGACGCATGTTTACTTCAACAGCAAAATATGTTTTTTTTTTACTTAGATCTACTGTTTTGTGTTCATCGGCCTCACCAAGGCATTGTGAACCGCAGATAGAATTTGTAGAGTCACTGCATGTTGTGCTCCAAGTAAGCACTAAATATATGTAGTTCGTGGCATTGAGGTCTGTATAAATGCCAGTTGGCTTCCCGACAGTGTATATTTCTACATACCCAAGTCGCTACCGTTGCTCATTCTGCATGACATTCGATAAAATTCATTCTTCAATATACAGTGTTGTTGCACCAGATACAAATAAATCTGATTATTGAATATGCAGAGGTTTTTTTTTTTCGACACAGCTTCGCCTTCCGGAATTTTCCGGAAACTTCGCCTTCCGGAATTCGAGTCAACTTCCTTGCTGAATTCTATACTGTTGGCCCCCCAACGAGGTAGCACTCGCAACATTTTATGGAAGCGTTACGAACCACCTCTCTCACAGTTCGTATTAAATTTTTTCCAAGAGGTCTCCTTCTGTTACAACGTCTTCGTACACATGTGCCGAATGGCTTATGTTTTTTCAGTACGTCTGGAGTGGCTACGCCAGCACATAGCACCTCTGCCTCAATCTGCTGTTCTATGTTTTTCTGTGTTCCTCACTTTTGCTGAATGCAACTGCTCTGCAAAAAGAGTTGTAGAGTGAAACAGTTAAGTCGTTATTGGGACGTTGATCACTTACGCGAGGAATTTCATAAAAATGATAAAGATCACGAAAAACTATCGCGAACCAAAGCGTGCGCAAAAGTAATGTTTCAATATTCACTGAACATGCTTCCAAAGATACACCACAGTGGCCAGAATCATCGAACAGACAAAAAAGAAAAAAAAAAGAAAAAGAACCGGGGATAATGTAAAGGCTCCGTTCGCAGTATTCCTCTTTGCATGCTTCGTTAGTGGTACGATCAGCGCTCTGCCGTTGTTATCACCAGGATGATGGATGATGAGAAATGAATGATAAAAAATGAATGTAGTCGATCAATAGGAAAAACTGCATTACACTGGACAAGATGCGCAAAACCAGTTCATGGGATTTTTCCGAAACTCACTCTGATAGCAGGGTGCCGCATTTACGAAACCTTCCTTTGTAAAAGTGTTTGCTCGTTAACCAACGTTCAGGCACCTGTTAATGGCGATTTAAACGCAATGAGATTATCGAAGCGGCGACGGCCTATTGATACGCTGCCCGCGTGTCACTGCGCGGAATTGTGACACGGTGCCATCGTAACCGAGCACATTACACCAAGTGACGAAGTAGGTGTTGACATACTCACACGATGGAGGCTCGCCGATCTTCGCATCCCCCCCTGACGCAATCGAAATAGCGGTTTGTGCAATATTTGGCTTCCGAACGGAAATCTTGCTGTACTGAATTCCGAGACGTACTGAATGCCCAGACGAACCAGTGGAGATTGCACCAAACGGCTATGCGAGCACCAGCGAGGGACGCGGCCTGCGCGGATCAATAGAAAAGTACTTGAATACCGAACAGCTTTCTTGTTTGCCGAAGTAAATGGCTGACAAGGCAATTTATGACGACATACGTGACAGCCTACCGAAGGTCTCTACGGTTTCAAAACCAACTGGACTTGAATATACGAACAGCACAACAGACAAAGACTGAAGAAGGTAACAACACACAGCGCTGTGTGTTGTTACCTTCTTCAGTCTTTGCCTGTTGCGCTGTTCGTATATTCAATTATGTCCTGCCAACTTGCCCAAGTTTCCACGCAACTGGACTCCGCCGAAGAGAGGCCACTCTGCTATGCCGGTTATGGCTAAGAGTGGGCTTTCACAAAGTCATTTTCGTTTCGCACAGAGGTGGCCGACAACGCTCTTTGCGACGTCTGCGGTACCGATGAGACTTTGCAGCATATCATCTGCGACTGTCCTCGTTACGCTGTGCAGAGACGATCACTTCCAATCGCTCTCGGTCGCCTTGACAACAGACCGATGTCGCGAGCAACTATCCTGAAATGTCATCCCGAAAAGTAATCGAGAATTCAAGCAACAAAGGCATTGTTAAAATTTCTAAGGACAACAAGCTTTCACGAGTGGCTGCAGACTCACAATGATGCCGTATGCCGCACAAGACTGTCGCTCTGATCAGTGGCGTCATGTGTGTATCTGTGCACCCCCTCTCTTTCTCTCTTTCTTTACTCTTCTTTCAATCTCCCCATCCCTTTCCCCTGTGCAGGGTAACATACTGGTTATGCTAAACTGGTTAACATCCCTGCCTTTCCTTTCTCTTTTTTTCCTTCACATCAATCGCGGTATCCACAGCGACTTTGGGTCGATATAGTTACCAGCCATTATATATACGTGACAATTTTCTCGATACGGCAGATTTATCAAAGTATTCGGCGCGCTGTTCGAAATAATTAGCTTTCACCGTTCAATTTATGCCCCAACCCCACCAAAAGGTGGACAACGAAGCGTCTGCCACGTAGGTCGCAAGGAAGCACTTGCACAACGACGAATGTGCTCGGCAGTAGAGGACGTGAGGCACGTAAATATGCCTTGCGGACGGTTCTCTTCTTAATTCATACGAGACTGCATTTATTTCTAATTCCCCACCACAAACAACTGACATCGACGACGGTACGCCTTCCCGCTTCATGCATCAGCTTTCCGAAACTGTCTCTGCTGAGATGACATTGTTGAAATCGGTCTGTCATCATCGCGGCGTTTACAAGCCCTCAAGGTCTCATTGGCAAAGTCGGGAATTTATTGCCAAGATCGTAGTTACTTTCAACAACCAAAAAAAAAAAGAGTGCATATAAATTTCTTAATGATTTTGCCTAGTGCTGCTCGTGAGTTGCACTCCGCTCACATTTTATTTTTCATTTTTATGTGGAGAAACCAAACAAGCGCCAGGCTACTTCGGTGCAGCTATTTACCTGGTTATGAACCCTGAACAAAGCTTTCGCAATTCGCTCCTTCCTTTATAGGCGTATTTTAGCTCGATTGCGTTAAAGAGCTCGTTTCGCAGAAATTCCGTTGTCCTCGTCAGCGTCGGTGTCGGCGTCGGTGTCGGCGTCGTTGGTTGTGAGCAAAAAATCATAATCTTGTCCGTGACCGACAAATCGAGAATTATGTAAATAAAATAAATAATAAAAGTTTACCTGCTTGCCAAGCCGTCGGCGTGGCAAGCAGGTATTCTACCACAAAGTCACGCTAATTTTTTTTCTGTAATGCATGGAAGTATTACCTGACATTGTTGTGAACTGCGCGCAACATAATTCGTCCCATTAGAATGGGCTTAACATACGCCAACACCCACATTGTTCCAAACAGCATGATGTATTTCAAAAGTCAGGCAAACACACACAAGCGTCCAGAAGTGCAAGCCATTTTGGAACGGGGTCAAAAAGTTACAACAATCCTGCGCAGTTGAGCAGCTTCTTCTTGGAAGACAGCTAGACCTCGTCGATCGTGGTGGCTCGGCGTGTCTGTCAATCATGCGGCTTTTCCATAGCGAATAAAGTCCTAATAACATACACATATCATATGGCGTATTATTGGTGCGGCCTCTTATTGAAAGGGAGGAATCTAATACCATGAGCTGTGATAGGAAGGTCTTTTATGATTGTTCTTAAAACTGCTTTGGAAAAGATTACTATATGAATGTCATGTACAGGAGGGAAATAAAAGAAATAATAAAAAACTTCCGTTCGAGCGAGAATCTAATGCAGGCCGTATGCGCGAAAAGCAGGTGTCCTGCCACAGAGCTATGCCACTGCTTGGAACTGCTTCGAAAAAAAAAAAACACACTATATGTATGTCATGTAGTGGAAGGAGTCTCCTTAACGCACGTAAGATTGCGTGGCAGAAGCGTAGAATCGCGCCAGGACTCAAAACATGTGAATTGCAGCGAGTGGGTGTCTTAAAGGCCCGCCCATTACAAAGCGCTCAGACATATTTAATCATCATCAGCTGTAAAAGCATCAACAAAGGGAGCAGCTGCGTAGGTTCGCGTGTTGCCTTACGGACGCGTAGTGGGCCCTTCGCTGATTCTCAAAAGGAAGAATTACGGCGTAGTGGGCACTTAAAAACTGTACTTGTAGTAGGCATTCTATATAGGATAGCTTGAAACGGCCAGTGTTAGGCTGGTTCACACCGGCGACTAGCACCGGTCGCGCGACCATTTGCGACTGGCGACCAACAAAGCGACTGAAAGCGACCGATGTTCACACCGGCAGAGGCTGCATGCGAGCGACCGGAAGTCGCAAACCCAGAGAGTCACGTCCGGATCTCGTTATCAGCGAGCCAAGGGAGCGCAATAATAAAAAAAGAAAAATCGACGAGCCCGGTTGTAAACAAATGCTGATGTCACTTCTGGGCTTCGCTGATTGGTTCCAGCCGTCCTGCGATTGCAGTCGCGCGACTGAAAAGTCGCGCAGCGAGCGACTGAGCAAAGGCAGTCGCTTTGCGACCGAAGCGACTGTTTGCGACCAGTCGCAAAGCGACTAACTTGGTCGCGCGACCGGTGCTAGTCGCCGGTGTGAACCAGCCTTTATACGCACAGTCGTTCGTTTCTTTACGGCATGGTTGTGGCATGCACCGAGAACCGAAGCCAGACTAGCAATTGAGAAGGCGATGCGCACGGGGCCTGATTACGCTATCGCGTTTTACTCTTGATCGTGAAGCTCAAGCGCTCTCCAAGTTTTTTTTTTTTGAAGCATTGTTTCAGTTCGTTTGTGGTTGGCCGCGTTCACGATGGTTGATGGTTGTCATGAGTGGCTGTCCCTCCCCCCTCCTTTTCTCTCCAAATGTTCACATTTCTACATATTTAGAAGAGTGGTTTGTTGGGCGAGTTGGTTCTCTTTACGATGTAACAGTGCTCCTTTCTTTGTCCCTGTTTTTTGCGCTAAGGTCTACCACATATTTAGTGCTCAATGGGTACGCCGAGAATAAGTGACACAATATCCGTTGAATGTGCAAAAGAGGATACAAGGTGACATCGAGACCCTTCCCCTCATCCCTTATCTCCCCCCCCCCACCTTTACAATCTGATTCTGTCCTCATGAATGTGGAACTGCAAGGACACTTATTTAACCTCCGTAGGGAAGTTACTTCGCTAACGTGCGCCCTACACTATGCAAGCTAATATTCCTCTATGCAGCAGTAAGCGAAGGCGGTGCTAAAAGTTCAGCAGGCGTTCGTGGGAAAATTGCCTGAGAATAGTCAAGAAAATCTCTAACCCTGATTAAGCCTAAGCAGACAATTGGGCACCGTTTGCAGCTTCTCCCTCATGCATGCGCTTCCTTGCACATTGTAAAATTGTAATGGAAACGGCAAAGAACACCTGTTACGCTTAAAACATGATGATATAAGATGTGCAATCACTCCATAGCATGTTTCCAACATTGAATTAGTACGTTCTGCAATCTAATGAATGAGGCGAACTCACAAATGGAGGTGAACTTGGAAACCAAGCAACAAGTTCGAGTAGCTTTCGAGACGCTCGCCTTTAATGTTTTCAGCACTGCACGCAAAGAAGCCACGAATAAACTGACGCCTATATTCATTAGTTAAATACAAACTATACCACTTACATGCAAGTTACGAGAAAAACAAGAACATGTAGGATTCAAGGATATAACAATGAAATTTTAAGAAGGTCCATGTGCGGACGCCTGCTAGAATATGATTTTTTCATACATAACGGACCTCGGGCTGGCTGCCTATTGCTACCGGCATGAGCTTACGGGGTTTCTATGTTTTAAGAGCGGAGCTGTTTATGCCAACCGTCGGTTGTATTCCGCGAAAAGAGCGTTATCATCATCATGAACCGGCAAGTGCTATCTTCGTCCTCTTCTTCGTCTTCTGCTTCGCTCCCAGAACACGTGTGCCGATTTGTTCGGCGTGGAATGGAATCTCTCTGATGGGTGAGAGAACAAGTACAGAGAGAGAGAAATAAAGAGAGAGAAAACGAAAGAGAAAGCGAGAGAGAGAGAGAGAAAAGGAAAGAGAAAGAGAGAAATTCTTGGCGAAAATAATTTCTTCAAGAGGCGGAATTCAAACCTGCGTATCCACGATCTGAAGGCGACGTTCGTAACCACTCGCTATCCAGGCACGCTAGCAGAGTAGAACATAGCCTTGTATAGTAGTGTATACCAACGGGGTGGGAAAGGGAATGTAAGGGTGAGGAGACAAAAATAGAGGAATAGAGAGAAAGAAAGAGAAGAAAAACGGAAAGAGGAAGAAATACAGAAAGAGAGATCATCAAAGAAATACAGAAATATATAGACAAAAAAAGAAGAAAGAAAGAGATAGAATGATAGAGGAATCCGGAAATAGAGCGAGAGAGAGAGAAAGGAAAGAAATAGAAAGAAAGATTGAAGGAGCGAGAAATGAAAAGAAATATATACAGAGAGAAAGGAAGGCATAGAAATAAACAGAGACTAAGAATACATAGAAAAAGTAGAGAGAAGAGAGAAAAGGAAAGAAACAGATGAAGAAGGAAAGAGAACAAATTCAGGGTAGTTTCGCACTAAGGGGTGCCAAGCCTAACGGAGGTGTGGAGCTGGGCAGCCTTGTTTGTTTCTCTTCGGTTCTCCTTTTCTTTCCTCCCCTCTCTCGATTGCCGTTTTTTTGTTAGTGCTTTTCTCTTTATTTCTATCTATTTCTTCCACTCTCTTTATCTATTTCTTGCTCTTCCTTGCTCTTTCTATCGTTTTTCCTATTTTTCCCTTTCTCTCTCTTTCTATTTCACGCTTGCTTCCTCTTTTTTTTTCTATTTTCATACGTGCGTTTTGCCTGCGTTACGCCAAGCTCACTAGTTGTTTTTTTTTTTTGCTGATGATGATAAGTGATCATCATCAAGGCGCTCGAAGAACAAGAGGAAGAAGACTTCTCCTTGGCGCGAGCGCACGCTCAACATGGAGCGTTACGCCAAGCGACGACGATAGCATACTACAGCACACAGCAGCATACGACAGCCCGGGCCCCTAAAGTTCTCCGCACTTAAAATAAAGAGAAATAACGAACGCCACCCAGCTCCACACTTCCTTCAGGCTTGGAGCCACTAGTGCGAAGGTGACTTAATTTGTTATGTCGACAGTATTCGTTTTATTATTTTATTAGCATAAGTAAGCAGGCACTGACATGTAAAAAATAATTACAACTAGCCGTGCTTGCTGGCGACAAAAAACACTTTAAATCGTCACGCACCATTGCTGTTTCCTAAGAAAGATTGCCACCGGTTCATTATCGCGTGTCCCGAGGGCAAGCGGGCAGGCGGAACAAAAGAGGAAGCAAGCAAAACAAAGACGATCGAGCTTCGTCGTCTAAAAGTGACCCTGTCACGCATGGTGGCAACCTCGGGAGTTCTCCTGAAGCCTGCAGTGTAGTCTTACATATACACGAGAAAAAACTTTATCCGACTGGGTAGGCGGCGCATGGCAACGCCCGTCTCCGCGTAATGTCTCCGTGATAAGGGCACCAGACAGCGCTATACATGCAAGGATCATACGCGTTCGCATTGCAATTCCGAAGTCGCTCGGGCATCCCGACACTTCCGAGTCGCCTGGACGGAGGAAGCTGGTGGCGTAAAAAGCAACGGTACAAACGACTCAGTCGCGCGTGAGCCGCTGGCGTGGATGAGGTGTCCGAGAGAGGAACAAATGCACAGCGCTCGGCCTTTCCGGGTGGACATCGAATGCGTGTGCCTCGGTTTGGACAGCTGAGACAATTCCTCGACGATATTCCAGGAAAGCTGGCCGTCCATCTGCTGCCACCGCTGATAGATGCGTCGATGGGATCAGATGGCCCAGTTGCACAACACGCCCATTGTGGCGTTACTTTTTCTTCTCGTTTTGCTAAGGTCTCCCCCCCCCCCCCCCCGCTCTTTTTTCTCTCCCATCCAATCGTCACATGAAAGCAGCGGCAGAAATGCCGATTGGAACTTGACACCGACGCAACGTAATGGCTACATTGCTTGCGCAAGTGCGGCAGTAGCTGTCTCGCTTTACTGAAATTGTTGGCGGCTATCCCATAGAAAATCAGCTGCAATGTGAGAAACGAATCGTTAACTTCAGAATCTTTTCGATGTCATTTGCGCTGCGGTCTGCTGGCCAAGCGTGCGGAGGAAGAGGCATTGAGCTTTGGACAGAGAAATACCTGGTGCTGTTGGCGAATTGCTCCGTGTACGTCGTCGAACTCTGCATTTGCGGTCACATGTTACTGAGCAGCCCACAAAGAAAAATGTCCGCAACGGTCACCAATTTTATTAAAAGCCGCAATCGGGGAATCATTTCGAATCGTCTCCGAAGAGGCACGGATTCCCGCTGTCATTTTGCAACACATCCCTGTAGAGCCCAAGCTCTTTATCTTTGCTATGGGCTTACGTACTCGTTGACGTCAGCTAGAGTGCCCTTTTGCCGATGAATAGCGCAGGTCACACGGGTGTTCCGTTTCTCCCATAAATAACCAGCCGGACAAAGCTTACGCATGAAAGAGAAAAATCGTGTCGGTGTTTCGGGACGCCGCACTTTTGTTGATTTACTTCTTCATAGGGAAACACGTTGTTCTTGCTTCCCCAAAGAATTTGCTGAAAAGCGAATGGTGGTATTTCGCGTTCTGCACGTGGAGCAGACTGTTTGAGCTCGCGATTGCGATATAAGTCGCCGACAAATATGCATACTCGATAGGGTAACCTCGAGCGGCATTTAAGTTTTTGCTCTCGCCAGCATACGTATTTCAGCCATCGTAAATAATGCTTTCCTATCTTTCTTCTTGAAGTACCCGCCCCGGTGGTTATGGTGCTCGACTGCTGACCCGAAGGCCGCGGTATCGGATCCCGGCCGCGGCAACCGCATTTCGACGGAGGCGAAATACTAACGGCCCGTGTACTTTGATTTAGGTGCACGTTAAAGAGCCCCAGGTGGTCGAAATTTCCGGAGCTCTCCACTACTGAGTCCCTTATAATCATACCGTGATTTTGGGACGTAAAACTCCAACAATTATTTCTTCTTGAAGTAGGGAGCGACAACGAAAACTTATGCGTTCCTTTTGCTTCCATTACGCCGTTGCGTTCAGGGCGACAATGTGCATGCGTGTGAAATGTAAGCATTTCTACGCCCACTCAACGAGAAAACCTACCGGCCGCCCGTCTGTCCTTAAGTATCGTAAGACGATCATCGTCATAAAGAAATAAAATAAATATTTTCTCATCGATGCCGGTTGGAACCCTGGTGCCCACGCTCGGAAGGCGAGTGTCTTAATAACAGGGCACCCACCCACGCACGCGGAATGTGAACATAAACCATGCAGGTGACTAGAACCAAACATTTTAGACAAGGGGTTAACCGCAAGTGAATGAAACCAATGACATCTCGTTAGCCGTCGTATTGCGCTCGTTAGGATATCTTTTATATTACCCTTAATTAGTTAATTAACTAAGATCAATTACGCAAAATTTTTAATATTCACATTAGGGCCAAGTGCATTTCGTTAAGTTGTAGAGGGCATTCCAAAACGACTGATCCAATTTTCGGTGGCATACATGCAGAGGGGCGACTTTTCCCGGCGTTCAAAGAAAGCCCGCGCAATATATAGTCACGTGACAGCACTCATGCGCTACCGTGTTGCAGGGCTCTCAACCGTGGTTTGAGCGAAAGAAAAGTGCGCGCGGACTATGGCGAAATGAGCTGCCGCAGCTCTAGGCATCGGTTTCACAGTGCGTCAGCATTTTTGACGGTGGTACTGTCGGCCGCAAAAGTTTGCGGGATCTGCAGCGCGTGGCGGAGCGACGAAAAACTAAAAGCCCCTGAATATAGAAAGTAGCGACACTCTCCTCCATATCATCTCTCAACAGGCCAAGCCTCCTCTACATCCTCTCCCCAAACGGCCGCAGTGCGGGCGCCGGCCATATAACCCAGATATCGCCACCTTCCTATCAAGAATGATATGTCACGCTGATAACAGGCGCGATGTTCGTGCCTTTGCCCGGGCGGGAGAGGCGAAAGAGGAGGACGCGCGGCGCGGCGGCTCGGTTCAAAGAAAGACGGTACTTTCCAAAAAATATCCAGGGACTTTACGAAAAACTGCATCGTTGCGTCACCTACCGTGACACGGCGGGTGTTGAGGCTATCAGCCTCAGCGATTAGCGACGGCGCGTTTAGACAACGCGCCGTTGCCGGATCTTATCGCGGAGACCGCTGCCGATAACCTCAACACCCGCCGTGTCACGGTAGGTGACGCAACGATGCAGTTTTTCGTCGCTCAGCCACGCGCTGCAGATCCCGTAAACTTTTGCGGCCGATAGTACACGGCAAAGAAGCGCCGTCGTCCCTGATAACTGTGATAAGCGTTAAGTTGACGGTCAGCGAGCATGTCGGTAAAGGTCCGTTTGAGGCGCTCCGTAAGGCTGTTGGTCTATGGGTGGCACGATGTGGTGCACTTGAGCTTGGTCGAACAAGAGCGTAGGATGTCTTCAATGACTGCTTAAAGGAAGCTACGGCCGCGGTCACTGAGCTTCTTCGATTTACACGTCCCGGACGGCTCCGGACGGCCCCGGACGCCGGCGCCGCATTCGTTTTTCTCGGGGACCAACCGGAAGCTCCGCCCACTGGTCCGGGACCGCTCGGATGCATGTTCGTTTTTCGCGTGCCTGGCGGCCTGCGGACGGCCCGGGACTGTCCGAACGATTTCTTGCTGGCAGCTGGCAGACGACGGCGCGGTGCGCATGGCTGTGCCTCACGCGTGCGGCCATCTTAAGTTAGACACGGGAAATTTTCGACGCGCTCTTGCTCTATCTATGTTTTTCTGTCCGCTTCTCGCGTGTTTCGGGATTTCGCATTGTTTTCGCACTCAGTTCTTGTCGTCGGCGTTCTGAGCCGCGTCGAACATGTTCGTATTCCCGAAAGTCGGGCCAACACGCGTGGTGCTCGCCAGCAGAAACAGCGGTGGAAGGCCCACGCACGTCTTCGATGCGCGCTCGCTCGAGTAGTTCACTTATAGTAAGTGGTGTCACAACGGAAGTAGGTATAATTCACTGTCTAACCGCTGTTGAGGTTGGAATTACGTCGGCGTTGTGCCTGGTGTCGCAGCCATGGACGGAGCAGACGGCGTAGCAGACGCCGTAGCGGACTCCCACGCGGCGAGCATCAAGCGCGCAGGCGGCCCGCGGCCGCTCGGGACCAACTCGGGACTTTTGGATCACGTGATGACGGCGGCAAATGACGTAGCTACCTATGAGCCGAGGCGTCCGCGGGCCGCCGGCGACTGGTCCGGGACTTGGTAAATCGAAGAAGCTCACTGACAAACTGGCTAACCGTGCAAGAGCAAAAATCTTCAAGGTTGCTTGAGCTTCGCCTTCAAGAGTCGAATGCGATAGCGTAATGAGGCCCTCTTCGCATTGCCTTCTCAATCGCTAGCGTGGCTTCGCTTCTCGGTGGAAACCTGAACCGTGACTCAAGGTGGAACGCATGCCTACTTGTCACAGATTACGGGCGGTTCCGTACAATGGACTCAGTCAGGACTCGAGTGTGAGCACAACACATTTAATATGGAAGAAAGGCACGGCACACCAAGAAATATATACAAATATACAGAAACTAATCCCTGCAAACTAACTACAACTCTACACACACTGAATTAATAACTCAAACGTCCCATCTAAGGTCTTAACTCTCGCCTTAGATCATCTGGTGCTTTGGTCCGGCCTACTTGATGTAGCTGCTTGGCTCGTTGCCAAAGTCCGGTATGTCGTCGACCCTGATGTCTGCTCCGCAGCTCGATGCGTCGGTAGTCGCCTGTGCGGGCAGGCGGTCGTCGCTGACGCAAGGTAGATACTAGGCCCCTTTAGGCCTGCGTCACTGTTGGCTGCATCGCCCGGTGTGGCGTTCTTCTGATGACGTGGCACTCCGGGGATTGCCCTGGGTGGCTCGCATCCGAAGGGGGGCTTGCGGCCGGAATGCTCGTATACTTGCTGGGCGCGGCTGCGGCATCCCCGAGGAGCCTCCTTTCGACCGTCGTCGAGTCCGCCGGCCACCTCGGGACGCCCGCGTCTCAGGCAGTAGACACGAACACCCGTCGCCGGAACATCAGCTGGCGATGGGACCTTCTCCTGCCGAGTCCACCGAGACAATCGCCGGTCTTCCGTTCCCGTGCCTCGCGCTCTCGAGAACCTTCCACGCACGTGCCGATCCGAACACTTTAGGGGCTTCGTCGTCGTCTTCACCTTGCCTCCATATGGCCGTTACTCATGACATTACCCCCCCATTTCGAAGAGTTTTTTTTACTAAAAAACTGTTTCTCTGCCAAACTTGCTCTGGATGTTATAACTTGTGTCTTCTTGCGTTGTGTTCCTTTGCCGCACACTGTCACCGATCACCATCAGTACAGTCGCGAAGTGCCCACTACGTCATAATTCTTTTTTTTTATTTATGTTTTTTTTTTTTGCGAATTGGCGAAGTACCCACTACGCATCCGTAAGGCAACACGCGCTCTTGCGCAGCTGCACACTTTGTTGATGCTGTTGCTGTTATGAGGATGAGTAATTATGCCAGAAAGCTTCGTAATGGTTGGGCCTTTAAACTACCCATTCGTGCGCAATTCACATGGTTTGACACGCGGTTCTACGCTTCTGCCACGCAACGCTACTCCTCGCACTACATGCCATTACTAAAGACAGACAGACAGACAGACAGACAGACAGACAGACAGACAGACAGACAGACAGACAGTGAACTTTATTACGGTCCTGAGGGGTGACTCGGAAAGCACCCTTACGGGGGAGGAGCCACCGCGGGCGGCTCCCACGTCGGGACGGGCAGGCCGTGCCTTACCGCCGCGTCGCGGGCCCTCTGGACGGCCCGTATCTGAGCGCCGAGGTCGGAGCCCTTGAGCGCCTCTTCCCACTCTGCTTCCGTGGTGAGACAATCGTTGTCCCGTAACGAGGGACACCGCCAGAGCATGTGCTCTAAAGTGCAGAAGGGATTCCCGCTATCCGGACAACCGGGCTCGTAGGAGTCTGCGTACCTGCTGACCCTGGCTAGGCTGGGAGAGGACCCAGTTTGCAACATGCGAAGGGCGGAAGACCGAGGCCTGGAGAGCTTGGCGTGAGGCGGGGGAGACACCCTCCTGTTGAACTTATAGTGCTACAGGCTGTACTTTTTTTTTTCTTTTTTTGATGAGTTTCAATAACTGGCCGTGCTCTGTGGAAGAGCACCAGCTTGCCACGCATAAGGTCTGTGTTCGGTTCCGTCTCGGTCTTACGATGTTTTATTATTTGCATCCATCGCAATCGATTCGCTCGCGAAAAACGCCGATTTTTCGCTCACAACCAACGACGCCGACACCGGAATTTCGGCGAAACGAGCTGTTTAACGCTATCGTGTTTAAGTCGGCGACGTCAGCAGTGCAACTTGTCGGGAGTGGTCAGGTAGCGTAGTCGGTAGCGATGGCGACCCACTTTTTTCCGGTGTCTGAGAGCGGATGCGGGCCAAGAAGTTTTATACCAACCAGGAAAGAATATTCGGGTGCTACGTAGATTGGCTGGAAGACACCCAGCTGGAAGCGTAGTGGGTTTTCTTACGGCGCTGAAGGGTTCAAAACCGGCGACGCAACGCTGCACGGAGCGGGCGAGACCAGGCCAAAAGAACTGAGGGCGCACGCGGTCGTATGTGGGCGAAACGACCGAGGGCTGCAGCCAAGGCAGCGTCGTGAAGTAGGCTGAGAAGAGCCGAACGCGTGTGCGCCGGATTGACGGGCATAAGGTCAGCTGCAGGGCCGCGAGGATCAAAGCTACGGCGCTTAGGATCCCCTGCTTGAGGAGAAACATCCTGAGTGTGGCGTCACCAGGCGTTGACTACAGCCTGCCGATATGCACACCTGCGTACAAGTTCTGTACACAAAGATTTATGCATACGCCCCTATGCGATACGGCAAAAAACAAGCGCCCGGCAACAGGTCGTCAAGCGAAAACCATCGTTGTCTGCCGCTGTTTGGTCCACCGTACAATACTTTCAGGGTGCATTTTAACCACTTTTAATTAAACATTAAGTCTGAGTTTTGACATTTATAACTGATGAGCACGGCGTTGGGCCCTTACTTGCTCCAAGCTTGTCTACTTGCGACGGCTTACAATCTGAAAAAATGCATCGGTAGAAGCAAACCTTTACGAAAAAAAGTTTCCAAAGTCAGCATTACCTCGCAAAGTTAAGGAAACCACTTTTCCGCAATGGCTCATCTGCCTACTCGAGAAAGGTCGGAATTGAATGAGAGTAAATACATAAATAAATAAATAAATAAATAAATAAATAAAATAAATAAATAAATAAAAAAAATCGGCAGACCCCACGTACCATGGGAATATACAGGGTGTTTCAAGAAATGTGTCCACTATTTTTTAAAAAAAATCAGGAAAATGTGGTATTTGCTCGCTGTCTTCACAATTGCTTTTTCTGTAGCGGCAGGCATCTTAAGAGGGTTGAAGACATGATTTGGGACAGTAATTAAGAAAGTTAAATTAATTAACTTTTTAATTAGCGGCATTAGGTGGTTAAGTACAATGGGAGCATTGAAGTCCTTCATGCGAAGAACCTATTTCAGCTTTGAGATTTCGAAAAAACGGCCTCTAAGAATAATTGCGATGTAATGAAGTTCTCCCATATTCAGCGGCAAAACCGAAACCGAAACGCGGAAGAGCGCAACTGCCACATTCGTCTGAGACGTCCACAATGAGTGAACGTCATGATATCAACCATCAACCGACTTCTTGATGGGAATGTGTGGGCTGCGCTTGCAGTAGTAGCACGCATGACGCACATGCGTTAACGAACGGGGAAGAACTGCACCTCTGTAACCGTTGTCTTGAACAGTGACGTCATTCTAGTCGTCTGCTTGTTGCGCTCATCGGTGCTTGGGTTTCGATTTCGCCGTTGAATTCGCCTGAATTTCATTACGCCACAATAATTAATAGAGGCCGCTTTTTAGAAATCTCAAAGCTGAAATGGGTTCTTCGCATGAAGGACTTCAATTCTCCCATTGGACTTAACCACCTAACTCCACTAATTAAAAAGTTAATTAATTTAACTTTCTTAATTACTGTCCCAAATCATGTCTTCAACGATCTTAAGATGCCCGCCGCTACAGAAAAAGCATGTGTGAAGACAGCGAGCAAATACCGCATTTTGCTGATTTTTTTAAAAATAGTGGACACATTTCTTGAAACACCCTGTATGTCATGCGAAGCATGCGGTGGGAAGGTGACTCTGGTGTCATTTTTTTGTTGATTGAAACGTTATGAAATGACACCTAAACATATGTACAAATGTTATACGCACAGACATGTATGTTGAACCGTCGCATGTGTTTTACATAACCAGTTGTTTACAGTTGCGTAACAATGCCAAAAGCAACATAGGTATTATACCAACACCAGAAGTGGTAGGCCTAAATGTAGCGATTGTGCTTGCGAGGATGGTAGCCCTAAATAGTGCTACGTAGACCAACTTCAGTGGATGGCACTTAACTACAATTGACGATAGCCCGACGTCAGGCCTGTATCATTGGAGTAGATACGTAATGTTCATGACATTAGAAGGGCAGCACTGCAACCACATTTCACGTTTTTCCAAAGGAGTTCCGGGACCTGGCGTGGCTCTGTGGTAGAATACTTGATTGCCACGCAGAATTCTTGGGTTCCATTCCTGCTGGGACCATAACATATGAGGAGTTTTTTTTTCGAAATGAGCTAAATCCAGAAACCGAAACTAGCTCAAATAAGGCTCCATTGGCACGTACATACTCTAACCTTTCCTGTAAAACAGTTATCGGAACGAAATGGGTCAATACAACCAGCTACGTGTGCTTGCAGATTTCGTTTTTTTTTTAAACGAAATTGAGCCAGATCCGTGCGCTGTACGGATCGAAATGAGGCAAATCCAGTTAGCCAATAGCAGAGCTTTTTACCTCCAGACAGGGTATTTGGCTGGATTGAAAAGGACGGGAGGAAGAAATCCTCACGAAGAAACACGAAGAAATCCTGAATCCCCAAAGCTACCAAATGATTTTTTCAAATCATGGCACTGTGTTACAGCTCGGAAAACATTGGGACGTGTATGACTGGAAGACCTACTGTACGGCAGAGATGAAATCGCCATCCAGCTTGCCGTTTAAGATAACAGAAACCAAGGTTTTCTACATTCAAAGAAATGCAGCTGGTAGAAGCCCTAAAGTTAGAGCAGAACCCCACTATAATGTTTCCGTATGAAATTTCGTGCCAGTTCTAAAGAGGGGAAAGTCCCTTGCACAAGCACCCGTGCGATGCCCACTGTACACTCATCATGTCAACGAAATGAAACTGATAGATGTTACGAGCCTTCTCGTAAAGCATTTCGGCAGTTCATGGCAAGGAAATCAAGAGCTCGCTTATTTTGTTAATGTCCTCAGGCGTGCCAAAGAAAATGATCGTACAGAAGATTTCGAATAGAGCTGCTTGTGCTGCGAAGAAGACGCTACGGCTGTTCGTGTATAGTTGAAGGCCCTTAATTGAAGCATTGTTGCCTATGTTTGATGGCTTTTCGGCCAAAGCTCTATGATACCTCTCTTGAAAGTAGATTTCAATAAAGTTTTCGCAAGAATACCGCCTCGAATTCAATGTGTCATTTCAATATGAGCCAAATCCAAAGTAATCGTGCTAATATTGGTGAAGGCCGCTGTATATTTTTTAATTACTTGTGGCCGTAAGCCTCTCGTAGATGATATGTAAAATATATCGCGTAATAGGTTTGAAAGCGTTGTGTTTACATTCCATAACAAATTTTGGCAGTTTTCACAAATTCTGTTTAGGTGGATTTGACTCATTTCGAAAAAAAAAAACTCTTCATATATTATTTGCATTCGTCGGGTCAACGCTGCCGATGTCGGTTTTTCTTAACGCTCTCTCATTTAAATTACCAATGTTTGTTCTCGCCGTTCCTCGGTAGATATAAACTGTCAAACACCTGTGGCGCATACCCGCTTACCGCGGCATGTGGTTTACACGTATCTGCCATACGTGTCTGGAGGAAAGGGTTTGACGTCGTACGCGACGGGATTTTCACATTATTCGTTTCATGACCAGGCAGTCATAATCGTCGAACCATCTTATCCTCCCATACTAATTTTGGTCTACCCCAAGTTAAGGAGGTGATCACGAGAGCACCCAGACGTAGCGGCTAGATAGATAAACAGATAGATAGATACGTGATAGAAACGCTAAAAGTGTCTGCAGTACGCAAAGAAATGCTTCGGATTTAATAAGCTACAACTGTTCGTCACAGCTGTCGTTTTATTCTCGAGCTCCCCAGGCGCGAAATCTGCCACAAGTAAATGGGATCCTCGCTTCGAGGCTCCTGTTGGCTGCGACTCCACTTTAGGTTCATATTTCAACGAATTGTTAGCCCCGCCTTGATGTGAGCGTGTGAAAGACCGCTTCGTTTCGCGCGAACGTGCACTAGCGACGCCTCGGGTGATTGTGGGCTTTCTTCAGCTATGCGGGGACAGCGCGCGCGAGGCGCTCACGGGGAAGGGCGGACGGGCCGTCGTCACGCACGTCCGCTAACTGTCCGCGGAATGCAGGGCCCGACGAGTCTATTGGCGAAATCTCGCTGAAACCATCTCGACAACCCGTGCGAGCCGCTGCGCCAGCTTCGCTCCTTTGCGCGAGTGAGTGATCGCTGGGTGGGTGCCCCCCTGCAATTTGTCACGTTCTGCACGCCGCGATGAGCACTGGCCGGCCTCACATACACCTCCCACCGTGTGCGTGAACACAGCCTGCGCGCTACTCGGAAGCAGTTTCGGGTGGCCATCTTCCTCCGACTCGGTTGTTTTCTGGAATCAAAACCGGCTATCAGGGCACTGTTGTATCGCGCGTTGTCGTGTGTGATCACTATCGGGTGAATGGAACGCCGCTTGTTTCTGTATGCTACAGGTCCGATATATGTGAAGGGGAGGCCTTGTGGTTTCGCTCTTCGCGAGTTCCTGTAAGAAACGATAGCCAGTTTCATGTTCTTTTCTTATGCTACTTTTTTGTTTCTTTATTGAAGTAAAATTGTACGGGGTACTTGGTGTCCTCCTCTTCTGGCCACAGCTATCCCTTTCCACATTCTCTTGGTATGAAATAACCGAAAGAAAGAAGAAGCCTTACATTTTTGTTCAAACTTGGGTGGCATCAGGCGTCATCTTTTTTTTTTTTTTTTCTAAATCCCACATTTTATTGTAGCAAGCTGTAGGAGAGCATGCTATTACGTCAAAGCTCTATCCTTCACGATTATTTCCACTGTCTATTGACAGACGCTTAATCTGCCTTCCGATTCCTCCTGATGCCTGGTGCTCTGTGTTGCCAAATGTTCTTTTCTGTACAAACGAACCAGCCCTCCATTGTTGCCGGCTCCCTGGTTCCCCCTTTTTTCCGTGCGCGTGTTTCAATGAAAAAAGTTTGTCGAAGTACTAATTCTTCATTCTTTCCGCTTTCAACTTACTCTCCCACCTGCCCCCCTTCCTCTTTCCCTGGGAATAGTCTTGGCTCTTTCTCCGCCAGTGCAAACAATTCAGTGCAGTTCCTGCCATTGCGGGGCACACTCATCGGTGAACTGCAGATCCTGCGGAGCCCGCGCGTTCTGGTTGCCGCGTCATGAACACCACGCTGCATGCTGCTATATTGCACTGCTCAAAAGTGAGAGTTTTAGCGAATCCGTTATATGCAATGGCGTTTTCGTAATACAAGATGATGTCTTGTGACGCTTTTTCTGTACACAATGCTATACACATACGCTTTCGTCTTCCATGAGTATTTTTGTAGGCGAACAGCGAAAAACAATATCAACATGATCTGGATAGTCACGAATAAGAAAATTTGCGCCATTAGCGAATCAGAATACATTATTTTCGACAAGAGCGCTCATTTAGCACGAAATCATGTCTCCATAAGCTAAGCGACACAAAATGTAGCTAGCTAGCGTCCGGTGAAATGCTATGACGGCTTGTTCCCATGCACTAGGGAATCCACCGTCTACAGCGACCGTAATTCTCCTACCGCGGAAATTCCGCATCGGTCACATTGCTTACCAATCACGCCGCCGAAACGCGATACAGCGCCATCAGTTGTCTAAAGCGCTAACCAAGAAGCAGCGATCACATATCCCGACTGTTCCCGCGGACCTCCGCTCGCATTATGTTTGCGTGTCGTAACGGCGAATCACATAAGCAGGAGCAGAGTCATCGTACTGCTAGGCCTGCTGTTAAGCAATTTTCTAGCGATGCATGACGAGCAGAAGCATGCTTTCGCCGAATAAAAAACAACGCAAGCAGTTGTGGTTGGTTCGTCCTGCTTTGCAAAAGCGCGAAGGGCTTGGTAGCGCCGATATAATGCTACACCTTCTGCGACATCGTGACATGGTGTATTGCAAAAAGAAAATCGAGATATTTTAACAGCGGAGCCGTTTAAGTCAGCCGTGATCTGCCCCAACGCGAAAAAAAAAACAAGAAAAAGGAAAACTACGCGCTGCGATGACGTCACCATTGCCTAGTAACCGGTTGAACAGCTGTGCGCCTGCTTCGCTAGCCCATACACTGTTCCTCCACCAGTCCGCCTGGCTGGACACTGCGCGCAACCACTCGGTCGCGCCAGTCGTGACGTCACAGCCAACTGCACATGCGCTCCCGCTTCATGCGCTTACGATAGCGAGAAGAGGCCTGTGTCGCGGAAAGTGCGATGTCGGTGGCGTTGTCAGTGGGTGAAAAGTACCGACGGAATCAAACAATCAAAACCGCAGGTCGAGCTGGAGTCTATTCTAGGCATCCTGCATGGTTAGTCAAGTACTCTACCACAGAGCCGTGTCAGTACTTCAAACTGCTTACAAAAAAGACGCTATAAAGATGTCGGGTCGGGACAACGCCAATTGTGCTTGCAGTGTTGCCTATCCACTTTTGTAACAATTACAATGTAATAGACATTGCATATGTACTAACGACGTCAAACGGAACGCGAACAGCGGCAAACATTAGCAATGGTATAGTGCGCGTCGTCCAGTCATCACCACGGTTATGCGCAGTGCTGCGATACCAGAGTGCTGCGTGCCTGTCAATGATGATGACTGAGCCGCGCGCACTGTATATTTTTCTTGCTTGCCGCCGACAATACAGCTATGCCTCCGCAAACTATAGTCAAAGAGTTGGTCTAATGCGCCGACGACCTCAACTTATGATATGCACATCATCAATCAATCAGTTAAAGTGTACAGTGTGCTGTACATTGATTACACATGTAAGATAAGAGGGCAGGGTTGGCAAAAACGCAATTTAATGCCTGACCAAGTGCGCCGTAATGTACACTTCACTGCGATAAAATTGACGCCCGCACTCTAACGTGAGTGCCGACGTTACGTCGAACCCAAAACTATACACTTTAGGCGCCAGTGTTGTCGACGTGCCTGGGAAGCCCACGATATGCGTACAACTATCGGTTTACGTAAAGACGTCAGTCCGCCTCGCAACGGTGGCTCAAGAGACAGAGAGAGTGATACATGTATTGAGGAAAGGCAGGGATGTTAACCAGAAGATCAGTATCCGGTTTGCTACCGTGCACTGGGGAAGGCGTATGGAGAGACATAAAAGTAAGAAAGATAAGAATAGGAGAGGGAAGGAGATAAGCAGAAACACGCATACAGACTCCCACACTGACAGATAGACATACACGAACACAACGTCACACACAGACACACTCACAGTATGCGACAAGGCACGTAGCCTCGTTGCGTGGGATCTTCCGGTTTTTTTAAACATCATTCTTTCAGGCGAAAGCCTTAGATGTCTCATGGAACGCGAAAACTGACCGTCGGTGGCGTCGGCGTCCCGCGTCGGAGGTGTTAATTAACTTGAGGGATGCAAAAAATCATCACGTGATGAGGTCATCATATGACGTCACATATCACCAATATTTGTGTGACGTCATGACGTCACATAACGTGGCTTCACATGATGATGTCGTCATCGCATGACATCGTCGCTTGGTCAAAGGCAGGCAGATCACAGAGGTAGTGCAAAACCAGATGAAGCGCAGAGAGCTTACATGCCTCCGATCCTGGGTGCAGTGCAATACAAAGTGAGGGGCAGAAATCTTTTGAAGGGGGGGCGGGTGAGCATCAGTATATCGACTGAGAAGAAAATGAAGAAGAAGATGGATTTGGCCTTTAAGTCCTTAGGCACAAGGGACCCTGTGAGTTTTAGTTCCCCCCTTTTTTTCCGCGTGTATGTTTTTTCTCTTTTTTCTTTCTCTCTCCATGCCCTCTTTCCAACCCCTATTTTCCCACTACAATACAGGGTAGGAAACCGGATGTTATTAATATCTGGTTAACCTCCAGCCATTGCTCTTCCCATCTCTATTTTCTTTTTCTTCGTGCTGCCAGCTTTTAGGTGGGATGCCATGTGTTTCAGTGAAGAATGAAAGAATAAAATAAGAAGGGAAACATTGCTTGAAAAAGAACATCAGTTCAATTAGAATAGGAACATTCCATTACAACCTATATACCGTTCATTGGGATATGATATCGATAAATGTTTGTTTTTTTTCTTGCTGCAGACTGTTCATGTTAGTTACAGCGTATGAACGGCCCGTCGGATCGGCTGACGCAGCCTTTCGAGTAAATTGTATAGAGTCACTCTTGTTGGAGCGCGCTTTCACGGGCCACATGTCTTACAAATGTTTTGTACTTTCCGGTGCTAAATAAGGGGACGGCTCCCGTGCTATTCCCGCGACCCTGTTTCCTGTGACGGCAACACTTAGACGTACACAGCAGTATGCTAAGCCTTCGACTCATAGAACCGCGGTCCGCCGCGGTGGATCAGTGGTTACGATGCTCGGCTGCTGACCCGAAGGTCGCGGGTTCGATCCCGGCCGCCGCGGTCGCATTTCGGTGGAGGCGACATGCTAGAGGCCTGTGTACCTGTGCGATGTCAGTGCACGTTAAAGAACACCAGATGGTCATCATTTCCGGAGCCCTCCACTACGGCGTCCCTCGTAATGATATCGTGATTTTGGGACGTAAAACCCCAGATATTATTATTATTATTATTATTATTATTATTATTATTATTATCAAAGAACCACGAGTGATCGGAATTAAGAACGTACTAGACTCTCCCGGCCCCAGTGAGGTGCCTGCGCGGCAGAAAGTGTTCCCTTTCCCCCGCTCACCTTCCTCGAAGCGCGCACGTACAGCCGTGGCGCACGTGGCGTCGCCGCCTATGGCAATTCAGGCAGCACTTTGCGGGGACAAACGCCGTCTTTCACTAAATGAGCGAATTGCAGCGTTCACTTCAAAACACGTGTTCTGTCGTCTCTTCACAGTTGAACAAGTCACAGAAGAATGTGTCTGTCATTCCAACGCTAAAAGAGATACGCTTTCATGAACGCCGCCATGAATCCCAGGCGGCACAGTAAGGTTATGTCACGGGTGTAGCGGCATGATGGAGTTCGCAGCTTCCTTGATGGATCGAGTTTACGTAGACGAAAGTTCCATGAGCACTCGCGTTGCCCACAAAGATTGCGACATTGTGTCTGCGAAGGAACAAAGGGCGGGCCTCTTTAGCGTATTTTCTCGACAAGATTATTGGATCTGTCGGGGTGTCGTCATGAACGTATCTGGCGGCATCCTCAGAGAGATCACGATGCAATCCAGAGTGTTACACTAGATGGACATTCACGGCAGCAGAGCTTCCCGCCTTGCGTGCTGTCATCACCTTCATCGAGGAAATGGAACCTTGAAAGTTGGTAGATTTTTACGACTCCAAGGCATCTCTTCAGGAATTTGCAATAGGCGTTATGACTCAGGGTAAGTGGCGTAGCAGATAGTGCACGGGTGCGTGTGCAAACAGGTTCACACACACACACACACACACACACACACACACACACACACACACACACACACACACACACACACACACACACACACACACACACACACACACACACACACACACACACATATATATATATATATATATATATATATATATATATATATATATATATATATATATATATATATATATATATATATATATATATATATATATATATATATACGTATATATACACACAAATACACAAAGGCAGACAGAAACTGTATTAGCAGCAGCAGTGTTGCGGGATGCCACCTAAAAACTGAGCTGCATAAACAGCTCGAGAGGACTTTGTCAGGGTGTATGCACACAACGGCACTGTGATGCTTGACAGCGTCAGGAAAACAAAGTACTACACTGCATATAAGGTGTCTCACACTGCTACGAAGATGCATGTATTACACACGTAAGCAGTTTGCACAAACACTTGGTATGCATTAGCTACTAAAAAATCTACAAAATTTAGTATATACAAGAATTACTAAGCTTATTATTGTCCTACCCAGTAGTACATTTGGTAATTTCCTGAACGAAATTTCTTAAGCATCATAGTGCTGTTCACTGTTAAATGGCGCCAATTACTGCAGGTAGCAAGGCTGTGCCACTTGTTTTCCATAGATAAAATGACTTTTTCATTCGACAGTCTTCAGATTTGCGCGTACTCTAATTTGTCTAGTTAGGTTTTTGCCCAGCCATTGTTTCTAGAAATTCATAATTATTAATAAGTTGCGTACGTTCATGTCCAGCGTGGTGTATCGGTGGTCACGATGCTCGGCTGCTGACCCGAAGGTCGCGGGTTTGATTCCGACCTCGGCGGTCGCATTTCGGTGGACGCTAGACGATAGAGCCCCGTGTAGTGTGCGATGTCAGTGCACATTAAAGAACACTAGATGATCGAAATTTTCGGAGCCTTCTACTAAAGCGTGCCTCTTAATCATATGGCGGTTTTGGCACGCAAAACCCCAGATATTATTAGCGTACGTTTGTTTTCCCGGATAAACTGTGCGTGCACACCGTACTAACTTGAATACTGCTCTGTAAAGATTTGGCTAGTGTGAAAAAGGCGTGCCCTTTCCCGTTTTCCACTAAACACGCGCTTTTGGAAGAGAGCGAATTTGTTAACCACATTTTCATTGGCGGTTGTTTCGCGAACGGGAAATCCGTAATTTATTCCTGGTTTAAAATGCGCTTCGCAGAGAAGCATGGCAATAAAGTGAGGACGATTGGAAGAAATATTGCGTACAATGCCACTTGTTTTATACTTACTTCAATGCAATCATATGGTCTACGCGGTCATCATATTTGATGTGTTCTCCCGAGGACATTCCCATTCTCCTGATTAATAGTACTAGCTCTACTTCTGTGTCATTTAGCTTCATTAACGCAATTTCAGCAGTATTGCTTCAAAGTGGAAAGAATACCGCCCTACTTTTATTGCAGTTTTTTGAGTGGTTCTTATTTTCTCAACAATTTGAATTTCTACTACTTGGTACCTGACCAGCTTTTGTTAGAAGACATGATAGCTGGGCTAGTTGGTAATAGTTCTTGACCATCTTGAAAATAGCGTAAATTACGACACCGACAGCAGGAGATTGAAGGACCCGTGCACCACACAGGACAGTGCATGCAGGTAGGACAGCGCTGTGGTCGGTCATTTTATCTCGTATTGCCTGTGTCTGAATTAGCGCTGTTTTCAAGGTGTTGAAGAACAATAGCCATTGTTGCTTAGTCTGTACCTTCATTTCGCCCAGAAAATAAACTGGTGTAACCTGGATTGAATATATACATAGTATTGTTATCAATGTATGTGATCTACCTTAATGTAAAGTGTATAAACTGAAAAGGTACCAAAATACTCACCTAAGGGCGCCACATTTAACTGGTTTCTCCTCTCAGCATTCACCTGCGATATTTACAGTCTGAGATCGATGTTTTAAATACGATGAGATTAAAGAATGTACTATGCCTCTAATACCGTGCAATTGCATCTATCATGACGAAACGTTGTGATTATGATCGACGAGGTCAAAGACGTTTGGAGAAGTCTGAAAATAAGCCGAGCACTAAGGAGAGAAACGGCATGGTGCGCGCTCCCGAGTAATATGGTAACCTATACGCCTGTGCTCATGCAACACCAGAGGCACATATTCGTAGCTTGAGCCGCGAACGCGCGCAGGCGTTCCACGTCCGCTGGCCCCTACCACACTCCACGAAGGCACGAAATTCGCCCTTCGACATCGTTGCTTTTCTGCAGCGCTTATTGCAGTAGCTTTATTAATCGGTGCTATCACACTCGAAGCAGTCGGCGGAGGAGAAACATCCGTTGGTGCATGTGGAACGCTGCACTACTCCGACAACGAGCCGTCACACGCTAACACGAAGCGAAAGGCAAAGAACTAGGGCGACTTCCCTATGCTAGCGCGGCCAGTGTTCCTCGCTGGTATCGAGCCGCTTTAACTATGGCCTTCGAGATTACCATTCTCAGAGGCCATGCTTTAACTGCGTCGTGGCCGAATCATTCCCCATCGGTACTAGTAAGTGTCATGACGCATTCATCATCATCATCATTATCATCATCATCGTCGTGGTCAGCTTGGCGACGCCCACTGCAGGGCAAAGGCCTCTCCCATGTTCCGCCAATCAACTCGGTCCTGTGCTTTCTGCTGCCACGTTATACCTGCAAACTTCCTAATCTCATCTGCCCACCTACTTTTCTGTCTCCCCCTCACGCATTTACCTTCTGTTGGAATTCCAGTCAGTTACTCTTAATGACCAGCGGTTATCCGGCCTACACGCTACGTGCCCGGCCCACGTCCATTTCTTCTTGATTTCATCTATGATATCCTTAACCCCCGTTTGTTCCCTGACCCACTCTGCTCTCTTCCTGTCTCTGAAGGTTACACCTATCATTTTCCTTACCATCGCTCGCTGCGTCGTCCTCAAAATAAGTTGAATCTTCTTTGACTTATGACGCGTTACTTCACTACAACGCTCACAGACGGCGGCACCGTCCCGCTCCGCCTAGCCCCGCCAACAGAGCGAGAGAGAATATGTGAGAGATGTGGAAGGCGCGTTTGTAAAGGGTCGTGCGTGTGCTTCGGTAGCTCAGTCGATTGAGCGCCGGGCGCTTATCGTCGCTGACCGAACGGTCGTAGGTTCGATTCCCGGCCGCGGAACTTTTTCTAATAGCTCTTTTTCTTTCGTTGGCGACCATTTTAACAACGTCATATCCGTGACGGAATGCGTCACTGAAGTCTTGGTGGACCCGGCATAAAACACTTTCGTGTTAAAAAAATCTTTCGTCTGCACTTGAATCGCCTGCCTTTAACGAGACGTCACAAAGCCTTGAAAACGCACGACGTCAAAAAAAAAAAAATTACACCATCTCCCACTAAAGGGAACCATGCAGGGATGCGAAGCAGCATTGGGGGGGGGGGGCACACCAAGTTTTCCGTTTACGTTCACTCGGCCGTCGAAGCCAAGCGTCGGCGTCGAGCTACTGCTTCCGCTACAGAGAGACAACGCGAGTCTGCGGGGAGGGTAGCGAGGCTTTCGAGACAACTGCAGCGACCGGGAACCGACGGAGCGACCGCACGATTCAAGCGAGACTTCCCCGACCGAGCGCACGCGCTTATATGAAATGGGGGGAGGGAGAGGAGGGAGTGGGTTTACAGGCTGCAGCGCGGGGGGGGCGGAGAGGAGAGAAGGTGACCGAACGCCTGCGTAAAGGAGGAGAGTGGGAGAGAGAGAGAAGGCGCATGCGCAGTAAGGGTGGTCAGGCCGCACACCACCACCACCACCGGATTGAACTCCGCCATAAGCTGCTTCGCATCTGATAACGTGTACGAAATAAACAACGCATTAATATATCGGTAAGCACTAAGGTTTTTCGCAACTACCGGACAGTGTCTTGTTCGAACGGAGTAGAAGATGGCCGCACACCGATCCTTTTGGCAGCAGCTTGTCGAGCAGCTGCAAGAATGGATTTAGTTGCATATAATAATTACTTTGAGTCTTAATATATTGCTTTCAATTAGTTTTTGTGCATACATAACATCCCTCTGGGAACTCTCCTTTGCTGAGGAAGTGTTCGTTTTTTTTTTAACGCCTTGTCGTGAGACGTCGCTATCTTTACCAGCCACCACATGATAAGCAAGACGAAGTAGAATTAATTAACGCAGGCGGAGCCTCATCCCCCCAGTATTTCGCTTTTAACTCTGCGAGCTCGGCCAAAATGAAGCACTCTACACTTTTGCGCACCCACCGACTCACAGTAGCTGGCGAGTAAAAGCAGGCAACCCTATTCGCTTTCGAAGAAAAAAAAAAAAACGAATTTCCTGTAAAGGCGTGCCGTTTGATTGGAATTTTAACAAGTTGGTAGTTCCCGCCCGTGCTTGTGTGCCGGGTGATGCAAACTTGACGTCAGGCCGAACAGGAAAAAAAAAAAAGGACTGAATATTTTGTCGTTATAGATCCCCTGTTCCGCGTTGGCCTCCTACGCAATGCGGGCGCCCACGGCCCGAAAGCCTCGCGTATGCGGCATGCGCCGTAGAGTACCTACCGCGCGTCGTGCTGGGGACGGAAAACGATCTTCGCCGTAGAAACAAGGATTACGTTATAAACGATCCATTTTATCGTTTTATGACCGCTGTGTTCTAAGAAAGCTTCTCCGCTGTTGTTACTTCACCACTGCGCTGCCGATGGTGCCCCCCAAAAGTCAGGGAGGGGGGGGGAGGTGGAGGAGAAGCTTAGCACCCCCCCCCCTCCCCCCCGCACTTCCCTGTAAGTACGCTTATGCTTCGGGTACATGAAGCATTAGTAAACGAGACAATAAAAGTGCTTCTCAAACTGTGTCGAACATCATATTCTAATGGCTGTCGGGAAGTTGTGGTATCGTTGGTATACAAGATGTGTATAGTCCGCTTGAGCTATCGCAGACCGCTTCAGTTTTCTTTTCAGCTTCAGTTTATTGGTACATACACCAGAATTACATATCACTTGCATACAGGCGAGGGCCCGAGGGTACAAATACTGAAAACGGGACCCTCTGTTCGAAGTAACAACAAAATTGACTTGTTATAAAATTGGCAGAAGAGTACCAGGTGGCTAAAATGCAAAAGAAGGTTGAAATTGAAGACAGAACTATGGTTTTCTTTCTTTCTCTCTTTCTTTCTTTCCTTCTTTCCTTCTTTCCTTTCTTTCTTTCCTTCTTCCTTTCTTCCTTTCTTTCTTTCTTTCTTTCTTTCTTTCTTTCTTTCTTTCTTTCTTTCTTTCTTTCTTTCTTTCTTTCTTTCTTTCTTTCTTTCTTTCTTAGTACCTATACCGTGCAGCTCAATCAATGGCTGCACTTAGGTTTTTCGAGGCTTCGTGGTGGACTAACGGCGTACCGCTTGCTCTCGCCACCGCAGTGCATCGCATGGTCGATTACGCTGGGCACACAACGTCGTATCAAGTGATGGACGACAGCGAGCACCAATGCTTTTTGTTACTCGGTGCCTGTTCTCACTCACGTTTCACGCATCTCATTTTACGCGCGCACGAAGCTTGTGCACAATGCGTGGACAGACGATGTAAGGACAAAACTATTGTCTTTCGGCATACTTTGATTCCGTCGCAAATAGATGCCCGTGGTTTGAATCCTAGCGGATGGGCGGTACACGATAGACACACAGAAGATGCCCTTGTTGACAGAAGAAACGCCGCTCTCGAAGTGTCGGAATCTGTGTTTGTATCAGATACATATTTTCACCTGTTCTAGTGGCGGTTGCGTATAGGTAAAAGCGAATGTTTTAGCGTGCAACTTGTACGTAGAAAACAACGTCGAACACGGTCTGAAGGCGTCGAATTGAATCGCTCTGCTCAAGACTAATCTGCTTTTTTTTTTAGGGGCGAAGCTCCTTAGGGCCTAGCCTTGTCGGCGTCCGTCACGCTACACAAAACAGAAACCGAAACTTAACCTGCACAACGAAAAACGAAAACATCTGCGTAAAAAAGCGACTTTATGTGTACATCAATTAAGTATATGTCAGCATAATAAAAGGCTGTTAACCAGAGCAAAATAAAAGGCCACAACGCCGTAAAAGCATCAACATTTAAGCACCCATGAGTCAAAGCATATGACGGAACAAAAGAATAACAAGAACAAAATATACGGCTGGTAACCAGAAAAAAATGGAAGGCCACAACGCCATAAAAATGCAGACATTTAAGCACCCATCAATTGAAGCATATGACAGAAAAAAGGGTTTATCAGGAGACTAATGTCAATCATAATTGTGACAGAACAATATAGATCACCTAGAAGTACAAACCCTTTATACTAGTCGGCCATTTCAACGTAGACATTATGGACCTTAGGACCTAGCGTTGTCGTCGACGCTCACTGTCCGCTGTCATGGTGGTTAGAAAACCGTTGCTATAGTCGAAACATATGTGTGTATGTCAATCGAATCACGGTTACCGAACAATCCCCGTTCTTCGCCCACTTATCATCATTCACTTCGTGGATATGTTTTACACCTTGACGTCTAAAGGTTCTCGTAATTTTTTTTATAGCCATCACGAGTACGCATTCTGGAGCTGGCATTCGCGAAGATATGTTCTGTGCTTAGGCAGTGATGTTCCCTACTACGCCGAAGAATTACCATTGCGAGACATGAAAATTCCCTATTTCGGGCATTTTTCCTTGCATGCGTTGACAAAATTCCCAGCATATTTCCCATGCACTATGGACAGCGTTTTCACGAAAGGCTCCCTGGGCGTCGCCATAGTCCTTTTTGGGCTGCACAAATTGGCATGACCCCCCAAAAATGCACTGCCGAGGCTGTGACGTCAACCTTTGTACTCCCGCGCGCAGCCCAGCATGGCGACGTTTTTTCTCTCCTGTGAAAAGGTCTATAGTAGTAATATGTGCGTGCCCCCCCCCCCACACACACACACACACACATACTATAAATGCATGTGTGTGACGTGTTTGCGACTATTGAAATCATGGCTAGCGCCCGTGCTTCTGCGCAAGAAAAGCGTGACTTTCTTAATTCATGCGCTGTAAATACATTGCACATAGTGGGCTTCGATTCTAACACCAGGAGTGAACTATAAATAATAATAATTGCCACGATATTATTATAAAGGACTTCGTAGTGGAGTGCGCCGGAAATTTCGACCACCTCTTTAACGTGCGCACCTAAGTCAAAGTACACGGTCGTCAAGCATTTTCGCCTCCATGGGAAATGCGGCCGGTATTCGAACCCGTGACCTTCGGGTCAGCAGTCGAGCACCATAACAACTATGCCGCCGTGGCGGGTATTGCACTCCAAATCGTTCCACATAATCAGAAACGAATCTCAAGGGTTATGCTTGCGTCCTGCACGCGCCAGAACTGATTGCAGAAGCCGAAGGCACACTGTGACCGCTATGTATCGGTCCTCATAGGTGAATTTAACCAATCCTGAAATTCCCTGCAATATATCGAAGATTCCCTTTTTCCCTTTCGTCCAGAATGATGGCTGAAAATTCCCCGAAAAAGGGAGGAAAATTCCCTGCATGGAACATCACTGTGCTTAGGGGGTTAAGGATATCATAGTTGAAATCAAGAAGAAGAAAGGGACATGGCCGGGCACGTAGCGCGTAGGCAGGATAACCGCTGGTCATTAAGGGTAATTGACTGGATTCCAAGAGAAGGCAAACCCATGAGGGGGAGACAGAAAATTAGGTGGGCAGGTGAGATTAAGAAGTTTGCAGGTATAACGTGGCAGCACAAAGCGCAGGACCGGGTTGATTGGCGGAACATGGGAGAGGCCGTTGCCCTGCAGTGGGCATAGTCAGAATTATGATGATGATGATGATGATGTACTGTGCTACAACACTTGGCGTCGTGCACGTAATCTCTTTAGGCGCGCCTCTCGCGCCCGCGCATTGGCGACAAAAACGGTCACGATGTTTCCTATACAGCAGGGAAGCGTTTGGTGCGACAGTTATAACGTGATGGCAGTATACTATAGCCTCAGATACATAAGCTCGATGCGACCTTGTCGAATAAAAAACCGAGTAGACCTAACGCGACCATCAGATTGCGTTTACATGAATGTTGCCGAGCGGGTTGACCCAGGTCATATATTCAGCGAAAACAACGAAAAATGAATGTTACGTTAACAAATGCGACCTACGGTGAGAAGCCATTTAGGTATACGTTTTTGGCGCTATGCGTGAGGTGCGTTGGGGTCTTTCGAAGAGAAAGCACATTGGCAAACGATAGTGAGAACAGCACCAACGTCCAACGAAAGCTTCTACTCTAAAAATTCATTTCAAATTTAGCTTCTAGAAACACTGCGTCTACAAGGTGATATTTATTGGTTTACAGGCACGCTTATGCAGATATATACAATACCTGGGACGAAAACTGCGGAAATGTTCGAAGCTGAATCAAGACTGAGCACAGGTTGAAAGCGAAATTCGGAGAAATACGATCGTTTTCAGAAACATCACAGTCGGAGTTTGTTTATTAAAAGATGTGTCTGCAGCCAACGCGAAATAAATACCGTTGCCGTGTGACCCGTTGCCATGATCTTGCGAGCACGGATATTGAAAAGCGGCCGTTCCTTGTCACCGTATGGCTTCTTGATTCCTCGGTACTGTATTCGAAACGATGCCATGCTTTCAAAAGCAGTTTCTCGCCCCGTGGGCGGAAAAACGAAATCTCGAGCGATAGCTGGCCCACCTTAGCAGCGTGGGTGGACACACGTATATAGATGGGCACAAGAAAAAAAAAAAAAGTCGCTCCATAGTTTTTCAATCTCGGCACTGTAAAGCTATGTTACTGAAAGATTTCTCGCTTTGTTTAACGGTAGTTCGCCAGTGAGCAAAATCACAAACTTGCTTTATTCGCGGTGCGTGACAGTGAAATTCCGCTTTCACTTGGCTTTTTCACGGTGATAAGATAATGCGACGAAATCCGCTTGTGCGACAGTACAGTAAGGATAACTATCAGGCGGCTGGCGGTTCCTTTGTGGGGAATTAACTTAGAGGAAAAAAGCGAAGGGCTGGCCAGTTGTGTAAAGGAATCGAAAGAAAAGATTCAGCAAGGGTGGGCAACCATGGCGACTGGCCGAGTGGTTTTCTCTGCAGGATGCGTAAGACCGGGACCAAATGGGAAAACGCGTGACAAGAGAACTGAAAGGAACATAAAAAACAGAAAACATAAAAGCCAGTGGTTTATAAGTAGGGGCAAACTTTGCTCAAGAAGTCTTTGCGCAAGAAGACCAGTATTCGTCAGGCAGAAGGATAAGACACTAATATTGCAAAGCAAACATGACAGAGTGGGCAAAGAATTCCCGACACGAGCGTAAAGTTTCAGGCGTCACACTGTAAGAAGCCGCACAGATGGATGATAGTGTTACCGTAATTGTTCTAGTGTGTGGGCTGTTCGCAGAAAAGCCAGACGCATTGATGACAACGCAAGAAATTGACGCGTCCACAAAGGTACCAATAATGAAGGATGCCTGCGTCTGTTTCTGTCTCCGAATCTTCAGGGCCGAACGATTAGAAAGCACTTTACACTGCTTCTTTCGTAAGTGCTCGAGTCACATTTGCCGGGAGAAGAGGAGAAGCTAGTTTCGTTAAGCGAGGGTTTGTGTTGTGTTATACGAGACTGACCCCCGTATTCTTAAACAAGCCTCGACTTGAATGCCGTCCTTCACTTGAGCGAGTTGAACGCAACGCCGCTGCTCGGCTGAAAATGACACAGCGCTTCTCGAGAATTGCTGCCGATTATCGCTGATATGCAGTGACTTGTTCTGCCTAGAGACGGCGATCCCATCGATTTTCTCAAGTCAAGGTGGATCGTTAAGTGAAGGGACGTTTTAGAATACGGGGGGTGAGGCTCAGAACGGCGCGTAGAACTAGTGAAACTCTCGTCCTTATAGCCATATTCGCAACTCCAGATAACGTTGCTTGTGCTGATAAAACTGCTCAAATAAACGAAGATGGCTACGATAGTCAGGATCAAAGAGCTAGTTTCGCTATACTTTTGCTTAGCGCTGTTCTGTAGTTTGTGGACTGTGGTGCTGAATCACGGTATTTCTTCGAAGCAAAAGGGTGGCCTTATGACGATCGTTTTATACTGATTCACTGACGAAAAAGCGCAAATAATTGCGCTGTGCGCGCAAATGTACAGCCTGTTCAGGGAGCCGCATCAGATTCTTTTTTTTAAATTTTTTTTCTAAAGATAAAGATCTTTTCAAGCTTTCAAGCAAGCCGTGGCGGTAGAACGAGGCAAATGTTCGTGCGTCTAGTGTAAACATTTTATATTAATATAATAATATCTGGGGTTTTACGTCCCAAAACCACCATATGATTATGAGAGACGCCGTAGTGGAGGGCTCCGGAAATTTTGACCATCTGGTGTTCTTTAACGTGCACTGACATCGCACAGTACACGGGCCTCTACCATTTCGCCTCCATCGAAATGCGACCGCCGCGGCCGGGATCGAACCCGCGACCTTCGGGTCAGCAGCCGAGCACCGTAGCCACTGTTCCACCGAGGCGGACCATTTTATATTAAATAACATAAAATTTACAGATATTATCTGTTTTACCTACATAGCATCTTTGACTTAGAGAAAATGCATACCTGGTTTTTCAAATCATGTAATTTGCCAGTTATACATGGTGGACAAATAGCTTCTGTAAATATTACAGCCGCTTCGTAATATATGCAGAATATGTGAGGTTTTACATGTTCTTCAACAGAAAAATTATGTTGGAGCTGTTAAGACATTGTGCATGAACTCAATTGCCTTAAAGTTTGCTATAATAATAATAATATGTGGAATTTAACGTCCCAAAACCACGACATAACTTTGAGAGACGCCGTAGTGGCGGGTTCCAAAAATTTTGACCATCTGGTGTTCTTTAACGTGCACTGACATCGCACAGTACACGGGCCTCTACCATTTCGCCTCCATCGAAATGCGACCTCCGCGGCCGGGATCTAACCCGCGGCCCTCGGGTCAGCAGCCGAGCACCCTAGCCATTGATCCAACGAGGCGGACAAGTTTGCTATCATGCTTCATCCGCTGCTGAAGTGGGACACTTGATAGAATACAAGCCCTCTTTTGACCAAAGCGTGAAGGCGGCATTGAGCATCTTGCCAATTAGGAACATTCAGACATTGCGAAAAATAATGCCAAACTCTCCAAACCACAAACGCGTTTCCGCGATCGCGGGAACTGATTTCTGTTCAGACGTTCTACACGATAACGAACGCTAAAAAAAAAAAAAAGAAAAAAAAAGAATGAAAGACGTTGTGCATATGGCTGGATGAAAGAACTTTATTAGGTCCAATAGGTCGCACTAGTGTCCTAGCCCATATGCCACCTCACAATAACGTGGCAGTGCAGGCCACAAAGCACAGCGTGTGCTGGACGTCACTGGGGACAAAGCGTGCACTACTCTGTTATTTGAACTCGGTTCCAGGGAGAGAACATTTCCGTTGGATAACAGAAAAAGCCTTAACCAAAAATTTTGTGCAAATACAAAAAGCCCGTCTTTTAAGAAGATATCAGAAACAAAAGATATCTGTAGAAGTATAAAAATGCAATAAGAAACATACTATGCAAAATTACTGCGAAATGAAAAAAAAGAGACAAGAACAGAACTGTTATGTCCCTAAATTTGCCAGGCGTTTTCTGTTTGTCTGACATTTTTTTTTTTTACAGTCAGGCATCTCCGGCGGAAAAGTCTGAGTTGGGAGAGCAGACCTCTCACTAAATCATTTTCTCACACACAATAGAAATCTGAAATTGTGCACATTGTACTTCCAAACTTCCATATTATCGACAAAAAACACAAATATTGAAAACACACCGCTTACACGTGGATTAGAGGCGTACTTAAAAGCCAAGTTTTCATGAGTAATGAAAGCATCATCAAAACTTGAGAAGGGAATAACCAATTGAAACAAATTGTGTGTTATTCCAATTAACCGCTTTAGGTAACCACAAAGTTCCGATGGCTTATCTTGAGCAAATTCATTTGCATGGTGATAAGTGTGTCACTTGGAACGAGTTCACTGCGACATAATTCAGCTACGTGGACTGTGTCGCAAAGAAATCTAGCTTAGCGTTGCGCAGGTTAGATGCGCCAAAAGCTGGAACAAACGTTATTTGCCGTTAATTAATTTTTTTTTGTTATTAGAAGAACTACCAAAGATGTGCGTTGAATGAGAACACAACATTGTCTGCGTACACCGGACGGTATAACATTCGTGTGTCCATCATGAGTCTACTTCAGGCTCCACTGATAAGTTGCATGCGGGCAAAGGTACGCGACATTATTTATTTCCCTTGATTAGATCATCAGTAACACTAAGGCTCACTCTGAAAATAAAAATAGCCAAATTTCGCTTAAAAGGGCCCTGCAACACTTTTTGAGCATGGTCAGAAAACGCTGCCGATCGGTAGTCAAGGCTCCCGAGAACACGCGAGCCAAATATTATAGCGCAGCACGCGGCCTGTAATTCACAATAAATTCTCAAAGTCAGCTAAACTTGCTTTCTCTTCTCTCGACAAATGACGCTACAAGCTCAAAAATCGCTCGTCACAGCCATTGTATCCGCCATTGGCTGATCTGAGCATGGCGCGCTCGATCGTTACTGGGGCCGCCGCGGGTGGCCGCGACTTGTCCACGCGTGCGCGCGCGATCGCACTGAAAGGCGCGTATTCGAAGAAAAAAAAAAAAAGAGAGAGAAAAAGTGCTCAAGGTCATGAGGCGCGCGTGACGTATCTTCTGTCCCCTTGCCATCCCTCCCTGCTTAGCTTCCAGTGCTTTCGTCGGGTTCGACAAATCTTTGTAACTCCGCTCATACTGGACGAATTCTAAACATTTTTGTGGCGCTGAATTCGTGAGGCAATAAGCTCCTTTAGTGAATCCATTCCATGGCTACTTGGAAAAGTGTTGCAGGGCCCCTTTAAATCACCTATACATATTGAAGCCCTTGCCTAAACTAAAGTACACTCCGCTCTTCGTGAAGCCGGCATAATATTAAAAATAACACACAAACTTACGAACTAATGGTCTACACATACAGAAAAAAATAGTAGTCGCGAGTGTGCTGTTTCAATCAAACAACCACAGCGTCTGCCACTTTTTTTTTTTTTGATGTATACAAGTTTCTAACGCACGTCGTTCTACGTTGCGCGCGCTTTGTTTCTATTGATAAACGCTGAGTTGCTACCTTACTATCGTGATGACACGCCCTTTGGCATACAACAAAATTGTGTGGACATCATCGCTCTTTTATTTTTCGGGCTTGTGCGCGGCGGCATGGCAGTGATTAAGGAACTACTGTATACAGCAGATCCTAAACGTGCCCCAATGGGAGAACTTGTTCCGCTTGAAGGTTTACCCTGGATCTACTACTTCCAGGCAAGCCCTCTAGGTGGCGAGCGCTTAGTTGGAATCGCGAAGAGCACAGCTGCCCATAGCGCCAGTAGCGCCACGGTAGCTCTGTAACCCTACACACTAGCAATCATAAGCAGGCACACGCACCTCCACACGCGAACGTGACCTCCACACGCGAACGTGACCAATTGCCTGTGAAGCTCAAATGGCATAATTCTGCGTGCCGAATCCGCCCCCCTCTTACCCCGGTGAATGATGCACACCATAGCAAAGCGCTACGGAATTAAAGAAAAAATGGAACGCTTATCATGCTTCACGGACAGATGCTTTAAACTTTTGTGTTTAGTATGAGTAAAATAGATTGGTATACGCGATTACTTGATATAAAGATTGTTGAAGATGTTTGAGTCTTTCGCTTACCGCATAACGGCAGTTAGCCTATCTGTAATTTTTATCCGTGCGCTGAATTTTTCTGCCGACTGCTTTCCTGTTTGTAAACGGTCGAACTGTCTTATAGTCTATAGGTGCGGAGTCCCAAACCGTATACTTGATGCCTTGATGCACTGCGTTTAAAGCTCCTTAGATCTTTCTGACATCATACAAGGTTTTACTATTAATGACTGGATCATTTCGAGAAGTAGCGCTGCCTGACGAAGCGTTCATCTAAGAGGATTTTCTGCCACATTAACTCAGGAGCGAGACAAAAGACTCATTTCGGTTCACCCCCCCCCGGAAAGCTCATAAAATCAGAGTTTTTCTTTGTTGATCGAAGTCTATATATCTTTAATAACTATTCTTTTCTTTGGCGCTCATAAAGCGCCTCAGGCGGCCCGCCGACAGCGTGGAAGCTCTAGTTTCTCTAGTATACATTATATTCGCGTGGATGTCTTTGCTCGAGCACGCAACAAAGCACGTCGCGGCCTCGTTTCCTTCCTGCAGCCCTGTTTCCTGTTTTCTTCTCGGGGTGTCTAATATGTAGACCCCCTTGGTCGGGTGAGGTTACACCAGCTGCAGCCCTGCATGACGTCCGTTTAACATTGCCGTTGTTATGTATGCGCACGTGTCTTTTGTTTCGATCCTTCTCATACTTTTTCCAATTGGTGGCAAAGTATAACCATGCAGCCTAAATTTCCCGCGACACCACAGCAGTTTATGCAACGAACAAAGTTGATCGCGGGTACTTCCACCGCGTGCAAAAAAAAAAAAAAAAGGTATCAAGTAAAACCGAGCGTGATGATAAAAAAATTCAGATAATGCACTGAGAAAATTGAGCTTCATAGAGGAGTGCAGGCAAAAACGTGCGCGGCTTTATCACGGTCTTATAAACGAATTAAGTACACAGAGAACGTATTTTGAAGGTCATTTTATAATTTGTCTTTTCTTAAAAATCTTATAACGGGCCGGTTTATCCTCCGCATACGTTCGCCGTATAAGTGAGCAGGTGGTGTGCTGGTTATTCTTACGCGAAGGATGATCATTTAATGTGAGAAAGGCTCATACAGCAGTAAAAACGTTTCTGTCTTTGCTTATAAGATCGTTTAATATCGCTTTTCTTTAAGCGGTTTCTGAATGAGCAGTAAATAGGCTTTACACCTTAACGTATCGAAATATCGCGTACAATTACCTTCGAAAATAGAGTCCTATTTCTGTTAATAATATATGTTAATCTATTTCGTTCCAAAGAAATTCTTTTTTTTTTGTTGCCTTATTAAGTACTGCGGTAAAGTTAAGGCCTTTTTCCTCGCAATTCTCGAAAAGTTGGCATTAAAAACTTAAGCGATCGGGCGTCTCTTTTTTTAACAGTGGAGCTGTTCAAGCTCAGAGCAAGGCCGGTGTTGCAGACAGAAAACTCGATCGTCGGGTATGCGCCACAGAAATCGGGTATATGGGCCAAGCTGCTCCTAGCATAGCAAAGCCACGCATAGGTATAGTATAGCAAGCGAGTGGGAAAGGGAAGTGAGGGTGAGGTAGACTGATGTTAAGGGGAGGAGGGGAAACGGAGGGGGTCAGAGCTTAAACCACAGCATAACCAAGTTCAGTATAGCATAGCAAGGGGTGTAAAAGAGAAATGAGAGTCACAAGGAGTGATCTGAGGGTTAGGAGGAGGGAACGGAGGATAGTGGTCCATAAAGAAAGAAAGAAAGAGAGAAAGAAAGAGAGAAAGAAGAAAGAGAGAAAGAAAGAAAGAAAGATGAAATTAAGAAAGAAGAAGATGATGTAGAAATATCAAGAAAGAACTGAATCTATGTTCGCCAGATGGTGGCGCTTGCTTGCCATCTCCGCAGCTTACTCAGGTTTCACAGGCGTGTAACTGTCTTTAATTTTTGAAGCAGTTGCCTAAAACCAACGTCGTTCCTTGGAGCACACCGTCTGGTGTGTTCTAGAATGCGGGTTCCGATCTAAGCGCGAGAGAACAGCGTTTATGTTCGCGGCTTTGATAATTGGAAAGGTGTAACCCTTTGAAACTCCGCAATCGTTTATTTTTCGTTCCAGTGAGCGACGGAACGGACGGGTTAGAGATGCGCAACCAGGCGAGTTTCTTTTTAGTGCTACGAACCATTTCACGGGAACAGTTTCTTTTTGAACCATCTCCCGTTAACAGTGCTATGTAATGCAAGTTAATTAACGGAACGCGTGCATACAAAAATTGTTTATGGAGAGTGTATAAAAAAATCACACTTTCACCGCAAGAGCGAAGCGATGAATGCGATAGCAACAAATTGTAATGTTATACTAAGTAAGGCTGGCAGCTAACTCTTTTGGATCCGATCTCGCGTAACTCTACAAAACGCTGGTGTAAGAGAATACGGTCGCTCCATGGTGAGCTGCGATTTTCGCAGTCTCTTCGCGTTGAGAGCACAGCACGTAGAATGTATACGAGCCGTGCGCTGATGATTACCGAGATTGCACGTGAGCCACTGATCACGACCACGCCCTTATGATTAAAGTTCACAGTTGCTGCTAAAGCGACCCATTCCCCCCCCCCCCCCCCAACCTCTCTTGCGTTTCTTTATGTTCCTTGAAGAAGGGATGGGGCGTTTTTTTTCTGCTTGAGTAGCAATCGACGGCAGGCTTCACACGCGCTGTGATGTTATCCCATGCGCCCTCAGTGCGACGGAGATGGGTCGGCTCGTTTCATCTCTGCTTCAGGCGCGATCGTCGCCCTCGCTCGCGGGCTTTGACTTGTGGGTAGAACATATGATGCACGGGGGCATGTTATGGATTTGGAATTTATACGGAAGATGACGGCAACGGCGACGCCGACGGCAAAATAACCGTGGAGTGTGTCCATATAATTGCTATCGCAATAAAAAAAAACTTTAAATATTGTCTGTCAGAGTTCTCTACAATCAATCTATCAATTTAATAGAGAAATTGGTTTGATGTACTCCTGCTTAGAAAACATTTACTTTGACTGACACTGTGGAATCCGATAGAGCGGTGCCGTATCCCGATTCAGAGATATAACGGAGTCCTTCGTCTGAACCTCAGCTGGTTATTAAACATCTTTGTTGCCGTACAACGTTGCCGGGAGTGACTAGCTGCATCTTGCTTGGATATCAGTGCACGCTTCCCTCAATAGCCTAATAAGTGTTTGCTCCAAACTGCACTATCTGCGGGATGGGCCCGCGTTTTCAATGGCAGATTTTCTGGGGAACAGTATAGCCCTATAACGCTTACGAATTAAAAAAAAAAAATATATATATATATATATATATATATATATATATATATATATATATATATATATATATATATATATATATATATATATATAGATATATATATATAATTTATATATATATAAAATGCGCGTAAAGTCATTCTACACTGCTTATGCAACACACCTGAAGAGTACAGTAGTCAGCAGTTCAAACACTGTATTCGACCCGCTGGCAGTATGCTTTTTGAGCTACCGGTAAGCGCTGGGGAAACCCAGCTGGCGCAGGGGTGTATGCAATGAAAACGAGGGAACTTATGGCGCGTTTTGACTGCATTTGGCCTTCCAGAATTTACCCCTTTCTCATGGCAGTGGCGGGCGCCGGCCTCCATGGGGAAGGGGGGGGGGGGGGGCAAAAATAGCATGTGTATTGTTTCCATCAATGTTTTGCATCGAGATACAATTATTATTTCTGATTTTGCCAACCATAATAATGCGAGATTTTGCTGCAACAGTTTCTTACTCCCCTTGAGCAAAACACTCGTTATGAAAAGTTTACTACTCTTTTTATCAGTAGTAACTATCGAAACGAACTACCGCCCATATTAAAGACGTGAGGTAAAGTATTTGTTGACCGCACTGCTGGATATGGAGGTATTATTGGGAATATATTATGTAACCTTTTTTTTTACAGTTTTCAATGCTTTCGTATTTGCTAATGTTCCTCTTTTCTCTAACCATGCATCTCTCATTGTCCTTTACTTTCCCTTTCCCTTTTGAGAATATTTCAGTTTCTGTTACGTATAGTACTTCACCTGTCTGTATTCCATTGGTGCGTCATACTGTATATAGTAAGCACTTTTTCCTTTCTAATTATTTGATATATTAACCTCATGCACGTTGTTGTATGTCACTGCTATGTTGCCACTAATTTGCAATTACTATATTGTTACCTATTCATAGAAGGTCCCCCTTTTCTATAACTCTAGGGCCAGGCAGTCAGAATTTTTCTCGGATGGTCACGATGCACATTAACAGCGGAGACCATCGTAATTTCCAAGGATCATCCAGCCACAATCCACATCACTTTGGATGTGCTTAGAGCGCATATTAGACACCACAACAGACTACACGACTCCAGAAAAAAAACCGTGTAGAAACCAACCAAAACTTAGTCTGCCAGTGCTAGGGATTCTTAAGAAGGTGGAGCTCTCGTCGTCAGCTTTAAAGTAGCTGTCTCTGCTCATGCTGCACGAGGAATACAAAAAAGCCCATGTTAAACTTCACGCTGATGGCTCAGCAGCTGTTGGACAATCTGTAGGAGCTGTGATCTTCTCCGCAAAGGTAGAAAATATTCCCTCTAGAACGTATTAGAGGACAACATCCGATGGCCGCGGAGCTCGTGGCACTCCGCAGTACACTTCGCAGGATTTAACGAGAAGCGCCAGTAAAATGAAGCATACTTAGCGATTCGAAGTGAGCCCTGCAGTGTCTTTTATCTCCTCCACGTCGACGGCTACAATACCAAAATCATTGGTGGAACTGAGACAACTGCACCATTAACTAATAGACAAAGCGTATGCTATAACTTTTCTGTGGTTACGAGGCTACTGCGGCATCATCGGTAACCATCATGCCGATGATGCGGCTAAGGATTCTCCCGAAAATGGCGTGATGGAACCCATTGCACGGTCAAGAAGTGGCGCAGCAGCAAGGATTGGTACACTCGCGCGTGATGTCACGCGATGCATGTGGAATACACCCGGCTTACTTCACGCCCGCATTCACCACCTGTACCTGTGCCTCAGACTACAAATTCCATCTGCACTACCCCGACACGTGACGACTGTTGTTGCCGCCTGTGGTTTGAAATGTCTTTTACAAACGCCAAGGTGCGCTTTCAACAGTGCTTACGCGCTTCGGAGCAATCCAGCTTGGAATTCCGGAAAGCTCGAGTTTCCCACCAGAAAGCGATGAAGGCGCTGCTGAAGTTTGTGTGGGTCGCCTTGTTAAACGATTACAGTATAGTACTCCCGTGTGCGTGTGTGTGTGTGTGTTTATACTCATCTCCGTTCCTCTCCTCTTTGACTCTGTTGCTTTTCTGTCTACTCTTACATATTAAATAATGCAGGGTAGCTAACTAGACATTTATTTTCTGGTTAACCTTCCTGCCTTTCCACCTCACACTTATCTCTTTTGAAGGTGACAACTTGTGACTCAGACGAGCAGAAGTACCCAGAAAAGGCTTTGGGATGAATACGTGAGATTATGCGCAGCCGATTTCCATTGCGTTTTCTTTTCTTGTCGGTTACAGGCTCAGTATGATTGTCTGCCATCTGTCGACGAGCCAACAAATTGAACATCTTAATATCAACAAATATAGCGTACTGTTATTCACATGTTCAATTGCATTGACTTATTGCATTAGCGCAGAGTCTATGGACCACACCAGTCAAGGAATTTTGGTGAAGTTCGAACCTGCTTGGTATATGCAACCGCCAGTGCGTTTCATCTAATGCACTGCAAAACGCTTAGGCAAACGAATAGCCTAGGGGCAAACATTGCGCCTGCACATTGACCGAAGTTCTTTCGAAGTGTAACATTTCTTCGTTGTTGGCAGTTTTCGCGGAAACCTCCGTAACGAAATCTTGCTTTATGTTTCAATTTTTTTTCTCCCGTGGGGATCTTCTAGGTAGAGGCATTGATTTGACGATCAATACAACGAAAAGCTGTAACTAAAAAAAAAAAAGAGGAATTTATGGCACTTCTTTTTCAGCACGGAACATCCCCTCGTTTCCTGTAGGCTCTTAACCGCCTGTGGTATATTCTGGCAGTTTTTTACTACTCGTGAACAGGGCGAGCAAAGAACGTGCTTTGGCGTGCGCTATCCTGTTGCTAGAGGGGAAGGGTTGGAGACGGAGGTCCTTTCCTTCATCTTACCTTTTGATATGCAAATGCGTTTAAATTACTCACTGGTTTCGTCTCCCTTTCCGACGGATTTATCTTTTTCATTTGCCCCTCTTTGAACTTAACGAAATTTTGCCAGCGGAAGCTGTAATCGAATATCGAGATGAGTGGCTGCCCATTTTTTTTTGCCCGCTCACACGTTTGACATGCCCACGAGCATGGAAAGGGCTGGCATGTTCGTAGAACTTATCAATATTTTCGAACTTAGTTTTTTCCGAGATTAAGAGGAGCGTACTATCTAACGCGCTAGAACAAAAGAGAGAAGCTCAGTAAGCGTGAAGTATCCATGGGTATAGCGAGGGATACGCCTTCGAAGGGCTACAGCAGGCTGCGAACCACTCTCGCAAACCAATTTGCGCGCCCTGCTTTGCGATGGCGCGCTTTCGGTTCGTCTACACCCAAAACGTTGCCAGTTCTGTAATTTGCATACCAAACACTTGTCACTTAAAAAGGAGCTTCGGCTCTAGGCCAACTGTTTTTTATCCATTCAAATGAAATAAGCGCGTGGTAATCTCTTCAGTAAAGCAACAGTTGAGGCGATTTTCTTTTGAAATTCGTCGAATTAAAGAAAATGTGGGAGTAGAATTCAAGCGAACGAATTCTAGTCCACGCCTTCAATTATTTCGTAATAATGGAACGAAAATCGCGAGATGCTCCGGAGGCTCGAAGCCGAAGCGAAGTGGAGGAAGTTAGCGGTCGCGAAAAAGACCTATTTGCAGTTCGTGTTCTGCCGTGAACTGATGCTTTTAAGGCGGAAAGCCTAAGATGACCCATCAAACGCGAAAAGCGGCCGTCGGCGTCAGCACGAGCGATATGATAAAATCACCATCATGTGATGACGTCACCATATAAAGTCGTCATGACGTCACGGCTCACGAAAATTTGTGACGTCATCATGGAGTCAACATATGACATCGTCACTTGGTCAAAGGTGGGCCGATTCCGGAGGCAGTGCAAAACCACGTGAGGTGCAAAACGCTTCCGATGCCGGCGGCAGTGCTTAATCACGTTGGGTGCGGAAATTTTACAGCGAAAGCTGTGATGAGATCTCTACAACAGCGGTTTTTGGTGTCGTGGTTGTCCGCCGTCGCCGCCGGTGTCCGTAACCACTATCGCGCGAAATAAATGAAAGCGAAATGAGACAAAAACATACAAGATAGAACGAGACTCGAACCAGGACCCTCTCCGTGGCAGCCGAGTATTCTACCGCAGAGTCACGCCGGAGCTTGAAATTCCTTTCGCAAACAGACCGTATACAGGCTTCCATGTCGGGGAAGGAATCTCGTTCACATGTGTAATATAGCCGTGGTAGAAGATAAAATAACAACCAGGCGTCCCACAATGCGAATTGCTTAATGAATGCTTCCAACCAATTGCAAAAGGCTCAGCCATAATTCTTCTTCGTCACCAGCCGCAGCATTAGCAAAGTGCACATAATGCCTTACAGGTGTGTAGTGGGTACCACGCTTCTCCGCAGAGTGACGAATAATGACATAATGGATGTCTCCCTACTTCACAAAAACTATGGAAGTTTGTGGCGTAGTGGGTACCGCGCAAGCTCACTTGTATTAGCTGCCAAGAAATCACGTTAACATATGTAGCATAGCGTGGGTAAGATAGCGACCGGGCGTCACCCAATGCGAGCATCAACAAAGTGCACATAATCCCTTCAATCAATCAATCAATCAATCAATCAATCAATCAATCAATCAATCAATCAATCAATCAATCAATCAATCAATAAAAATTTTGTTTTCGCAATAGACAATACAGTGCATTGTAAATGCGAAAATAGGGGACCAGAGAAAAAAGCTGCGCTTGCGCAGCTTGTCTAAGCTTTGGTCACCCGCACAGCAGCAGTGACAGGACGAAACATTTGAGCAAATCTAGCCATAGTATGTAGAATGCTATTATCAAAAATAATATTATCGACAATGTTTTAAGAAAAAATACAGCAATGTATGCTTTTAATTGATGATCACTTTAGTAAAAAGAGTAGTAGGTACATAAAGAAAAACATGTACGTAAGAAACTACTGCACATAAAGAAACATGAGTGGTTCCAACACATTTACATAAACAGATCGAGTAATGTTTTGTTAGTAATGTTAATAACGTCAACATTTTTTTGGTCTAGTTCATGAAGTGTGGTTTCGAGTACATAATCAAGTTTTTCTTTCCCATAATGGGTACGCGAGAAAGGAACGGGGTATGGAGGGTGATACCTGAATGGATAGGAAGTTGTATTTGCTCGAAGATTTGCTATTACTTCGAATAGTTCTGTTCTTCCTAATGTGGCATTTTTGTATGTTTTCAGTAGTTTCATGTTTGTATATGTTGTGAATCTTCATAATTTTATGTTTTTGGGATAAAGGTTCTGTGTGTTCTAGGAACGAGGCGTTTTCTATTGAACGAAGTGCTTTTTTTCTGGACCAAGAATGATGTATAGCGAGTACCTTACAGATGTGTAGCGAGTACCTCGCTTCTCCGCAGAATAACGAATAATGGCTTAGTTGGTGCTTACCTACTTCACAAAAATTAGGATGTTAGGACGCAGTCGGTTCCATGCAAGTGAAGTTGTAGTTGCCCCAAGATAGTTTACAAAAGGCTCTAGAAAGGCCGCCCTTCCAGCTTCCTCTGTGACTGCTGCGCGTTCCGCGCAGGCCTGGCGTTGTTTTCGGGGGAGGAGGTGGCGGTGGCTGAATCAATAGAGCCGACTGAGGAAAAAAAAAAAAAAGACGGCAGTCACCGTTGAGTTGTCTTAGGCCGGGGCGGGGGGGGTTTCAAGCTCACCTCAGCAGCTAGCGGGCCGCAGTTACGATATTTAGCCTCCTGATGGGCCGGTATGGTCACGAAGCTTAGAGCCAGGGGGAGGGGAGGGGGGGATCTGTTGGAACGAAATGTAAACTAGCGTTGCTAATTGAGAGAAGGCTTTTCCGCATCTGATATATGGGTAATTTCTGACGAAGATTTGACGCCAGGTTTCGAGAAACATATCGATACTGGTCTCGAGACTGACGAAAATCTGGACATTTGGACGCCCATTCTGAAACGAAGCGTTTTTGTTCTACAGTTGTTGTAACGCATGGTGACGGGACGGAGTGCGTTACGAAAAAAAAAATGCTTGAGGCTAGCCGCGTCTGTGTAGGTCATAAACATACATGCACTTATTACGAATAAAAAAATCACAGCATATCCACGGAGTGAATGATGATGAGTGGGCGAAGCTCCGGAGGTTCATCGGTAAACCGTGAATCTTCCGTGAAATTCGCCCAGCACATCATCAGAGACGTGACAAACACTGTTCGTATATATACAAGAAATTTATATATTATTCGTGAGCCGTGATTTTCCGTTTTGTTTTCGTTTCTTCGTTGGTCGTGGTTACCGTTTACATAAGCCGTGGCTTCCGTTCCCCCCTTCATTATAACGGCTTTATGGTCGGTGAAATGGAGGGAGAGCGGTTCCTGGATGGGTCGTAGGGGAAAGTTAACAAAGACGAGATCGATGCAGGTTCCTCGGATGGTGGTTGGTTGCATGTGGTCAAACGATATGCATGTGAGACCATATCGCGATGCCATGTGTTGTATGAGCCAACTGTTTTCAGTGATGTCAACGTTAAAGTCCCCCACAAGTAGGGTAACGGGACAAGCTTATTCTTCATCGTCATCAGCGTCATCGTTATGACGCATAGTGGGTACATTCCATGTGCTGTGCCGTGATGGCAGCGTCATCGTCATCGCACAGGGGTGGCTACGACAACGACGCGGGACAAGCCCTATGCCCTAAGGAGCTTCGCCCCTAAAAAGTGGGACAAAGACAGACATGTGCGAGGCGGGCCGCTATACAAGAGACCGCCGGCTGCATGCGGCCCGAGGGCCGCGTGTTTGAGACCCCTGTCGTCGGCAAATGCGTAAGGGACCATGTGAGTTTTTACTGTCTCGAAAAACATTGCTACACGTACGGAAATCAATTGGGCTCTTTCTTGGTGACTGTCTGTATATAATCTTAATAAAATGAGAATATCATAAAGCCATATTATCATATATTCATTCAATTTATACTCTTACATATTCTTGTGCAGCTACAGTAAAGAAAAAAAATCGTTAGAGTGCATACCAAAGTTAGAGTCTGTACGCCAGCCTGGGTGCTGCCTACTGCACGAAAAAAGAGACCTGTCCCGGGGTACGTCACATCGCGGCGGCTCCGCCACTGCGTGAGGTCACCGGCGCACATGCAGCGGCTGTGGTTGGTAAAACGCCACCGCTGCAGGCACGACGTGCTATAGTCACGCAGTGTTTGGTATGCGTTTTTTCATTGCGATAGGAGTTATATACGGACACTCTCGGCGGTTTTTTCCATCGCCGTTGCCGTCGCCGTCATTCATGTTCCGTATATATATATATATATATATATATATATATATATATATATATATATATATATATATATATATATATATATATATATATATATATAAATATATATATATATATATATATATATATATATATATATATATATATATATATATATATATATATATATATATATATATATATATATATATATATATATATATATATATATATATATATATATAAATGCCACAACGAGAAATAACTCCGAAGAAAAAAATATTTTCCGCAGAGTGCGACAGGGAATTCGAATCTTCGACCCGTCGCTCCGCAACGCGCCGCGTTGAACGACTATGCGCCGGAGCCGACACCCTTCAGCGTACTAACGGCGAGGTATTTATATACACCATTTAGCGCTGGCGGTACGCAGAGCTTGGAGGCGCTTCACCATGTTCTCTTTATCACCCGCGGGATGGCACAAAGGGTGCGCTTAAAAGGACGTTGCCCCGCTCGTTTTTCGCCGAAGTTACGATGCGCGCGTGCCGCCTACGTGCACCACCTGTACTTTGCCCTACAGGGTGAGGTCACCCTTGAGCGCACGCTTATCTCGTGAGGGGGGCGGTGGTTTGTACATACGTATTCCGCTTTCACCGCTAAGTATGCGTTAAAGTTACACAGCGCACGAAGTTCAGTTCGTGCGCTGTGTAAATGAGTGAGCTGCTAGCCAGAAGAGCCGAAGTACGAGCTAGTTGGTTGTGCATAGTCGGCACTTGCAGCGCGCTGCTTCAACACAAAGAAGCAACAACTTTGAAAGTTGTTAATTCGCTCTCGTCCTGTGTATATCTGTGCGTTCTTTTAGTGCATCTTTCGCGTTTGTGCGGCGCGCTGCAAGTGTCGAGCTGTGACAGTTGTTAGTTCGCGCTCCTCTTGTGCGTGTCCTTTTCGTGCGTTCTGTGTGCTTCAGCAGCGTGCTGCAAGTTTCAAGCTGCTTGCCGTTCTTCGTGTGACATTCCAATTAGTTGCTATCGCATTAATTTCTTCGCCCTTGCTGCGAAACTAACGTTTCTGTTTTCTTAAACCTCTACAATGACCTTAATGTTTGCAAGATTTTCAGTCGTGGTATGTGCCAGAAAACTTATGGGGGAGGGGGTGTATTGTAAACTACCTGATGAAAAATTAGCCATGTGGGCTGGCTGCTTAACTCGGGAAAGTGAATCCACGTGATGGTCCGTGCGAGGAACAGCGGCACCGTCTTCGAAAATGTGCCGCATTTGTTGTGATGCGTAGTGGACTGCGAAAGACAGCGGTGATATTGGCTAACCTTTAGAAGAGGTGAAATTGACGATATCGTGTGTGGTGTAGTGTGTGATTAACGATGTATATCTTGCTTACGAAAACGTTGGCGTGTGTATGTCTAATGCGGCCTGTAGCAGTGTGACCGTTCGTCGACGGTACTTCAAGATTTGACATTTTAGTAAAAAGAAAAAGAATAAATGAAAAAAAAAGTCACGGTTTCGCCTCAAGGTCGAAACAATCAATGCGATAGCGAAAAATTGGAATGTCACAGGAAGAACGGCAAGCAGGTAGAAACTTGTTGTTGCGCGATGTTCAAACACAAAGAAGGATGCAGGAAAACAAAGCACATGTATACACAGGACGAGCGCGCACTATGACAATTGTTACTTCAACAAGCCCCTACTTTGGCTCGTCTAGCTAACAATTCACTCCTTTCGCAAACGCGGCCGCTGCAGCGAGCAAATTGACCATCGTGTGGTCTATAGCATGAATGCAAACTTTGCGGTGAGAGTACAAAACTACAAAACTCCCCCTCAAGAGATAAGCGCACGAGCACGGGCGACCATGCCCTGTATGTCAAAGTACAAGTCGGAGGCGCACATCCAAACCCCGGGAAAACACTAGAGTTTTAGAATTGGGGACCTAAGAAATTGGCAGTGGCACGTGAAGCCACGGCTCGCATTCCCAGCTGGCGTCGATTCTGGTCGCTAAAATTGACTTCATTTGGGTTAAGTTTGTACATAGTCTCGAGGCTTTTCTTCGCTGCGCCAGTACAAAGAGTACGGTTACATCCTATGCCAATTTTTAAATGATGTAGCTATAGAAAATAGCGATTTTCAGAAATCAACACACACATACAGTGCTGTTATGCAGAACGATTCAGCTGGCGCAACTATTCTTGCCAACCAGCGCCCGCTCTGAGGATGCGGCTTGTTGGTGTGGCACTCGGACTTGACGTCACACTGTTTGCAAACAGGCAGATGCCTATTACAACTACTAGATCATTAATTAAAAGTTTTCACTGCTTTTAAATGAACTGAACAACTAGAAAATTTAACCAAACATTTCCCCACAAGAACACCTGTAATAGTACGCATCTGCTCAGTTATATTAACGCGACAGCGTTAAAGAGCTCGTTTCACAGAAATTCCGGTGTAGGTGTCGGCATCGGCGTCGTTAGTTGTGAGCGAAAAATTATAATCTTATCCGTGACCGAGAACGATGCAAATAAAATAAATATTAAAAATCTTCGGTACGAGGAATCGAACCTACGCTGTCTACGTGGCATGCAAGTGCTCTGCCACAGAGCCGCGCTATTGTTTGAAACTCATTCGAAAAAAAACAAAAACAAAAAAAAAACAAAAACACTATATGAATGTCATGTGCTGGCAGGAGTCTCCTTAACGCATGTAATATTGCGTGGCAGAAGCGTGAAATCGCGCCAGGCGTCAAAGCATGTGAAATTGCGCAATGAGTGGGTGTTTTAAAGGCCCATCTATTACAAAGCACTCAGATATATTTAATCATCATTAGCTGCAAAAGCATCAACAAAGTGAGCAGCTGAGGTTTGCGTGTGTCCTTACGGACACGTCGCGGGCCCTTCGCTGATTCGCAAAAGGAAGAATCAGGGCGTAGTGGGCACTGCGTAACTGTACTTGCAGTAGGCATTCTAGCATAGTTTGAAACGGCTAATGTTACGCGCACAGTCGTTCGTTTTCTTACCGCACGGTTGAGGCATGCACCGGGAACCGAAGTGAGGCTAGCAGTTGAGAAGGCGATGCGCAAGAGGCTCGCTTATGCTATCGCGTTTTACTCTTGAAGGCGAAGCTCAAGCGTCCTCCAAGTTATTATTGGTTGCCGCATTACACCAGTATCTTGATAACGTTGCACATAAACAACGTCTCTGCAGTTCGCGCTCTACTTGCAAAATTACTCGATCTTCAAATATCATCATACTTCGTTCTAATTTCTATTTTTATTCCGTGCTAAACTTTAGCTCGCGAACGGGGTTTGCACGTTTTTATGAGTTTTATTTCCTTTATAAGAGGAGGAGGAGGAAGGATGGAAAAGGAATGGAAAGGCAGGTTTGGATAACGTGTATGAGGCAAAGTGAAACACCTCGAAATGCATTTCAGTCACTGTTTCCGTTCTGAATGGGCTTTTTTTTTTTTCACTTCGTCAATGCGATCGCAAATGTATGATGTTCCCTGCTGCTGCCTGCTGGCTGCTGACGGCTGTAAAATGTGTGAGACCTTCGCCAAGCGTTCCTAACTTGTAGTCTCACGCCTTCCATCAACCCCTTTATTGATGGCAAACAAGCTATTGTTACTATTACTATTATTACTCTACGTTGGAGAGCAGGCGATGATTCATTAGTTTCTCCTTTCTTTCTTCACATATACTGTTATACCAACTTCAGCATGCCTGGTTCACTTATATTTACTTTACTTTCTCCCTCCTTTCCTTCTCCATGTCTTCCTACCATGCCTACGTTTCGTTGAGAAAAAAAAGATCGCGCCCGCATTTACTCATCCGTTAACTTCCCTTCCGTTACGAGAAGACGTGCCTGGTATTACTGATTCACAAGGCAACAGAGAAAATTCGGCTACAGGCGACTCCAACGTTGCAGGCACTGGCGGCACTCTGAGCGTATTCCCATGGACAATATCGGGTACTCACAGGATCGGGGACGACCATTTTCTCGGGACTGGTAGTTTTTCACGGCAGTGGGTGGGTCCGTGCTTAGGTGACCAGCCAAGAAGATTACCTCATCGCGACGCGACGCAGCACAGTCCTCGGCCGCTGAGCGGTATTGCCTTGTTGCGACTTCCGACGTGGGAAGGCGAAAGTTCGCCAAAATTGCGAAGGGACGAAGCTGCGCGACAGGCGAACTGCTTAGCGCCGTCGGGCATCTATATATAACTGCACAGACTGTGGAAAATCTTCTGGACTCCGAATCTCATTACGGTGGGGGGAAAAATTTTCTTTGCCTTGCGGTGAGCGAGAAGCTGGACTTCAGGAAGTGGCTCGACGACGAGGCTGTGCAAGAGGAGAGAGAGAGAAAAAAAATAACGGCGGAAATAGAAAGTTCCCTTAGGACACTTGAACGAACGGTAATGTGCAACACTCACTCACTTTAGAGAGATAAAATAATTATCTGAAAACTCATCTCGCGTTTAGAGGTTGATTGCTCGTAGACAAAAGGAAAGTCAGCGTTCCCATTCTTTTTCTTTTTAATTATGCTTTTAATCATATCCAACGTCCCGACACCTGGAGGACGTTATGGATTATTAAGTGTTCCTATTTTTAATGGACCCCAATGGGCCGCAGTAAATGTTCTCAAAGCATTATATCTAGTCTTTGCCTCAGTCAAATTCAATGGGGTCAATTTTTTTTACCGAACAAATTTCAATATACTTGTACGAGTGGGCGCAGTAAAATTTTATAGCGTCAGTGTGAGCTGGTGCAGAAGCTTCAACGTAGCGCTGTTGTTCTTTGCTTTTGTCATCTTTACTGGCTTTCTCAAGTAGTTTTCTCGCAGTACCAATGTCTGCGCTGCATATTTGCCCAAGTAATGGCGGCACCTGTCGTGCTTCAAGCGGAGACGCGGTCCTAATGGAACGAGCTGGGGCTTGTCTATTATGCGTGTATATATCAAGAGAGCCGACTCTACATGTTCCACGTCAAAGCGTAAGCAAACCGCACCTGAACCGGCTGTTCGCAGTAAGTGACCAGCCGCCATTAGTTGTTCAAACTGCATAGCAAGAAAGCTAGGCTTTACAATTTTGAAAATGGTGTATTAGCTAATGCTAACATAACTGAAATTATTATTCTCTTCAGTACCGCGTTAGGTGTTGTCGCTGCGAAAAATGTCTTCTTTTTTTCAATTGTGTTGGAATATCACGCACGGTGACTACGTGGGTCTATCCAAGAGTATAGATTTTTGTGCTGACACTCCATCGCATTAACGCCTAGTGCTAGATAAAAGTGCAGAAAGTACACTCTTAAAAAAAAGGTAGTAGTACTTGCTAACTTTGGGTAGTAACGGTTTGTCACATATGTTACAACCATGCTAGTAAGTGCAGTTAGTAACGGCGAGGGTGGTAACTGTTACTACCTTTGCCGTTACTAACAGCACTTAGTAACTGTTACTACCCTAGCCGTTACTAACCATAGGTAGTGACTTGTAAAGGTTTTAAGAAAAAAAAGTAGTAACCGATACTACCGTGTTCATTTTGCCGCATTATTTGTCCATTGTTAATACTGGTCAAATTAATGTCTCATGACTACACAACTTCGGGTAATCTTGCGTGGTGTGTCACGAATAGACCTGTACGCCGGACCCAATATTGCCGGCGGCGGCGCGCCGGTGTTTCCACCTCCGGCGGCGGCGCGTCAACGGCGTGGGGTTCATCGGATCGGCGGCGGCGCGGCGCGGGGGGGGGGGGGGGGGTAGATTCAACAGGTGGTGGGGAGAGAAGTTTGCCCCTTGAATTTTGAAAAAAAATCTGTTTCCCCGGAAGGGCGAAGCAGTGAATGCGACAGCAACATGTCGTAATGTTATAACGAACTAAGGCTATCAGCTATAACTCTTTTTCATCCGATCTCGCGAAACTGCAAAACACTGGTGTATGGGAATACGGCCGCTCCCAGGTGAGGAGCGGTTCTCATGCAGTTTGTCGTATCAGTAGTCACAGCACGAAGCGGTGAGATGATAGCGCGTAGAAGGGTATACGAGACGCGTTTGCTGATGCCTGCCGAGATAGAGCGCTCTCCAGCACTCGCGACCGCGCCCTTATTCGCCTCGTGTGCGACCGATGGCGGCGCTGCGAACGGCGCTCCGGTGACGCAAAGGCGGGGATTCGGCTTTTGTCGTCTGCTACGCTCTGGCTAAAACAGCAGCATTTTTATTATAGTTCGCTCGCGTCGCACGGCGTTCCTCGACTACTAGCTGCATTTTTTTTTGTAATGATATTTATTGAGATGACTGCTAGCATTACATGAGTTTAAGAAACTTTAACAATTAACATATCTTCTGTATACCGACAGCCATCGCGGTCAGGTTCATGCCCCCGAGTTCGTAGCGTCGCTCACTGGGCTGGATGGCGTTGAAATAGCTTACGTGAAAGCGCGAACGCCCCCTCCAAGTGAGTTAAAGAGAGTCTCCGCTGCTTTGAAATCGCAGCGCGATCAATTTTGCGGCTTATTCGCAAAAATCAGCGTTGTGTAAACAGACTTGAGATGAACCAAAATTCACGCTCCACTCCCAATTGTAGTCATGTGGACTTGTGCAGATACGACAGCCGACAAAATGAAATCGATAAGTTCATCGACCAGCGGGTTATTGCGGACCACTAGCATAGATTGGGCGAGCTGGATGCAAATAAGATCGCTCGGAATGAAACGCCAGCAGTGGTGCGCGTGGTACAGTTAGCCTCTTATGATTAGAGATAGATACGTTCATGAGCCGCATTCATGTTTTCGATCGCGCAGTGCTGCCTACTCGACTGTGCGAGCCTGCCAATCGTAATGACAGGATGGCGCGCACTATATTTCTAATGCTTGGGCAACGCGATCCGCTGCAGTGTCGCGTTTCACTTGACACCGATAGTACAGCTTCGTAAACATTAGGAAAAAATCGGCGAATGTGTCCAGGAAGAGGAAAAAGAGAGCTCTTTCCCACCATTATTTTGGCCCCTGTGGCTGATTATTGTGATTCTTTACCGTGCTGTAACAAGATTGAATATTTTAAGGTGGGAACCTTAGATTCCACATAAATTGCGAAAATTGACCGTCGGCGTCCCGCGTCGCCAGCGTCAACACGAGGGATGCGAAAATTCGTCACATGATCGCGTCATCATGACATCCCAGTCCGACAAAATTTGTGACGTCATAACGTCATGTCACATGATTACGTCATCACATGACATCGTCGCTTTTGCATTGCCTCCGTGATTGGTGGGCCGATCTCGGAGGCGATGCAAAACCAGGTGACGTGTAGAAAGCTTCAGTGCAAAACCGGGTTACGTCCAGAAAGCATTCGGAGGGGGGCGGCGAAGGAACAATACATCGACTCAAGAAAAAGATGGCTTTCGCCTTCGAGTCAACTTAGGCAAATGCATAAGGAACTCGAGTCTCTTTAGTACGGTGATCGCACCAAGCCACATCAGGAGTCGACCGTTGAGACTGATTTACAGTATTTTATTGCAAATACATCTTTCGATGCGAAAGCTTTATATTTATCAACGTTAGTGATTACTCTAATTCTGTTCAGCATATTTTCAGACCACCGTGAACGAGTGAACAAACGTCGATTTATTAACGTAAGGATTAAAATATGTTGCAAAAAAAAATAGAACAAAAAGAAAAGAAAATCACTCCGGACAACCTACCGATATTTCATATCCCCGTCGTGCATCCCCTTTAGACTCACCCTGTTTATTTCGTGTTTCAATTTAAAGTACTTACGACGCGCTTACACAGCAGCTGCTAAAAATGTGTATTTAATCAAACGTTGTTGCCGGTAACGCCACTTAATTTATTTGAATGACATCACACGTCGTTTGTCATGCGCTTAAAACTCCGAAAAGAGGAATTGAACCGAAGGCACAGGCTTGGCAACCGAACACGCGCAGCACGCCGTATACATTTATTGCGCTTTAACGCAGACATGGAAGCTGAAGCCCGAACGCTGAAGTCAGTAATCGAAAACGGGCAGGAAAGTCATTTTGAGTGCGCCACGGCCATAGAACAGTCGCGAAAAGAAAAATTCACCATAGAAACAGATGTACATATGGATGGCTAAAAAAGACGACAACAGGAGCAATCGACACAGAACGTGCTCCTGACGGCAACTCCACTCGATTTCGCTGTGCATTTTGCTTGAACATTCAGTACAAATTGCTTTATCAACTCGCCCACCAATGTTTCAATAACGCGAGCGCGATAGACAGGCCGGCAGCGTCGAGCAGCCTTCACGTAGCGAACGCGCGCGCGAAGAGCTGCATCCGAGTCCTCTCCATGACGTCACACGCGAGAGGGCGCCACTCCAAGATCTCGAGGCGAATAGTCCAAGTTCACAGGTGCGGATATCGAGCCACGCAGCCCCCCCTACTCCGACGTCCCTTCATGCTCCTTCGTCCAGGGAAAGACGGACAGGGCTTCCTGTCTTGTTGAGGAGCGACCGACGGCAGGCCTCGCACGCGGTGTGATGTAATGGCATGCGCCCCACGTGCGATGGAGATGGGCAGCTTGTTTCATCTATGCTTCAGCTGTGTTCCTCGCTGGCACTCGCGAGCTTTTACTAGCGGGTACAGCATACGATGCGCGTACAAAAGTTATCGATTTGGGCTTTATACGGAAGATGACGGTGAACCTGCACACAGTGTCCATATAACTGTTATCGCAATCACAAAATAGACAATAACCGTGGAAGCGGGTTGGCCTATTTTTTGGAGAGCTGGATTGTCTTCGCTGTAAAGAGTTCGTCCGTTGGAAGAATCAAATAATCCGGTGCCTCTTCCATTCGTTCCATTCGATATCGCCTCGACACTTATTTCTTTATGAAGCACGTGTACAATGGGAGCACTAAGCGTTGAGCCCATTAGAATTTCGAGCTTGTCGACTGCACTCTGTTATTTTGCCTTGCGCAATCGGAAACTCACAAAACAGTCTGAAATAATTTCATAGTTGACGGTAATCATATGAGGTGGGGAAGAACGGGTGAGCGAATGCATGGCAAAGCAGGGTAGGAGACAATTCACGACTGATATTTCTCGTATATCGACCAACCGAGAATATGTGCCCTGATCATGTAACGTGAATTACCGCTCTTGCGTCACGAGGAGCGCAAAAAAAAAAAAGAAAAAAAAAAGGAGAAACGCCAAGAGAGAATAACGCGCTCGATTTTGTATTTTCAGAGGCTGCTTTGGGGCCCTTAAAAAGAAAGGGCGTGCAAACAAGGAGAAGAGAGTTGTCAAGACACCGCGAACGCCGCTAACTGAAAAATAGTACAGCGGCGGAAAAGCAGGTAGAAAAAAAAAATAACGCAACTTCGCACTAGTGGTGCCAATCCTGAAGGAAGTGCGGAGTTGGGCAGCCTTCTTTGTTTCTCTTCGGTTTTATCTTTAGTTCCTCTTCTCTTTCTTTCTTTTTCTCTATTTCCTTTTTTTTCTGTTCTTTTTTTTCTCAATTTTTACTGATTTCTTCCTCTCTCTTCATTTATTTCTTTCTCTTTCTGGATCTTTTTTATTCTTCCTCTTTTTTTCCTTTCTTTTTCTCTCTATTTCTTGCTCGCTTCCTTCTTTTTTTTTCTATTTTTAGACCTGGTTTTGCCTGCCTTACGCCAAGCGACGACAGCATACGACAACCCGGGCCCCTAAACTGCTCCGCACTTAATATCATCATCAAGGCACTCGAAGAACAAGAGGAAGCAGACTTCTCCTTGGCGCGAGCGTGCGCTCAATATGCGACAGATGGCTATACTATTCGTGGTTTTTCCTGAGTTACGCCAAGCTACGACAGCATACGATGACAGCATGCGATGACTGCATACGACAGCCCGGGCCCTTAAATTGCTCCGCACTTAAAATACTTATCTTCGCATTCCCGGGCAAGAGGCGATACCGATCAGTCAGTTGCGCGTGATGGTCAACGTGAGAGATAACTGGTCACTCTCTTGACTTCCCCCTTGTGTTTTCACGTCGTGTATTTTCAACATGAATACCTACAAACTAGCTCAGCTATCGGTTATTCTAAGTGTTTCATTGCCTTTACTTCTCTATTTATTTATGGACTTACTCGAGTATAAAAAGTAAGAGAAAAAGTGCATTAAACCGTCGATATATATTACTTATGTATTTGATTTATTTATGCACAATGTAGTAGGCCCAAGACTCCACGAATATGTTATTCAGCGAGTTGGGTCGTCTCCCTTTAAGGCTGTAGGACGCCGCAGCGTTGAGGTCAGGCAATACTCTTGAGACTTCTGGAGGAAAGAAATATATACGACAACTTCCGGGGAGCTATTCTCGATGTGTTCATCTGAAGAAGATGTCCACAGTCCATTTCGGCAGAGCGAATTCAGTTACTCGAAAAAGCGGTTGGCCGTGATGTTTGCTCTTGACCACGTCGATGCGTCCACCGCGGTGGCGTAGCGGTTAGGGTGCTCGACTGCTGACCCGAAGGTCGCGGGTTCGATCCCGGCCGCCGCGGTCGCATTTCGATGGAGGAGAAATAATAGAGGCCCGTGTACTGTGCGATGTCAGTGCACGTTAAAGAATACCAGATGGTCAAAATTTCCGGAGCCCTCCACTACGGCGTCCCTAAATTATAGCGCGGTTTTGGGACGTTGAACCCCAGATATTATATATATATATATACCACGTCAATGCACCGAACCCGCCAGTACTTTCTCAGCGTAAGAAGAAAGTGGACGAAATTTACAGAAACTTGTCAAGTCTGAACTTGCTTATGAATGCGTCCCAGGTGTTTGAAAACCATGCAGGGAATGCGTACCGACCTTCGCAGGTGCGTTAGACGGGCGGCAGCATTTAACTAATTCGATGGCTTAGGCAATCAGAATTTATGCACAGCCTCCGAGATGTACGCCCAAAAGCTGATGTCTGGGCTCTGCGTTCGTTGCGTTGAAGCGCATTCCGTCCCTCTCATTAGAGTCGAGAGTTGTGAAAGCTTTGTGACATCAAAACTGACGTTCCGGAAGAAGATCCGGAAACAGGGAGCGCACTAGTCACCGCACTCCAGCCAATCAGCTGCGGCCGAAATGGACAGTCCACTAGGGGGGACACATCGAGAATAAATCCCCAGCCATGAAAAATGAAACAGGAGCATGCTGGAAACTTTGACAAGAACTTAGAGCACGAGGGGGGTAGTGGCGTCGGAGGAGGTTGGTCTGTGGACATGAGGCGCGCGCTCTCTCGTGAATTTTCTTTTACTTACTCATGAGCTCCCCAAGAAAAAGGAAAACAAAGGAAAGCATGATTGTAATTGCGACACGAGCACGAAAGTGGTAGTGGCTTCAGAGGAGGTTGACTTATAGATATGCTAGGCGTGCTCTCGACTGTTTTTTTCCCCTCTATGGTTGAAGCGCATTCCGTTCCTCCACTTTGAGTCAAGAGTTGTGAAAACTTCGTGACGTCATAATGACGTTGAAGAGGAAGAATGGGAAAGAGAGGGCGCGCTGCTGGCCGAGCTTCCTCCAATCAGCGGCAGCTGAACTGGAGAGTCCATTACACCGACACATCGAGAAAAGCTTGCCCAGTGAAGTGATGAATTTTATGCCCTGATTCCCAGTTCGGGTTAAAATGAAAGACTACCGGCGGCGCGCCGAAATTATTGCTCGGCGGCGGCGGCGGCGTGGTTACTCTGGAAACGTCGGCGGCGGCGCGATCGGCGTGAGCAAAAACAGGCAGCGGCGGCGGCGCGGCGGCGCACCGCTCTAGTCACGAACGTGAAGAATACATAGACCTAACAAGTTCACTATGCTACAGTACTAAACAAGCGACTCCTGGAGTATTTATAGCCCCTACTTTGAAGATGCATGTCTGGTACAAGTGAGCACCTGTGTTTCAGGGAGAATTATAAAAAATGTCAACCTAGAGCACTCTACCCTACTACCTGATTACGTGTGTTTTGGTACGTAGCACAAGACTTTTAATCAGCCGTATAAAAAAAATGATATGTCATATGTATTTATTATAAAAGCACCACAACAAAGCATTATCTACAGCGGCCGAAACAAAGTACCGAACTCATTAACATAGTCTCAGTGCATTTGAATGGTTCCTTGTGCTAACACATCGGCAGTTAAAAGGTAATAATCATTTCTGGAGTTTTACGTGCCAAAACAACGATATTATTATGAGACACGCCGTAGTGAGGGACTCCTGATTAATTTTGACCAGCTGGTTAATTTTGATCCAACTCTCATGTTAGTTTGTTGTAATTTACTAAGTTTGTTGTAATTGTCTACTAAAACGTGTGTAGCACTTGCTTATGGTTCATTAACTTGTACTTCTCCGTTTTAATAATAGCACAATGACGCTTAGAAATTAAAATTAGAAATTAAAAAAAAATGTTTTTTTTTCTTATCCACGGATATATGTTCTGCGTCATTTTCCCCATTAAAGACGATATGTCTAGACGATTCCACTTAAACATTCATACAATAGGTATTACCTACTATTTTAGGTTAGGTAGTTAGCGGCCGTGTATCACAAAGGTAGTAACGGTGCAAGAAAGTTAGTAACGGCTGCAGTTACTACCTATTTGATTCCAGTTACTAACTGTGCACTAACGTAGGTAGTAAATAGGTAGCAAAAAGTTAGTAATGATTGCAGCTAGTAACTGCTTACTAACGCAGGTAGTAAACAGGTAGCAAAAGGTTAGTAACGGTCCAAGAAAGGTAGTAAGCGGTGCAGTTACTACCCATTTGCTTGCAGTTGCAACCTTTTTACTAACTTTTCTTTAAGAGTGTATACACATGCAAAAGCAGTGCCGCAAGAGTTGGAGTGCCGGAACGTTCGAGCTTCCAGAAAGCGACGAAGGCGCTGCTGAAATTTCTGTGGTCAACCGGCCTCGCTAAACGACTGTGACACTCCTGTGTTTGAGTGTGTGTGCGTGTTTTTTTTTTTAATGCGAAGCATTTCTTAGCGAACTTAGGCGACTTTGAGCGTATCTATCTATCTATCTATCTATCTATCTATCTATCTATCTATCTATCTATCTATCTATCTATCTATCTATCTATCTATCTATCTATCTATCTATCTATCTATCTATCTATCTATCTATCTATCTATCTATCTATCTATCTATCTATCTATCTATCTATCTATCTATCTATCTATCTATCTATCTAGCCGCCTACGACTTTGTGCTCTCCTGGCCGTATCGTTGATGGGATTTATACCAAATTTGGTATGGCATAACATGACTGTATGACGAACATAACTAGGCCGGTCATATCACGAAAATCATGACTAACTTGTCATGAAAAGTATGATTTACATGCCACGCTCATGGCGAGCTCGCGGCCGTTTCGTTAGCTTGATGTACACCAAATTTGGGATTGAGTGACGTGACTGTATGACGAACATAAATGACAGGTGGTAATATGGAAATTATGACTTGTCATCTGCGACATGACTTGCATGCCACGCTCATGGCGCGCTCGCAGCCGTTTCGTTAGCTTGATATACACCAAATTTGGTATTGAGTGACGTGACTGTATGACGAACATAAATGACAAGTGGTAATATGGAAATCATGACTTGTCATGTGCGACATGACTTGCATGCCACGCTCATGGCGTGCTCGCGGCCGTTTCGTTAGCTTGATATACACCAAATTTGGGATTGAGTGACGTGACTGTATGACGAACATAAATGACAAGTGGTAATATGGAAATATGACTTGTCATGTGCGACATGACTTGCATGCCACGCTCATGGCGTGCTCGCGGCCGTTTCGTTAGCTTGAGATACACCAAATTTGGTATTGAGTGACATCACTGTATGACGAACATAAATGACAAGTGGCAATATGGAAATCATGACATGCATGTCATCTACAACGCCATTTACATGCTACGCTCATGGTGCGCTTGCGTCCAGTTCGCTAGCTTGATATACACCAAAATTGGTATTGCGCGACGCGACTGTATGACGAACATAAATGACAGGTCGTCCTAACATGTAAAACATGACATGCAAATTATGTAAAGCATGATTTGCTCCTTCCTGGCTGCTTCGCATTACATCGATTCCCACAGTGCGTGGGATCTGCCGGCTTTTTTCTTTATAGTTTTTTACCCTTTCTCATTTTGTTTCCTTCCTTACCTTCGTATCCCCCCTGATGGGTGCAACTAGCAGACGACCACAGTGACGTCACTGTTCATGACAACGATTTCAGAGGTTTTCGTTCTTCGGCATTTGATTGACGTAGGTGCGGCGCACTTGACATAGTCGCAAGTGCAGCCCGCACACCCATCTAAAGAAAGTCGGTCGATAGTTCATATCACGACGCTCACTCATTCTGGACGTCCCAGAAGACTATGGCAGTTTCGCTCTTCCGCGTTTCGGTTTTGGTCTTGCTCGTGAGTGTGGTCGTCGTGAGGAATGTCATTACTCTATAATTAATAGAGCCAGCATAACAGAGAGCTGAGCTAGTTGGTAGGTATTTATGTTTAAGGGTGTGCAAACATGGGCCCAAGAGAGAAGTCGAGACACCACAAACGCTGACTAGCAACTGCAAGGCACACAACGGCGGTAAAGAAGGTAGGCACGCAAACTTACCTGCGCATGTCCATGCAATAGGCGAACCTATCAATTCGGCACGCGTGGTGGTCTACGTGAGAGATAACTATATATATTCAGACACTTGATTTCTTCTTCATGCAGGTTAATCGATGGTTGGCTCCCGCATGCGCTACCACTATTATCAGTATGCCAGGCCTCAACCATTAAACGCGTTTATTCATTACTGTGCCGGTACAAAATCGCACATTCATCGAATATTGGCGTGCACTTACACTCTCGACAATGTAAAGATAGATTAGATGGTGATCCACCGGTTAGTGATCTCTTATGTTCCATTAATCTCTGGTTAACAGAGCGACCCCTTTGCCCTTCGTAGAAGCGGCCGCAGCTAAGCGGAATCTTATACACCACACACGTACGGCAATCAGTAAATTTATTGGTATGTTTCCCGAAATAAGTGCCAGTCCGCTTCTCATCATGACCCACTCATTCTTTCTCTGTATGGCGGCGCATAATTTACCTAGCTTATTGGCAGCCGTAAAAACAACATTAACATCGGATCTACCTGTTAATGTTGTTTTTACGGCTGCCAATAAGCTAGGTAAGATATGTAAGGGAGAAATCGAGAAAGATGGAAATAAAAAATTAAGGCAGCTTCGCGCTAGTGGTGCAAAGCCTGTATGAAGTACGGAGCTGGACAACCTTCTTTGTTTCTCTTCGGTTTTCCCTTTCTTTCCTCCTTTCTTTCTTTCTTTTTGTATTTTCCAGTGGTATTAAGTGCTCCTTCATATCATCGTCATATCATCGTCAAGGCGCTTGAAGAACGAGAGGAAGAATACTTCTCTTTGGCGCGAGCGTGCGCTGCAAATGGCTATACTATATGTGGTTTCGCCTGCGTTACGCCAAGCGACGACGACAACATACGATCACAGCATACGACAGAATACCACAGCCCGGCCCCCTAAAGTGCTCCGCACTTAATAAACAATAAAAATCTTAGGTATGAGTGAGAATCGAACCCAGGCCTCCTGCGTGGCAAGCAGGTGCTCTGCCAAAGAGCCACGCCAGTGTTTTATTTTCTTTTTTCATGGTATTTATTAAAATGTGTACTAGAATGGCCTTTAAAAAAGGCGCAAATAGTATGTAACAGATGTACAATCACATAGCGACAATAAGCGCTCAAGCGCTACTAAGGAAACACTCGACGGCTAACAAAGAGCAGCAGAACAGCGAGAGTTCATGTCGTCTTATACAGGAAAGGTGGTGAGGCCGAGCGCCTCAGCAAGATGGGGTACCAGTCAGGTCTAACGTCTGGTTCGTAGTAAATGTCCTTTAGGTGAATAGCCACTCGACAGTCATTGCTCGAAACTACTTCGAAAAAACAAAAACAAAAATCAAAACAAGAAACACTGTATGAATGCCGTGCAGCGGGTGAAGTCTCATTAAAACATGTAATATTGCGTGGCAGAAGCATACAATTGCGCCAGGCGTCAAAATAAGTGAATTAGTCAAAGCGGGTGTTTTAAAGGCCCACTTATTACAAAGCGCCCAGATATATTTAATCATCATCATCATCAGCAGCAAAAGCTTCAATAAAGTGAACAGCTGCGTAAAATCGCATGTTGCCTTAGGGACGCGTATTGGGCCCATCGCCGATTCGGAAAAGGATGGATTATGGCGTAGTGGGCAGCTTGCAACTGCATTTGCTGTAGGAATTTCGGGGTAGTTTGAAACGGCCAATGTCACGCGCACAGACGTTAGTTTCCTTGCAGCACGGTTGAGGCATCCACCGAGAACCGATAATAATAATAATATCTGGGGTTTAACGTCCCAAAACCACCATATGATTATGAGAGACGCCGTAGTGGAGGGCTCCGGAAATTTTGACCATCTGGTGTTCTTTAACGTGCACTGACATCGCACAGTACACGGGCCTCTACCATTTCGCCTCCATCGAAATGCGACCGCCACGGCCGGGATCGAACCCGCGACCTTCGGGTTAGCAGCCGAGCACCCTAGCCACTGTTCCACCGAGGCGGACCCACCGAGAACCGAAGCGAGGCTAGCATTTGAGAAGGCAATACCCACGGGGTCCGATTACGCTATCGTGTTCTACTCTTGACGACGAAGCTAAAGCGTCCTCCAAGTTTTTTTAGGGGTGAAGCACCTTAAGACCTCACAATATCTGTCCGTCTTCAATCAGTCCGCACCGCAGTGCACAGTCGAAGCGCAGGTACGCCATCTGTGCGGCGCACCTGCCAAACAACCACATCTATCAAAAAACAACCACATCTATCAACTCCGTGATAACACAATGCCGCCCCAGGGGTCGCTGATATAAATGCGCGCTCCGCGCAGTCGGTCCCGCCGTCATGGACGAGAGCGCACGTAAGTCGCTCCATGCAGCGGCTCAGCGGCAACGTCGTGAGTCCGATGCACGGTGTTTCGCCCCAGCGTCAGCATTCACTTCGTTGATATGCGTGGATTTTTTTTTACATGACCATGGCCTTGTGTGTCGTTGTTATAGATTGGTGGAAGGCAGCGACATTATTCGCTTGAAACAATAACATACCCCATAAAATAACCAGTGGCGTAGCCAAGGGGGGGGGGGGGGGGGGTTGAGGGGTTCAAACCCCCCCCCCCCCCCGAAATTTTTCAGTTTTGCTTGCGTATATATGCACGCACGCATACAAACGCACGCACGAACATACATAAAGTATGGTTGAACCCCCCCCCCCCCCGAAAAAAATTTCTGGCTACGCTACTGAAAATAACGGTACCTTTGTTGCATCACTGCCATGCAGGTAATCAATCGAAGAAAGCTCTGTGCGGACTGCTATCTTTTTTTTACTGTTACCGAAGTAAAAACAAGCGCCTGCGCGTGACACATTTTCATAGTTCTACAGCGCTGTCAGCCACGTGGCTTTTTCTGGCTAAAGTTCGTATGAACTGTCCAATATTTTATGGAGAACTGAATAAGCAAAAAATACGGATGCCTATTCGTGCACACAGGGCACAAAGTGCTATTCGGTAGCCAGATGAGCAAGAAGCAAGTAATTATTAGTCCAGTCTGTGCAACAAAGCGTAGTAGAAGGAGCATAAGCTAAACATGTACAAATAAAACAAAGAAATGTCATGTGGTGCGAAAACGCAGACTGTCGCCGAGGGTGAGCATCCCCTTCATTGGCAGATTACGCTCCTCTCACTAGTAGTAGTATAAGGTTCGGCGGCCTTCGTGCATTAAGTCGACAATGGAGAACATATATATATATATATATACCAGTAAGCTGCAGTCCACGCGTTTTATTCGTCAACAATCGGCTCAAACCACTCATGACTAAGCGCTGCTATGTATCTTTGTATACGCGCCGCGGACCGCCTATTCGCACTAACGCGGTGGCGGTGCTGCCACCTGTAGCTCGATGTCAGGGTGACTAGGCTCTTCAAGCAGTTTGGTCTCGAGGGTACAGCCCATGAGCTAAACTGACGTCACACTTAAAACGCCTTATTATTTTGTTTCGTGCAGCGGCATAATTTATTCCGTCTTTAAATACTGCCCTACGCCGTTTGTGCACATTAACTTTAGTATGATTTTCCTTTTATTCCGATAGAAATTATATGGACTGTCTCGACGGTTTTTTGCCGTCACCGTTGCCGTCGCTGTCATGTCGCGTATAAAGTCCAAATTGATAAGATACCCCGGCGCATCTTACGTTCAACCCGCGGGTAATAGCGCGCGAGCGGGGGCGACGAACGCGGCTGAAGCGGAGATCAAACGAGCCGGCCCATCGCCGTCGCTCCGAGGCGCATGCGAAGGGGGGCCCAAGCAAGCCTGTTAGACCGGCCGTCGAATGCTCAAGCACAGAGGAAACGCCCCGCCCGTCTTTAACGAGCGTGATAAGATGCGAGGAGGAGGGGGGAGGGGGGGATCCCCTCGAGCAGCAGCCACCTTTGACTTTACGAGCGCGGGCGTGGCTGGCGCGCGCGTTATCTCGCTATCTCGGCAGCCGTCAGCGGGCGGCTGGTATACCCTTCTACGTGCTGCGCTCTCAACGCGAAGTGAATGTGCGAAGAGTGTCCCTGGAGCGGCCGCATTCTCTTAAACCAGCGTTTTGTGGAGTTGCGTGAGATCGGATCCAAAAGAGTTAGCAGCCAGCGTCACTTCGTACAAAGTTACAATTTGTTGCTATCGCATTCATTGCTTCACCCTTGCGGTGAAACAGTGACTTTTTTGCCTTTCATTCGAAATCCCGAGAGATACCGTTGTCCCTAGCCTGGCGTACTCGTTTCAAAAGTTCGTTGTAGATGGCCGGGAAATAGGCTTGTATCATATATATATATATATATATATATATATATATATATATATATATATATATATATATATATATATATATATATATATATATATATATATATTCACAAGACCAGACACCTCTACCGTCAATATCCATTCTCTTTGCGGTAATATCGTTCCCTTCACGGTTGTTCAATGAGTCACTCGGCGCTTGCGTCAGACAAAAAGAATCCTGCGCCATTCCACGGATTCTGTATTGGAGATTTTTCAAGAAGCAGGCGCCGCACCGTTACTCTACGCCGCTGAACTCGATATCCGGGAACCGGGAGCGAGAATTCAGAAGCCATGGTGTCTACTTCGTTTACATCGAACGCTGCCCGAGCCGTGTCGTTGTGCAAGGAACAGCACAAGAAAATTTCAATAGCATTGCTGCGCGACGTTCTGCAGATAAGCACCATAGAAAGTTGTCAGGCACTGTTTTATTTTTATTTTTTTCCAAAAATGACAGCGAGGCGAGGAGGCGGAAGCTATGAGCCGGGAAACTACGGATGGGCATGTCCAAAATGATGACTGATTACTTTCTGTAAGCATCTATAACGGATGATTAGCTTCTGGCAAATGAGAGAACGTAGGCATGGTTTCGTGAATTGATTGAGGGAAAGCACATTGGCTAAAATTGACGCCGTAGTTAACATACTTTATTACTTCGTTTATGAATGCCACGTCCTATGTCGTTTGCGTAGATTTACTCGGGTACGATATTTTTCTTTTTTTTTTTATTGACATAGATTATGATTCTGAATCGCGAAAAAATGGGTGTCCATAGCTTGGCGTACTTTGACACTAGGACGGTGAGCGCCGTTGTTTAATAGAATAAACCAAGGTTCCTGGCGTTTAACTGGCCATGGTTAGCGCGAGTGGCCGAACGTTTCAGCTATAAGCAACATTAGATTCGGAAGGCTGAGTAAGTAAACAATGTACGCTTAGCTTGTAATGACCGTCTCAATAATACCGCATTGGAACTATATAGTAATACCAATATGACTCATACAGTCTTTTTCTATATATATATATATATTTTTTTTTTGGGGGGGGGGGGGGGGGGGGCTATTTACAATATAACACGCACTTGAACATAGAGTGGCATGTGAATTCATCACACTTTTTTTCTCCCGAATTTGCATCAATATCTCATTAATCATTCTGCGTGGATGTCGGTATCTTCAATATACCAAGGGCTCCTAGCATACTGAGAAAAGAAACAACGATCGATGAGTCTATCACTTTTCGTTGGCGTTAAAGCATAGCACTTCATTTGTATGACTCGCGCAATCCTGATCAGCAAAGCTGCTTCAGTACACCCCTTGAGAAGCAGATACAAAGGGAGGAATACGTATCCATAAAAGGCGTTTTAATTCGTTGTTGCCTCTCGCATGCCAAGAAGTCTCAGGCCTTTCGACCTTATTGATTGCAAGATCTACTATGTTTCGGACGGTCACGTCAGGGGCCAGCTAACAAAGCACCCTGCTGGCCACCGCTATATTATATGCAGCTTTATGACAGCATATCTAAGGTGATCAAGCTTTATGTTTCACGCGTACGTGACCTTGAGCGAAAAGTTGACGTGTCGTACAAAAAGCCACGCGACAACACGCGCGCCTCGTCGATCGAGGCGCGCGAGCTTCGCGTTCACTTCACACTATGACGCGATCACACGATTAAAACTAAATTAAAAAAAAAAAAAAACGGCGTTTTTGTGAAATGACATAATGTCACATGAGCAGCCGCGCACCTCGTCGATCGAGGCGTGCGAGGTGCGTGTTCAGTTCACACATTGAAAAGCTCGCACGATTAAAAAAAGTTTCTGACAGAGCATAACCTCCGAAGTTGGAGGTTATGGAGTTGTATTGACGTCTCCCTAATTCATGCATCTTAAGACATTTCTATAGAAAGAGCTTCCGTGAATTTACGAGATATCTGATACTTACTCGTACCAAAAATATTTATATCATGACGCCGGTGGTTGACACTTGCAAACCGGGCAGCATGCGGTTCATTTTCTTTAAATCACATGTCTGCCGTGGTCTGCTGACCCGAGGGTCACGGGTTCGATGAAGGTGAAATGCTGGCGTTCCGTGTGCTGTGCGATGTCAGTGCACGGTAAAGAACACCAGATGGTCAAAGGTTCCGGAGCTCTCCACAACGGCGTCCCACATAACCATATCGTTCTTTTTGAGGGGAATGGAAAACCTCATATATTATTATTAGCTTTAAATCACATTCTCTGCCTAGCTCAATAAGACACCAGCTAGTCTGTCCAACATAGTGCTTCTCACACTCCAGGGGGGATATTGAGGGCACCTCCTTTCCCACAACTGGTGTATACAAAGGCATTTTTCTCCACAGCCTTGCCGACTCGTTCGATCATCATAATGAGAGGGTAGAACATACTCACCTTAACAAGTGCTGAGAAGACGAGAAGTAAGCGACGTTATTGAGGTTGTGGGCTACCGTGCGCTTATAAGGTACGACTGCCTGTCATGCTGTACTCGTGTCGTACTCGCTGCCACTATTCTTCTCGTGACGTTTACCCTGAGGTTCTCCGTCACTGCCACCCGTCGACAAGGAACCAGAGAAACGTGTCATGCTAAGGCGATGCACCCGATTCTCAAAAGCGTCCTGCATCGTTGAACACGTGATGACGAGCGTAGCAACTCTCCGTTAACCAACTTTGAATCGGCCGTATCATATGGTACCACCCACTTCGCGAATGGCGAGGGCTGCCGGCAAAAATGCTTCTCAGCGAAGCTGTACATGTCAAGGGTTCCGCGCCTTTTTCCTGCGCATCAACAACAACGCATGCGCCTGACAAATCGGGCAAGACACACTACTCACTACCGGTCGATTAAAAATGAAAATAAAAAAAAAAACGTGAAGAAGGCAACACACAAGCGGCAATTATTAGTTAAAACCCCCCCTCACCAACCCCCCCGTTCAAAGACGAGGGAGTGGTTTCCTCCTCACCTTCGCTACCCTTCCTACAGCCGATATCTCCTCCTCGCCATTTATTTCTTAAGAGCACGTGAACAATGTCAGCACCAAGTGTTGAGACTATCGAGATTTCGCGCTTGCCGGCTGCACGCTGTTATCACCGCTTGCGCAGTCGGAAACACACAAAATGAAGTGAAATCGATTGATCGCGCACGATAGTAAGGAAGAATCAGTGGGCGGCTGCATGCCGAAGCAGTACAGGAGACAATTAACACATGATATTTCGCGTATGTGGACCAATCGAGATAATGTACACTAAAAACGTCACGGGCATCACTGTTCATGCTTCACGAAGTGCGTCAGAAAGGCGAGATAACGCGCTCATTTTTCTGGATTTTCAGAGGCTGGTGAGGGGCCCTTTAAGATTGTGCATGAAACGCCGAGCGCACGCGGCAAGCAAGACAAGAAAACGCATGTCGCGAAGCGGGAGAGTGCGGCAGAAAAAAAGCAAGCACTATGCTGCTCGAAAGGAATACTTTAATGGAGCGCACGCTAAGTTCAAAATAGACTTTATGAACAGGCATTTCGGATTCAGTTGCAGGGTGTGTTGGAATGAAGACGCCGATGTTCGAAATCCGTTTATTGCATCTGATGGCAAGCACACAACTGACACGACACAGCCTGGTCGCCGCGCTTTTAACAAGATAACAGCGCCAACAAAGGATACGCGCGCATGCTCTACGCAATGAACAGCAAGAGACAGATAACATCACAGACACGTTTCTCGCGATTACAACACTTCTCCCCAAACAAAATCACAGTCGGTCGTACATCAGTCGATCTGGTGGACGCGTCACCCGAGTGCTACGTCTAAGTACAGGAGGGGTAGCTGGTTGCTACGGTGACGACACTGCTGGTTGTACTGAACGATTTGCCCCTTCCAAAACATCACTGGCACGCGGCAACGACATTTCATCACCAGAGCCGTTCCACATACTCTTCATGTTTCAAAGAAGTACAACGTAGGTGATCGGCATGCACAAAGCGCGTTTGTTTGTCAACGTACACCAGGTACGTTACCGGAGATTTCACGCTCACCACCTTTCCAGGCCGCCACTTCACAAGTTCACCACGAACAGTACGCACGAGGACACGATCGCCAACAGAAAATGCTCTAGGCTTGCCCCTACGCTCATTTGCGCTGCGCACTTCCCTCTCGGACTTAGCCTTGATCGTAGCTTCCATGCCTGGTTTGAGCAGAGATAGTCTTGTGCGCAACTTTCTCTTTAAAAACAACTCTGCTGGTGTTTTACCAGTGAATGTGTGTGGCGTAGTTCTGTACGCGAAAAGGAAGTAATTTAATTTCTGTTGCAAGGATCTAGAACTTTGGCTCCGTTCATCCTCTAGCAGCTGCTTCAGCAATGACTGTTTAACAGTCTGCACTGCTTGTTCTGCTGCGCCGTTCGATTGAGGATGATAAGGCGGAGTCAAGGTATGCTTGACGCCGTTCGCCTGCAAGAAATCCTCAAACTCTTTTGCCCGAAACTGTGGCCCATTGTCCGTAACTATCTCATGAGGCAACCCGTAGCTAGCAAACAGTGACCTTACAGTTTCGACAGTCCTTTGCGCAGTAGTTGAAGTCATTATTTTTACATCTACCCACTTAGAGTGTGAATCGACTGCGACCAGAAATATCTTGTTTTCTTTTTCTGCAAAGTCAAGGTGCACTCGCTCCCAACTGTTAGTACACCATCTCCACGGGGTTAGTGGCGCTGGCTGGCCTACTGGTCTCACACTCTGACAGATGTGACATTGTTTTACAGTTTGTTCGAGGCAGCTATCGATTCCGGGCTACCATACCACTGATCTTGCCAAGGCCTTCATTTTACTGATGCCTATGTGTTGTTCATGTAGCAACGGCAGTACTTCCTCCTGAAGAACGCGGGGTATAACCACTCGGTTCTCCCAAATTAAGCAGTCCTCATCTACCGAAAATTCAAACCGCCTCAAAAAGAAAGGTTGATACTGCGCATCCACAGATCGCGGCCAGCCATGCCATGTCATTTCATGCACAGCCCTCAAGACAGAGTCTTTAGACGTTTCACGTGCGATGTCCTTCGTCGTTAAGGGCAATTCTCTGACCGGGGAAAAGTAAAAAATCTTATCTACATCATCAGTGTTTTCAGACAATGGTAGACGCGACAAACCGTCAGCATTGCTAATCTTTGCCCCTGATTTGTGTACAATGTGGAAGTGGTAGTTTGACAGAAAAATGGCCCAGCGGTGGACTCGCGCTGCTGCCACAGCACTGCTGTGATGTTTAGCTTCAAATATTACTGTGAGTGGCTGGTGATCAGTGATAACAACGAAGCTGCGGCCGTACAGATACTTATGAAATTTCTTTATGCCGAAAATGATGGCGAGTGCTTCTTTCTCGATGTGTGCATAGTTTCTTTCTGCTTGTGACATTGATCTGGAAGCGAATGCGACTGGACGTTCAATGCCATGCACAACGTGCGATAACACGTAAGCCGTAAGCAGAAGCATCACATGCGAGCTGGATTTCTTTTTTTACGTCATACAGCTCCAACACTGTTTCTTTAGTTAGCAACTGCTTACACCGCGTGAAAACCTCATCGCACTGATGCGACCATTGCCATATGCTTCCTTTGCGTAGAAGCTGGTGAAGCGGTTCTAGTTGTTCAGCCAAATTGGGCAAAAATTTTGCATAGAAATTTACTAAGCCCAGAAATGCCCTCAATTCGGTCACACTGCTAGGTTTCGGTGCTTCGAGGATCGCTTTCACTTTGTCCGCTGTGGGATGCAGACCATGTTGGTCTATCTGGTGCCCCAGGTACTGTACTCTTTCTTGAAAGAAAACGCATTTCGCCACATTTACTCGGATTCCATGCTTACACAGAGCATTTAGATCTTCCTTCGTTCGACTGTAGCATTCTGTTAGGGTTTTTCCAGCAATCAGTACGTCGTCTAAGTAACAGGCTGTGCCAGGTATGCCTTGCAAAACCTGATCCATGACTGCCTGAAACATTGCAGGTGCACTCGCAACGCCGTACGGCAACCGCCTGTATCTAAAGAGACCCATGTGCGTGTTAATCGTTAGAAGTTCTTCGGCATGCTCATCTAACTCCAGCTGTAAATAAGCTTTGGCCAAGTCTAACACAGTGAACACGGTTCCTCCGACCAGGGACGCAAAAATGTCCTCTGGAAGAGGTAAGGGATATTGATCTACATCAATGGACTTGTTCACACTGACTCTATAGTCCCCACATATCCTTATTTCTTGGCCATTTTTCTTGGGCACAATAACTAGCGGCGTTGCCCAGGTGCTGTGCCGCACCCGGTAACTCTTCATCCCATCCTCGTCGCCAATGTTGGAATGAAGACGACGATGTTCGAAAGCCGTTTATTGCATCTGATGGCAGGAACACAACTGACACGACACAGCCTGGTCGCCGCGCTTTTCAAGATAACAGCGCCAACAAAGGATGCGCGCGCATGCTCTACGCAATGAACAGCAAGATACAGATAACATCACAGACACGTTTCTCGCGATTACAACAGGGTGTGTGATCGGCTATGGTTCGAAAGTCTGTATAACCTCTGTGTCGTGTGCTAAACAGCTTCACTGGTCATCCACCTTCACAGAGGGGAATGCCTCTTTAATTTTATTTTATGAGTGTACACGGAAGTATAAAAACTGTAATTACAGCTGGTCGAACAAAGAGAACAAGTTCTTCTAGAATTTAAGCGATGTTCGCAGTGAAGCTCACTACGATAAGTATGAGATACTAAAAAACCCTAAAAAGCCTTCTGCTGTGCTTCTACCACTCCAGCTGGATTGTGGGGCGGCGATGGGACAAAAATGGGGCATAATTGAGATTCTACGCGAAAAACTCCATCGAGAAAAGAAAATCCACGCTCCCATGTAAAACAAAAACTTTCCCCAGGTCAGACCAGTGTGAAATATGCAGAAAGAACGAAGATGCGGTTCTCCTGTTTCCCTTGTGATTTTCTGAGATGTTTTGTGATTTTGTGTGGGTGTCTGTAATTACGTTATTTATAGAGTACAGATGCTCGAAAAGGACGTGTGGGAGCTCCTACCACACACACCCCTGCTTCAGAGACTTTAGGCCCTATTCACACTCGAGCCGCGCTTCCCCATTTCACTGTGCGGCTACCGCTTTGTCCGCGACCAAGGCAGCTACGTCATCCATGGGTGTATCTGGGGGCAGGCTTTTGTGGGTCGACTTTAGGCCCTATTCACACTCGAACCGCGCTTCCCCCTTTCACTGGGCGCTTCGTCCCCAACCGAGGCCGTTACGCCATCTATGGGAGTATCTCTGAACCCGAGCGTGACACACAACGCAGACACTCAGCTGTCGTCAAGCCCAGCCCTCGAAAAGCTTCGCTGTTAAAAGAAGACGATTAGTAATGATACATTTTGTCTTCTGCTTTATGTGTAACAGTGCTCCACCATCTAAACAGCGTGCGCCGCAGGCGAGATCTGGCGAACGGCAACGAAGTGCGAAGCACAGGGCTTGATCCTCTACTGTTCTTTTGAAGGAGTGGGCAACCTTTACCAGCTGCCCGCTCCTTCACAATGGGAGTCACTAGAAAATCGCAGGAAAAAACTTCGCCTGAAACTTTTTCATAATATGTATGACTCAAAAATTGGCAATGGTCGGCAACAGTATGAGACAGTTGAACTTTATTATGTATCCCCACAGGGCGATCACTCCCATAAAGTACGTGAAATGTTTTCCAATACAGAATCCTTCAGAATGCCTTTTTCCCATTAAGAATAAGGGAGTGCAATAGATTACCTGCTGCTGTAGTTGATGAAATATCAAATGATGCGTTTTATTCCTTGTGGGATCAGTGCTTTATTACATGTCTTTCTCTGCATACTAGCTGTGTATGTAATTTATATATCATTGTGCCAACTTTTTGTTTTCAACTGTTTAAACGTGAAGTTGTATAAATCCGCATATGCTGGGTTCACACTCTCACTGCAATGCCTCTAATGACGCTGTGAGTATTGCGTAAATGCATAAATAAATAAATAAATAAATAAATAAATAAATAAATAATGAGCTAAAGAAATACATAAATAAATACGGAAACACCATGGAATGATGGATTGGATGAATTGCGGGATATTATACAAATCCTTTTTGAAATGGTGTGGCGGCTCGCGCCTCCAAGAGAGATAGACAAGCAAAGCAGTGAAAGGGAAGGCAGAGAGACTAACGTGTGGGCCAATTTCGTTTGCGATGCTATTCGGGGCGAATGGGAATACAAACGAAGAAAGAAAAGGTAGCACACATCATAAGGCAGAAGGATAGCGTTGCGACTCTTTCACTTAAGCAACTTCACCGAAATTTTCCGAACATCACCGGCTGGGACCACGAAGAAGAAGAAACATTTCGCAAACTAAAGGGCATGCCCATACTGCATCACTGATATGAGTACTGCACGTCGAACTTTTGAAGACCAAGCTTTGGGTTGCCCCTTCTGTAGTGTTCGACCGCAACAATGTCTTGTCTTCGCAGAATGGCTAGCGTAATCGAACCTTCGTAGATCTCGGACACTCGTACTTCGTGGCAAGAGATCGAAAGCTTCATTCCAGATTTTTATTTCTTATTGAAATAGAAATCAACGAAGGATTTGTTCACCGTTACTTGACAGCGGCTCCCCCTGTTCACTTCAGCGCTAAAATAAAATAAAATAAAATAGGTCCTGCAAAGACAAGCGCTATTTTTGTCGGAAGATAGCGCTCGTCTGTTCGCTTGTTCCGTCTGCCCCCCCTGTCTTTATGCGCTGCAATTCACCAATACTTTGTGCCACGATGCACAAACAGCCCCATTACTGAACCCCGAATCTTGCTTCCTACACTCGCTGGGGGGCGTGACACGTTGCCCAGAGCGCTACGGAAACGGCGGTCAACAGCTACGTTCATGCCGCGTTTACCAGTTTTTGATAGAACAGAACGGGAGGCTCTTCTGGCGAATTCAAGGCATCGTGGAATATGTGCTCTTGCGAGGTGCACTTCGGGGGAAATTTGCGAAAACACCATCGTGTGTAGCATACATTATGTCAAGGAAGGAGCGAAGCGCTCTGCAGAATGCGTACACTGCGCGCGGGTAGTCGCAGACGCAGCATTTGTGCTGCGCTGCTGTTTTGGGCATATGTGCCGCTCAAATACTGTTCATTGTATCATTAGATAAGATTTGTTTAAAATGCATTAATTCAGAACTTTGTCCCGTGAACGATAATGGAACTTGTTGACATTTGATGTTACTTGAGTGTTCTTTTTATATAACAATTGTTACTTTATGTCCTCGCTCCCTGTAATGACCCACAAATGTGCGTTAAAAGTACGTTCAAATAAATAAATAAATAAATAAATAAATAAATAAATAAATAAATAAATAAATAATGGAACTAATAAAAAAGTGACAGTTCGACCGCCAGGGGGGCAGCAGTGAATGAACAAATTGGAATGTTATACAAAGTAAGGCCAAGCAGCTAACTCCTTTAGCATACGACCTGGCGTAACCTCAACAAAATGCTGGCGTGAGTAGACGCGGCCGCTGCAGCGAGCGAAGCGACCTTCGTGTTCTATGTCTTTTCGATGCAAAGTGAGCGACGAGAACACAGCATGTATATACGCAGGTATGAGTCGTCTCTTGGTCCCTGTCAACATAGGGCACGCACGACTGCGCCCGGCAGTTCAAAGTACGCAGTTCCTGCCGGAGCCTAGCAGCCCCTCCTCTCCGGAAGCCTCATGGGCCTTTTGCGCGGCGGAAGACGGCTGGCGCGTTTCCTCTCGTCTTGAGCCGCGCTCATCGGCTTGCATGCCTCGTATGCTTTAACTCGCACATAGAGCATACGACGCGCGGGCAATATTATCGCCCCTGGACTGGATACGGAACCTTACGGTGACGGAAACAATTCACATGGAATGTCCGCGTAATTGCTGTCGCAATGAAAGCAAAAAATCGTGGGACCCTTAAGCTTCGCCTTTAAGAGTTGAACGCGATAGCGATATCTTGTCCCTAGTCCGTACTTCAATCCCTTAGTGCACACTATGTAATAATGCGTACCATGTTTTAAACCACGAGAAATTATGCGCGGTAAATGCGGGAAATGTTTTCGAAGTTGCTATGCACCCACTACGTGGTCCTAAGGGAATACGCGCAGTAACGTGTGTGCCTTTTGTAATGGGTACACGGCTTTGAACCACAATGTCGTTATGATAGTCGCATCTTCTGACGCCCGATGGCTATGCACGCTTGTACCACGCAATATTACTGCGATATTACATGTTGTATTGTGACGCCTGTCTATAGGACAGCGTGTTTGCAAAGCATGAAAGTTATTTTCACTGCAATTCCAAGCAGATGAAGAGTTATTTTTTATGTAACAAGCAGAAGCGTGGCTGCGTGGTAGAACTGCTACCGCTTTTCCACTACCAGTTATTATGGCGGTTCCGGTGTGCGCATACGTTGGTTACGGTAGGAGTGTAGACCAACACATATTTTTCCGACAAATACAAAGTTTCTTGCTGAGGCAATCGGTAAATCATGTGAGTGTGTCTCCCTGGTTTCTGAATTAATGCGCAGGAGTTTTAATCATAAAGGGAGAATGATGTGCTCCTTACTGTAGCATTTGGTTTTTCGTTCATTTGTTTACGGACAATGTATGATGGAATGACAGATCCAATTACTGGCTGCTTATATGACATCCATTGAATTGGCTTCTCATATCCTCTTGCCGAAACGTCATGCAGCTGTTCAGAACCGCTCTATGAGTTTTCCCTTATTGAAGGCTGCCACTTTCTCGTCAAAAATTTCCGTAAGCCTTGTAAATTATGGCCCACGGAAGTTCTTAAAAAAAAAAAAAAAAAAAAAAAAAAAAAAAAAAAAAAAAAAAAAAAAAACTCACAGGGTCCCTTAAGCATTCGCTGAAGACGACTCAAAGGCGAAAGCCATCTTCTTATTCTTCTTTTTCTCATCAGTCGATGTATTGATACCGCCCCGCCCTCCTCCGAGAGCTGTCTGCTCCTAACGTGGTTTTTGCACTGCCTCCAGGATCGGAGGCATTGTAATCTTTCTGCACCACACATGGTTTTGCATTGCCTCCGTGATCGGCCCACCTTTGACCAAGCGACAATGTCATGTGATGACATCACAGATCTTGCCGCTACGTGACGTCATCACGTGATGGTTTTTTTGCATTCCTTGTGTTGACGCCGACGCCGACGCCGCCGAAGCCGAAGTTTCAGATTTGATGGTGCGTCCAAGGATTTCGCCTTAAACGAGTCCTCCAACATTTTTCCCAAGTAATCATCGAATGGTCCAATCACCCAAGTAATCACCGATTTCCAAGAAATCATCGAAGTTTATTGCTTCACAAAGCGACTGCCGCAAAAAATTTTTTAGAATCCGTAAAGTACTTAGTGGAGTTACGGGGATCTGCCGCATGCTTTAAACGCTTTCTCTCTTCTTTTATGCCAGCGAGCGAGCTGAAAGCTACTCAGTGGGGGGATGAAAAGGGGACAAGAAGCTACATCCGTTAGTCAGCGCGTCATGACCTTGAGCACTTTCCATTCCTTTTTTTTTTCTTCGAAGGCGTGCCTTACTTTTAGTGCGATAGCGAGCACGCGCGCGGCCACGTGGTGGTCTCCCGTGACGGCCGTGGTAACTGTGCAGCTAACGAAGCTCGAATCAGCCAATGACCGTGGACTTTGCGTTTATGGCGCCATCATTTGGGTTTGTGGTATCATTTGTCGACAGAAGATGTACGAGATTTCTGGCTGACTGTGAGAATTAACTGTAAACTCCAGGCCACGTGCTGCGCTATAATGTTTGGCTCACGTGTTCTCAGAAACCTCGACTACTGATCGGCAGCGTTTTCTGACAATGCTCAAAAAGCGTTGTCGGGTCGCTTTAATAACACCCTACTAAGAGTTTCATGAAGACTGAACGTCATTTTTGTTTCAGGTTTTCGGGTAATTGGCCGTAGCACGGGTGCCCTCTCCTCGAGATAAAACATTGCGTACTTCTGACTTATCGAGGTGCATTTTCAGGTAGCAAACACCAATATAATGTAAGATGTGCAGCCATTGACACACAACCAAAGCAAACGAGACCGGATGTACAGCCCCACAGCAAGGTAACTCGAAGTGTGGAGCTCCGACATGCACTACCCAGCAAACTTCGTCTTCCGCAACGAGGTTGCGACAGGCTGGGGTCCACCGTTTCAGACCATAAGCTGTGTGTTACAGCGCTGCTGTCCAGTGAAGGAAGTGTCATCGCGGGGTGCCTATGCCGGCGGAGGTTGCCGAGACGATACTCAAGCTTCCTGTAGCTTTCGCTCTCCACAACATTTTCCTCGAGTTGTATGGTGGGAATGAATTCATTATTATAGCGTACACCGCAGCACTCAGCAAGTAAACTTATTTTTTCGGCGACTAATTAAACTTTTTTGGATACGATTCCTGGCAGGGGCAAAATGCTCATGATATGTGTTATAACAGCTAGACAGAAACGACGGAGATTTCCTTGTTTCGCGTCTAAAACAATCACAGAGAATTGAGGCTAAGGCAACGAGGCTATATATGTCTGGATTATGACATCTTGTTCCTGTTGGTAAATCACAGGCTTACGCTTAATCGCGCGTTTTTTCTGGTTCATTCTGTGCGCGAGGCGCAGTCATTGCAGAAACAAGTATCCGATGGTGTACGCGACATTTATGCAATCCTTCCGGGAAATCTAGACTTGGGGCCTTTGAGCATGCATAGCAGCTTCGATCGCATTACGATGCCCCTTAAGCAATCGCCCCGTGATTATGACCAATTCCGGTAACTATCGACGACGCGTTTCCTATTATAGCTGAGCTGTATAAGGCGAGGTGAAAGGAAAATTCGCCCATCCTATGTACCCAATAACTCCGAGTGCGTATGCGCCACAGGAATTGGGCAACCCCACTACTAACCACTGGTTCACTAATTACCAAACACCAATTAACATTGCTGGACAAGCGTTACCGATAATTGAGAAATACTTTAACGAACAGTCGGGATTAACGCAGTGATAAACACCGGAATCGCATGTTTCAGCTTCGCTGGTTAACCATGTGTACGGAGTGCTTGGGCAGTGAATTTTAGTAACGGAGCAGGCTGACTTTATTCTAGACTAGGAACATCATCATTATATTTATATCCGCTACGCAGGACGAACGACCCTTTAAGCGATCTTCAATTAGGCCTGTAGGGTGCGATCTGATTCGCTTCTACGTCCGCAAACTAAACCTAATTCGGAATCTTCCTAAAAAGGGTGTTTGCAGAAAAAGTGTTTATGCCTGCCAACATCCTAAAAAAAAAAAAAGGGGGAAATAACGATCAAGTAAATGGCTAGGCAAGGAAAGAGGCGCAACAGTTTCTCGATTTGTATTGAAGCCATGCTTGGAATTATTTGATCTATTGTACTTGGATTCCCGGGACGAGGAGTGAATATCAACGGCGAATGTCGTAGCAACCTACGCTTTGCAGACGAATTGGTCAGTAAAGCTGGAAATGAATTGCGACAAACAGTTCGGGACTTCAGCCAATAATACATGGGATAATGGAAGAACACCGATATAATGTATACCCTAATAGCATAGTAAGAGAATAAGGATTCATTATTTGGGGTTAGCCTCTCAAATTTTGCCGGAGTCAGTCCAGGCCAAACCTTGACACGATAGAAAAAAAAAAACACTCCGAAAACACAAGCATGCGTGGGAGGCAAGATAGGCATTACCAATTAATTACCGACCGCTTATTGCTATCCTTGATAAGAAAAGTGCACGTTAATTGAATTTTACTTGTTCTGACGCATGAGACAGAAAGTTGGTTAGCTATGAAACCTGAGAAACTTATAGCGCGCAGCGAGCGATAGAACGATGTATGTTACGTGTAGTACTAGACTGAGAGACAGCAGTGTGGGTTAGAGAGAACAAAAAAGCCGGCAGATCCCACGCACTGTGGGAATCGATGTAATGCGAAGCAGCCAGGAAGGAGCAAATCATGCTTTACATAATTTGCATGTCACGTTTTACATGTTACGACCTGTCATTTGTGTTCGTCATACAGTCACGTCGCAATACACCAATTTTGGTGTATGTCAAGCTAGCGAACTGGACGCAAGCGCACCATGAGCGTGGCATGTAAATGGCATTGTAGATGACATGCATGCCAAGATTTTCATGTTACCACCTGCCACTTATGTTCGTAATACAGTCATGTCACTCAATACCAAATTTGGTGTATATCAAGCTAACGAAACGGCCGCGAGCGCGCCATGAGCGTGGAATGCAAGTCATGTCGCTCATGAAGTCATGATTTCCATATTACCACTTGTCATTTATGTTCGTCATACAGTCATGTCACTCAATACCAAATTTGGTGTATCTCAAAGCTAGCGAAACGGCCGCGAGCGCGCCATGAGCGTGGCATGCAAGTCATGTCGCACGTGACAAGTCATGATTTCCATATTACCACTTGTCATTTATGTTCGTCATACAGTCATGTCACTCAATACCAAATTTGGTGTATATCAAGCTAACGAAACGGCCGCGAGCGCGCCATGCGTGGAATGCAAGTCATGTCGCACATGACAAGTCATGATTTCCATATTACCACTTGTCATTTATGTTCATCATACAGTCATGTCACTCAATACCAAATTTGGTGTATATCAAGCTAACGAAACGGCCGCGAGCGCGCCATGAGCGTGGAATGCAAGTCATGTCGCACATGACAAGTCATGATTTCCATATTACGACTTGTCATTTATGTTCGTCATAGAGTCATGTCACTCAATACCAAATTTGGTGTATATCAAGCTAACCAAACGGCCGCGAGCGCGCCATGAGCGTGGAATGCAAGTCATGTCGCTCATGACATGTCATGATTTCCATATTACAACTTGTCATTTATGTTCGTCATACAGTCATGTCACTCAATACCAAATTTGGTGTATATGAAGGTAACGAAATGGCCGTGAGCACGCCATGAGCGTGGCATGCAAGTCATGTCGCTCATGAAGTCATGATTTCCATATTACCACTTGTCATTTATGTTCGTCATACAGTCATGTCACTCAATACCAAATTTGGTGTATATCAAGCTAACGAAATGGCCGCGAGCGCGCCATGAGCGTGGAATGAAAGTCATGTCGCTCATGACAAGTCATGATTTCCATATTACCACTTGTCATTTATGTTCGTCATACAGTCATGTCACTCAATACCAAATTTGGTGTATATCAAGCTAACGAAACGGCCGCGAGCGCGCTATGAGCGTGGAATGCAAGTCCTGTCGCTCATGAAGTCATGATTTTCATATTACCACTTGTTATTTATGTTCGTCATACAGTCATGTCACTCAATCGCAAATTTGGTGTATATCAAGCTAACGAAACGGCCGCGAGCGCGCCATGAGCGTGGCATGTAAATCATACTTTTCATGACAAGTTAGTCATGATTTTCATGATATGACCAGCCATTTATGTTCGTCATACAGTCATGTTATGACATACCAAATTTGGTATAAATCCCATTAACGATACGGCCAGGAGAGCCCAAAGTCGTAGGCGGCTAGATAGATAGATAGATAGATAGATAGATAGATAGATAGATAGATAGATAGATAGATAGATAGATAGATAGATAGATAGATAGATAGATAGATAGATAGATAGATAGATACGCTCAAAGTCGCCGAAGTTCGCTAAGAAATGCTTCGCGTTTAAAAAACAAAAGTAAAGTATATTCTGAATGACCTTATTTAAAACGAAAATATAGAGCTGGGCATATCATGTAATGCGTGGGGTAGACAACGAGAATGAGTGCAAAGTACGGGAAGTGCAGTCGATGACGGCAGTTTATAAGGACGGTGCGATGAAAAGGCGTGTGCTATATGGTCCCTGAGAGCATATCGTGCCTGTCGTGTGATAAACCTTCGTTCTGTGTGCTAAAACAATGCAGTGGAGGTAATATATCGTACATATATTTTTCTTTAGTTTGACATACTGGCTGCCATATCGCGCTGTAGCCGGAATGGAGAGGGAAATAATGAAATAAAAAGTTGTCAAGCATGGAAAACGAGGTCACACAAGGACAACAAGTTCACAAGTAGTCATACAGTCGGTGTAAATGTTAAAGGAAAATAAGAGAAGTCCACAGTCAGGTAAGGTCAGAACTTTAACAATCGCTGCTTTTTATTAAAGAGAAAGTTCGGCAGTCGCAAGCAACGAGTGAAACTGGAAAGCGAGCTTTTCGGAGCGATGGAAATACAGAATTGTATTGAAATATATTAGGGCGAAGATAGAAATGAGCATTTAGGTAGCCAAGAAATCAATTGATTTCGAAAGAAGTAATTCGTCTCGGAGAGTAGAAGCCTTTATTCGTGACAGAATGTAATATTTCGAAGGAGTGGACATGCAGGAAAAATAAAAGCTACCGTATCTTTTACATATTGCAGAGCGGAGTGTTGGCGAAAAAGGACGGTAGCACCTGCACAGAAAACAGAACGAATTGTTTTTCTTTGTACACTTTCCATCATACTGATCTCAAGGTCCCTGCAAGGGTTCTGAACCACCCAATAGTATCCAAAAATCGGGCGGAAAAATTTAAGGACACTTTGTACATTCCAAAGTGTGTACGGCGAAGGCGTGTGGCCATTCGACTGACTATGCGATGTCTTTTTTCTTTTACACTCTCAGTGGGATAACACACAAACCGAATGTGTGCGTGTTTTCTTTTTTAATTTTTTACCGCGAATCGCAGCGAGACGCGAGACTAATCTTCCGCCGTTCGCATGCGTTCGTATTTTCTCGCGCTTTGCGCATCACGTAGACGCCATCCGCGTTCCAGCGCTTAAATTGACGGACCCTTTGTTAATTCCAAACTGTGTTCCGCGAACGCCTGTGTCCATTGAGATGGCGTCGGTCAGAATGATTCCAAACGCTGGGCACAGCGACGCTACGCAAGCAAAGCGCGAGCGCTGTAGAGTCCGACGCGACCGGCGTCCGTTTGCGTACCCCGGCGGCCTCCTGGCTCCGTGCCAGGGCTCGGACGGACGGACGGCACGGACGGCATGGACAGACGGACAGACGGACGGACGGACGGACGGACGGACGGACGGACGGACGGACGGACGGACACGGACGGATGGACGGATGGATGGACGGACACGGATGGACGGGCGGATGGACACGGACGGACGGACGGAAGCGGGACGGAAGGACGGACGGACGAACGTGAGCATAAGAAATTAAAGGTTTTCGCCTTAATAATGGTTTATGTAATGGCACTTTAGCCCGTCCTTTGGTGGGGAGGGGAGTTAGTGACGAAGACAACGAACACTTGGATCTTTAGCAAAACTTTCATATTGAATTTGCACCACGAGAAGTCGACTGTAGAGACAAGACCTTAATATGCCAGTGATAATACTATTTTTATGGAAAACGTTTATTTAGGCATGAACAAAATACGATGGAGTTCGTTTGGTGATGAATGATTCTCCTATTGAAGTTTACCTTCACGTTCCCTGTGTTGTGCCATGTACATGAATAAGAAAGGGTCATTAGAGCTGTGTTGATGTGTTGCTCAGGTAGTCAAATCATAAATGACTCGGTAATCAGCGTATATTCTTGTATTCGACCTGGCATTCCGCGGTGGGTCATTAATACAAATTAAAATCACTAAAGAACTCATTAACGTACGTGACGGTACGCCTGAAGAGACCTTTGCAAAAACTGACTCAACTGCGTCGACATAAGTGAACTGAGACTTATTAGTGAGGAAACTTGAAAATGTGAAGGAACTTACAAGATTACTCATCGGGACGCTTTATCATTAGCGCTGGCTGTAGTACAGTACGAAATGCTTTTTGGAGATAAATAAAAGAACACGAAATTTGATGTCCTACATCATTTTACAGAGAGATGAGAAAATTGAATTAGTTGAGTCTTAGTGCCACATCCTGGGCGAAAACCTTGGCAGAAATGCGCTAAAAGTTGTTTGTTCCGAGGAACTCTATTTTATGTTTATGGGATACGTGATCCAGCATTTTACATGAATACGACGTCAAAGGTCTGTACTTGGACAGAACATGTTTATCACCGAGTTTATGCACTCAGCCTTGAAGATGACGGCAAGGTGCTTGACTTACAGGAATTTCATAAATCGGACAGCCTTACACTGAACTGTCCATAGTGAGTATTGTGCTAGAAAATTGTTAAGAATACCACAGTGCCTGACACACTTCTTAGTATGTAAGTATGTAAGTTAGATAATCAGAGACGCCTTCACCGTTTACTACAATATTAGCAATAAAGAACCTCTCAGCATTTCAGTGACTCTAAACACAAATTAAGGGATTTCGCAATCATAATGGAATTTTAGTTGTTAGGTGAGAGAGTATGCCATAATTCGCGGGGATCGAACTTCAACAGTTTGAGCAGTTGCATCGTAGAAAAAAATCCTTAGCAGCAAGAGTTTCGAAACAAAGTTTTTCCTCTAACCTGGATAACAAGTGAGAGCGATTACTCATGAATATAAAATAAAAATAAATTAAAAAAAAGGATTTTAGCGCCTTACTGTGCGAACACGCCGGGGTATATAGAGTAGATAGTGCGTTATACTCGCAATCTTAAATTTCTATCTTCTTTATTTTTAACAGACGGGACTTAGGAACATATGAACTATCGGAAAGAAATTGAGAGTGCGAATTTACGAGAACTCTGTTTACGACGGCGCCAGCCCAACTAGCTCACCCATCTATCCTAATGCCAATGATCTGAAATGGCTGAAGTCAGTTTTTCCTACAAAGGCTACAAGGGCCACTCAGTAGCCTCCATATTGTGAATCTGCTTCGACTAGCAGTTTGAGAGGAGATGGTTAAGTGAGAATGCCTTCAGTGTTGCATTCTCTGTTATTTTCAGAACACTTACTTTCGCATGGAACAACTGATACATAAAGAAGGTGTTGCCGGAAATTCGGTCAGTTACAGAGGTTCCTATTACAATTTTAGCAGCAAACAGGATACAATAAAAGAAAAAACTCTATTGAAATGTCCACCGATTATTTTTCTGGTCGAGAAATTGTGCGCCTTTAGAAACGAAGATCTATATCTTGAAAAAGTGAGTCCTAAATATTAATAGCGGAGGCAAAATGCTTTTGAGGTTGGCGCAGGTAACACGGTGTGACATTTCAATGACGGGTGGCAAAAAATCACGGCGAATTGGTGAATTGACCTCTAGAGATTTCACTTTCAAAAGACATCGAAACACGTGTCAAGACAGCGGTCTTAGTGAGGCATCTGTGGCGCAAGAGGGTGAGTGCGAGAAAGCGCAGTGCACGCGAGGAGCCGGTCACCACCGAACCCGGGGCGGGCGTCGGCGCGCGAGCCCCGACGTCACGGTTTGAAGACGCGAGCGCCGCCGCACGCTCACACTGGCGACTGGGTTCACGGAGCTCCGACCGAACGATCACTCTTGGCCAAGCTATGGAAAGCAACAGCTCGGACTCGCGTGGATCGTTTGGCGAGGACCAGCGCGCCGTTTACACGTTCGCCGTGCCAGTGCTCCTGGTCGGCTGCTCGCTGGCGTTCCTCTTCAATGCCGGCGTGCTAGTCTCCTTGCGCTGGCTGAGGCGTCCTGTGTCACCAACGCTCTGCTTCAGCCTGTCTCTGACATTCGCCGACGCCTACTCGGCCCTACTGCTGGCCACCGGACTGGTCCTCAACAGCTACCTGCCCGTGTACGGCGTCTCGCTGGGTTCCCAGGAGCGCTGCATAGTGCTCGTACTCGAGGTGTTTCGCCTGTCAGGACTGTTGGCATCTGCGTTCCATCTGCTCGCCCTGGCCGTTAACCATTACGTGGGCATCCTGCGGCCCCTGCACTACGCCGCCATGGTCACGCGGCGCTCTTCGGAGCTGTCCATCGCCGTACTGTGGGCACTACCCGTGCTCGTGTTCCTGGTCTACTTCGCCTCGGTTCCCGGCCAGGGGCTCCAGTCACCCGGCTGCGTCCAGGTGGACTTCGTGCGGGGCCGCGCCTTCAGTCTCACGCTGCTCGCGCTTTTCTCGTCACCGCTGGCCGTCATGACATTCATTTACTCTCACATCTTCGTTGTCATACGACGCCACCGGGCGGGCTTAGTCAGTTTCCCATCGGCTCGCCAGCTGAACCGCAATGTCAAGGCTGCCTATACGACGCTCTGGATCCTGGGCACGTACCTTGCCGGCTGGATGCCCGCCGTAGCCTTCATAGTCCTCACCTGTACTGACTGCGCTTTTCCGATCTACGATCTGCCCATGTCCACGCGCATGACTCTCGGCATTCTCACCAATGCTCTCATCATCTCCAAGGGCCTCATAGACCCGTTCATTTACGCGGCGCGCATGTTCGAGGTCAAAGAGGCCTTGCAGAACATGCTTCGCTGCCGCCCCCCGCAGGACCAAGAATGTGCGCCGGCGCTCTCTCCTCGTTACGAAGACGGACACGCTAACGTCCAGCCTTCGTCTGATTCAGCTGCGCAGGGAGTCGTTCATTGTGGCCAAACCCAGACCGGACATATGTCGTTGCTCAAGAGCATGACGGTGTCAGCACTGGCCCCGCGGCGACCTCGTCGGCGGAGCTCAATTCTACCGTCCTTCTAATGTGGTGCGTGCCAAGCGATAATTCTGATGATTCCTAAGCTACGCGCGACTTAAAGGCATTGGACCTTTAATTTGTGTTAGATCCTCTGAGGGTGGCATGTGCGTGATGTATATGCTAGCATTAACGGCGCAGATGAAAGCCGAGATTAACAAGAGACTCGAGCAAGCCTTGTGACATCGGTTAAACGAATGACTGCCCAAGACCTCGAACAAATTCGGGTTCGGAAAAGAACTGATCTTCTACACATTCCCTACAAGAACTTAATGTAAGGGACACGGATATATGCGATATAACGAAAAAAATTGCGCTGTACATAGACATATCGGAAGTGACATTCCGTGCAATCAGCACTAGGGAGACTACTGTTGGTTGTTACCGTTGTGTGTTTCGATAGCCGAATTTCCTTGCTTCCGCCAAGGGCAAATTCAGACATTTAATTCGGGAGGGGGGGGGGGAAGGGGGGCGGTCCGGCCATCTTTTATGTATGTTCGTGCTTGTGCTTGTAGTGTGCGTATATGTATACATACAAAATGTGGAAATATCTGCCAGGGTGGGTGGGGAGGGGGGGTCTGAATTCTCCAAACCCCCCCTCCCCTCTTGTTACGCCAGTGTTTCCACCTCTTGGTTGTTTAGTCTCGAGTGTCATTTTGCGGGAAATTTATGGTGTTAAGAACTGGAGCATCGCAGCAAGTAGGGGCTTGAATCTCGACTTGGAAGTTGTAAGGAGAGACCTCACTGACTGAGTCGAACATCACTAGGTAATGTGAAGCATTGACTGCCGTGGAAGAAATAATACCAGAGCGTTAGTTAGAAATTCCACACCGCAGTTAAGGACTAGACGGCTTTGGTGATGAATGTAAATGAAATGACGTACCGACGTGCTTCGAGTAACAAGTGCAACTAACACGAGCTGGTTTATTTAACTCATTCGATGAAATTGATACGCTCTGTCTAATCAGAATAAGCAGCCAGTTTGTCCGTAAAAAGCTCGTAAGGGCTTTCAGCGGGCTAAGACATCGCAAAGGTCCTTATATTTTTGGTTTTATTTTGGCAGTGATAAATTTTGGCAGAGTCATGAAGCGTATGCATACTCAGTTCCCTTTGCCAGCCTACAAACAGCTCGCATTTTTTTTTTAATTCACGACGATAGTGAGTTCTCCCACTGCCGTTTCTGCAGTACGGGGCAGGTACTCACTCATTTGTACATATTTCCTCTATAAGAAAGATGACTAATAAAGAAATATAACATCAAATTACTAGTAATATGTACTGACAGAGTGGCATGAACCAGAGTTACCCCATCTGCTTGCGGTGATTATGTTTCTGAGAAGCTGAAATTAATGCAACTGAGCCTACACCAGTGAACATCAGACAGAAACATCAAATATGGGAACACCATTTTCACATGCGCTATCACTCGGGTAGCATATGCCAAATTGATGAAGCATTTCATTGATAAACACTGTACCTTACTGATGAGTCATTTTCTACAATCGTCTGACGCGATTGGAGAACGTCTGTTCTGATAAGGCGCTTGCCTGTAGTTAGCCTCTAGTTCATCAGCATTTTGTGTGCCCCCCCCCCCCCCCCCCACACACACACACGCACACGCACGCACACGCGTGCTCGCAAACACACACACACACACAAACTCTCTCTCTCTCTCTCTCTATATATATATATACATATATATATATATTTATATATAGTTATTTATTTATTTATTTACTTATAGTGTATGTATCATAACACGAGTCCTCCCACCCCGCCTCAACAGCGGTAGTGGTGACTTTAACAGCTTCGCTGGACGACCACTTTCTAAAAGTTGTCTCAACTTACATGGGGTACTGCGGAAGGCAACTCTAATTTTATGTGACGTCACACTGTTGAAGCAGCCGAACCATATGTACAGAGGCGTGCTGTACAGGAACGCTTCACTTTGGCAAAAGTGGATACTTTGATTGCTTTGGCGGCGCCACCGTATTCAGGATGTTTCGTTGGTAGTGTTGTGTGCTAGCATTTCTTTTCGCTAATTACTACTCAAAGAATCCAGTGATAAAAGACGGGACAAGAAAAAAAAGGCTATACATATAAGGCCCTGCTGTCTAGCTTCTTTTCTTGTCCTCGTTTTGCATTGGATGCCGGGATAATGAGCCAACTTGCCAACATATTTATTCTACCTCTAAACTGTTCGCCCTTCAGCTTCGCTCAAGGCCGAAACATCAGTATAGGCTCAACCCCGTACATCCTCTATTTCCACATGTGGGCCGTATTCACCTGACTTTTTTAGGGGCGAAGCTCCTTAGGGTGTGGGTCTGTCCCTCCTCTGTAGTCGTAGTAGTAGTAGGTAGGTAGGTAGGTAGGTAGGTAGGTAGCCACGTATAGTGGAATGTACCCACTCCACGTGATAAAGATGACGATGACGCAGTATAGTGGAATGTACCCACTACACGTGATAACGATGACGATGACGCCTGATGACCATGAAGTATAAGCGCGTTCCAGACCCCACATTCTCTTTCTGCCATGGATGAAAACGATCGAGCTTCGCCCACTCATCATCATTTACTTCGTGGATATGGCGTGGTTTTTTTCAATTAGGGCTGTCCGCGATTGGCCACCGTCCGGGCAATCACTTTGTTCCCAAGCCCACAGAAATGAGTCACGGGCGTCATGCCGAAATATCTCAAGAAACGGAGATTTGTAAGTCGACGTCCCAATGCCCAAGTCCCAAGACGAATTTTGGCTGCCTTGATAATCGCCACACGATGCATACCTGCTGTTTGACTGAGATGGACTGATCTGGCATGATTGGCCAAGCCGCAGCGTTAGCTTCTGGTTGACGTCACTTGCTCCGGCAGAATGCGAAAGGTAGCGGCTTGCGACCATTGGAAAGCGATCCGTGCTGCGCAAATAATCTTGTCGTGCACGGACACCATTCATCATGCTACAGGTATGCGAAAGTATGTCACTTTCATCTCCGCATTTTGCGTAGTATACAGATCGCTTTCCAACTTCCGGATTCTTTTCATTTTTTTTTGCGTTTTGTGTGTGTTGTTACGGCATTTTCTTTATGACGTATGGTATGCCTTCTAACGTTGAGCTTATCATGGACATGAATTTGTTAAAAGACCACGTGACTAGACAAATTAAAGAATTGGCCTATGAATTAAAGCAAGGTACTTACGAGGTGAAAATAAGCGAACTCATGAAGAGTGCTAAATTCGCGAGTGATCAGTAATATGGTACTGCCAGCAAAAAAAAAAGAAAAAAGAAAGATGCTCTGGCTTTAGAAAACTGCAAACTGACGAAGCAAGTTGAACACACGAAGCAGTACTCTCACCTGAGCAATATATGTAGAAGTCAAGGATCTTCCAAATGCTAAATATGGAGGCTTTACCGAAGTGCTGGGTAGAATTGAAATGAAAGTGAGATGTGAAGTCCAACCACCACATGTTAATACTGTTCACAGGATTCCCACGCCAAATAACCCAAAAACGAAGAACATTGTAACTATAGGTTCTTTTCCCTAGACAGAAAGAATGAACTTCTAAGGAAAGTGCGGAAAGCAAGCCTCACAAGTTCCATAGGTCGGCGAACTCACTCATGAGTCGACTCATACGGACTCACTTATACTCAGATCGGGCCGTGAGTCTGAGTCTGAGTGAGTCCGGGTGAGTAATATTTTGGTGAGTCTGAGTCTGAGTGAGTCCGGTTGAAGAAAATTTTCGTGAGCGTGAGTCCGAGTGAGTTCGACTCAGGAAAATTTCGGTGAGTCTGAGTCCGAGTGAGTCCAAAGCGCAAGATTTCTTCTTGAGTGAGTCTGAGTGAGTTCTACTTTGTTTTGCCTACCTATCGTCATATATACTCAACTGCAGCATTACTATCAGCCTTACCTGAATTCACGTTTATACTCACGTCTACTCACACGTATTCCAAAGCATTGGCGTTCATACACCATTTTGATATTTATTGATCAGACGCGCAAATTACGCAGGGGGGGTGCCTTGACGTCCACCTTGCCAACTATTCCAGACACGTTCTTGATAAATATATCTTATGCTGTCATCTCCTTCAAGATAAATGACCTTAATTACTGCTTCGAAAGCACTCATATCTCGTATTTGAAGGTAATATATCAAAAGGCGCCAAGAAGAGCACCGATTACGCGAGATATTGGTGTTAAAAAACATTGACACCATGGTCGAAAAAGACAATTCTAGGCTAACGGACTCATGAGTCGACTCACTCGGACTCACTCAGACTCAGATCGAGCCGTGAGTCTGAGTCTGAGTGAGTCCGGGTGAGTAATGTTTTGGTGAGTTTGAGTCCGAGTGAGTCCGGTTGAAGAAAATTTTCGTGAGTGTGAGTTCGAGTGAGTCCGGCTCAGAAAAAATTTGGTGAGTATGAGTCCGAGTGAGCCCTAAGCGCAAAATATTTTTCATGAGTGAGTCTGAGTGAGCTCCACAAGTTTTGCCGACCTATGCTCACAACTAAGGAACATGGCTTGTGCGGTGAGTCATCGAATATGTTCTAGAATGATAATTTAAGTCCTCGCAACAAAGCGCTTTTCTCTGCTGATTTGAAGCTGCAAAAACAAATTAAGGGTAATTTCGGTGGACAAATCAATGTGTGATAAAAGCCCATCGGAATGCATTTAGTGCAGTACGCAAAATTAAATTAGAGACCGACCTTCGTATTTTGACAAAAGGGCATAATGAGTAGTGATCCTGACTGCACAACATATATGTTTTCTTCATCTCTCTGGAAACATTTAATACCAAATTTCGCATTCTCCAGATTTCTCTCTGATACATTTGAATATTCGTAGTTTCCTGTGCGATTATGATGGTGAACGAAGAAACAGCGCTAGAACAAAACGAAGACGAGAGGACACATACACGGCGCTGTCCTCTCGTATTCGTGTTGTCCTGGCGCTGTTTCTTCGTTCAAAATCAGTATGTACCAACTAGCCCAATTCGAGACGCTAATACAGACCATTACGTAAATTTTTTTTATCTATGTGAAACCTTGCAACATTCGTTTTACATAACTGGTTTATCTCAAACTTGGCACACAGATTCATCTTGTGTTAACCACAATATCTCAGGGTACAACCTTGAGTTGGAAGGTTAGCGATCGGCCCCAACTCCTTCTTTACATGGAGGCGTAGCTGTATACGTTAAAGAAAACATCAAATATAAAGTACGGCAGGTCCTATGTTGTACAGTTGAGTTCTGTGAATAACTATTCATAGGAATTCTCCCTATTGCCGCATCAATTTGCTGTGCACCGCATAAAACAAAAGCCGCGCCTATTGAAGTAATATACTTATCCCTTCAGAACAGGAGAAAATATTTATTTGAAACAATGCAATTGTTTCTCAAAAACATCTAACGAATGACACTAACATTTTTATCCCAGGTAACCTCAACAGCAGCATCTCTGAAAAAAACAGCATCACTTGCGAGTACTCTGATCTTTTGGCCTGTTCCGGTTTAGCCCAAATAATAAATGTGCCAACCGCATGCAGTAGGAACAAACACACAACACTATATCACGCAATAACTGATTGTCTATGCTCCGCCTTTGTGAGTGGTACAATATCTGCTGGTATAATGGATTATATGTCCATGTTTTCTGTTCGTACTTCGTCATTTTCCGCAAAGAATGAAAAATATACCCATAAAGTATGTGCCTAGAAAGCCATAATATATAAATTAGATTTAGAAACATGAGGAAGTGTTTATAATGTCACTACCTTTGATGGAAAGCTTGAAGCCATTCTTAATATAGTTTAGAAGAACAGAGCGTTGTGCGAGTTGGTATTGCATTGTGAATGGCATTTTGCGCAAAAAAAAAAAAAACACGAACACGAAGGGAAGAAACAACGAGACAAGCGCAGACAAACAACTGAAAGTTTATTGTCAGAAAAACACACATATAAAGAAAATGCAAATACACGTGGTTATGATTACAGATTGGCGGTTAGATAATCAATCTCGAGTTTATGCAAGTTCACCGATGGCCTTGCCACACACATGTCACCGGGCTTGTGAATGTAAAAGGCCTCAACAATCTCTCGCGCGGTCCTATCTTTGAGCCTCGACAACACTTTGGTTTCATTCAGTAAAGGATGACATGTACTTTCCTTGCAAGGCAAGGCCATCGGTGAACTTGCATAAACCCGAGATTGATTATCTAACCGCCAACCTATAATCATAACCACGTGTCTTTGCATCTTCTTTATTGTGTGTTTTTCTGACAATAAACTTTCAGTTGTTAGTCTGCGCTTATCTCGTGGTTTCTTCCCTTCGTGTTCATGTTTTTTTTTTGCGCAAAATGCCATTCACAACTAATAGAGTTTATTGTCACATAAGCAGTTCTTACTACAAAGTATCCAGCATTCGAAAACTTTTCAAGAGAAAGCCGTGGATTACACAAGGCCATTCAAAACCGATAAATCAAAAGAATACAGTAGTCTACATAAAAAGCTTAAGCTCTGTCCTTATAGAATACACCTTCAGATGAGCTACAAGATCCATAAGAAACGCATACAAGAGTTATTGCATATTTCGAAGGCTGATTATTATCATTCACAGATAATGCGTGCCTAATAATGGTGCTAAAGCGTGGGAAGTTCTGAACTCCGCCATGCATAAGGACACGCACTAAACTAAAGTGGCAGCTATAAGTGAATGTGACATAATTGAACCATGTGCACTTTCACAGAGATTTAACAGTTACTTTGCTGAAGTTATTGCAGAGCATACCTAGAAACAACAACCCGCGAAGCTTGAGTGCCCTCATGATTTACCTATATACTAAAGCGTCACGGCAGCTCTTTTTATCTGGCTTCTGCTGATCCCGCTGAGGTTCGTAGTGCTGCGGTTTTGTTAAGCAGCACAAACTCAGCAGCACATGATTATTTACCTATAGCCCTGTCGAAAGAGTCGATGAATTTTATTGCGGAACCTTTAGCAGACATGCCAAATAAAGCGTTACCTTCTGGTGTCTTTCCAACATCTTGGAAATTTGCCAAATTAATGCCGGTTGTAGTGTGCACGTATCTTACAGGAGTACGGCCATTAGCGTGGGTTCGGACTTAGCGAGCCACAGGGGCCGCGTTTGCCGTTGCCTCGCGTGAACCAGCCCGCCGCAGCACAAGTGCGTTCGGGCAGCAAAGGCGCCGAGCGCAGCGCGGCAAGTACACAGTACTGCTCCCAAGAATCCGCAACACTTTATTGCCTGCGGCAACACCACAAAACGTAGTACAACGCCCGCTCCCAAAAGGCGGCGGGAAAAGCAACGGGCTTCACCACGCGACGGGCGAAAATACAACACAAAGGGTGCCGCTAGCACGTCTCCGCGGGCAAAAGCGCTCACGGCGACCCGCCGCTGAGGGAAACGTTCTCTCGCGACTACGCTGCGTACTCTCACGATCAGTGACCAAAGGGCCCGATCGCTCGAGCGAGGGCAAACTCCGCTCGCGTTGGCTTCGGTAGGTGCGGCTCGGCGTAGTAAGACCACGCGCAAACACACCGCACCGCTCTTCGGCCTAGCTTTCGGAAAGGGCAACGGAAGGTAAGCGTTCGCCGCGGTCGCAAGGCACCGTTGGCGAACGCCGTCCGAGCGAGCCCCAAGAACAAAGGAGCCGACGGACGGGAAGCAATAAGATGTGCTTACCCCAAGCTGTCCAGAGAGATTCTCCCACCGCGCGCGAAACGTCTCGCGAGACGCGAGACTCTTACGCGGCGCCACAGTCGAGATCCGACGCCGGGTGCGAGGTTAGCGTTACTCCCGCTCTCCCAGCACCGACGGACCACGGAGGAGGGGAGAGTCATGTTTGGACATGGGGACGGCAGAAATAGGCGAAAAAGCCCGCGCAATGGCGACGGGCTAGCCTCAATCCCCACACGGTATATAAGAATAACTACTAGCCGAAAATTATCGGCCCATCACAATGCTTTCGTCTGTATTCTAGACAATCGAGAAACTAGTTCCTCTACGAATTAGTCTTTATTTCGATAACAACCTGCTTTCAACCAACCGCAACAATGTTACTACAGGAAAGCTAAAAATACGGAACTAGCCTTGATGACATCGAGCTAAAAAAATTCGCCGAATATTAAAAAAAGGTCCCCACAATGGGGATATTTTACTCACCTGACAAAAGCATTCGACGGTGCAAAGCACGAGATACTGTTGTTAAAATGAGAAGACTGCAGCATTCCTGGCACTCCTAAGAAGTGAGTAAAAACTATCTAACGAATAGGCAACAGTACATCTGCACAATGGACTAAGTTATGATAAAAACCCATTAATACAGATATTAATACCCATTAATACATTTTCCTATGCGCAGATGACACACATGTGTTCATAACGGCTGAGAACGAGAAATATTTATGCAGAAAAACTAATAACACCAGCAACCTTCTCTCTTGCTGGTTACACAGAAATGAATTGATTCCTAGTCTTACTAAACTAAATTTTTTAAATTTTGTTCTGCTAGAAACATGCCGCTAGTGATGACGGAGAATTGCTTTTTAATGGAGTTGCTCTACAAGAAGTAAGCCATACAGTTAAGATTAGTGATAGACGGACATCTGACGTTGCACAATCATGTGTATGAGGTAACTAAGCTCCATATTTTGAAACAAGCTTCGACTCGGATTTCGCCCTTCAGTTGACGAGTTGACCCCAGCGCCACTGCTCGACTGAAAATGACGCCACGCTTCTCAAGAATCACCGCAGATTATCACTGATATGCAGTGACTAGTTCTTCCTAGAGGTGGCGATCCCATCGACTTTCTCAAGTAAAGGTGGGGCGTTCAGTGAAGGGACGTTCTAGATTACGGGGGGTAAGAAGCTTTACAAGAACATAGCAATATTTTGCAAGCTGCGGTATGTATTTCCACTACTAACCCTTCTGATCCTTTACCGTCGTTTTGTCGAATCATATCTGTCACGTTGTGTTTCACTTTACGGATTTATGTATGCGACAACATTACAACCAATTTAGATAGCTCAAAATACACTACTACGAGTAATCACTTTTGCCCAACGTACTGAGTCTATATATCGTTTGTTTATCCTCTATCAAATATGTGAACGTTGCATAATCACACTCGTTCGCGCATTGCAGTTCTTAGTACAAATTTCTAAAAAATATAGAAAGTCCGTCTGTTCGATTTCATCAGCGCGTAACACAGTAACGAACACATTCCCCCGTTATCAACGTTTTTAACAATTTCACCTATACGAACGAATTATGGACCATTTTTCTTTAGAAATACCGCAGCCACTCTTTGTAATACATTCCTAAAAAGCCCACTTCACCATCATCCATTCCGTATTTTCCCACTCACAGTGTCAGTACTTCTTGTACAATCTTTAAATTCACAAAAACTTAGTTTCTTTTTACGTATTGTATAACGTTCTGCCTTTTTTTTTATGTATGCACCTATCTACGTATAAAATAATGTTACACAAATATAAGTAACAATATCTCTCAAATGGACCCCTTCCAGAACGCACTGAGTATTGGGGTCCCAATTTCATAAATACGATGCACTGTATTCGATTTCGTTATTAATCTAGTTGATTGAATTTGTTCAAATATGATTGTTTTTTACGGCAAAAAGCGATCGTTCGTTCAATGTTACTGTTAGCTATGATTTTCTGACGAATTTTCTGAATGAATACCTTTGCGGCGAAATACACATGGCTTTTCGCTCACGTGAACTGTTTGCCTCTCGGATGACTGCTTGCGCTAATATTTTCGCTAGCGCAACTTGCTAGTACTTATCATCACGAACAGCTCAGTGAATAAGTACTTCGTTAATGGAGGTACGAGGGCATAATTCATAAAGCTGTAAGAACTGCTTGGTGCTAGTAGACAGCACTCCCCAATAATAGGCCAATTATAGCATTAGGCGTTCTCCTGTTGCTAAGAGCAGCCTTGGGGAAAAATATTTTGCGAATATTGCTTGTGATGAGCTACATTAGAAAAAAGTTTCCGTTCGTAAAGGCATACTGCCATCAGCCGAACAGAGGCTGATGGCAGTATTAACAACTAGTCACTGTTCAGCCGAACAGAGGCTGCCCCTAGCATATGCTCGCTATGGGGAATGGCTAAAACAGCGTATGTTACGAATTTCGCAGGGTACTAGAGTTATCAGTGGGGTTAGGTTCACTTGGGAAAAACTGCTGGCTGTTGATCTATTGTCTTGGGTGATATTATTACTCAATTACTTTAGTTATCCTCATAGCACGGCATGGAAATTATTACAAAAAAAAAAAAAACTGGTTTAAGTAGTCAGCCTTGGCCGTGTACTCCCATTGACCTGCTCATGTCTTCAGGAATGGTTTTGTGAATGATGACCAAGTTGCCTTGTTAATAAGAACGCATGCCCTTGCTTGGACCTGCGCGTTTTTTTTTCCGCGCTTATTCACCCGAATGCACAAAGCTTTTCTGTTTGTACAAGGCTGTTTGGCTAGCCCCGTTCGATAACATGTTTGCTGTCGCATTTTGCGAACGCGTGCTCTAACCGACCACTCAAGCCTGCGAACAGCTTCGCGAATACGGACTAATATGTAGCAGCCCCTGTTTTTCTTTCTTTATTTTTTTTTAATTCAGTCACATCGATCGGGTACTGCAGTTTCGGCGCATGGCTATGCTGGCTTTCTGCTGCTCCGTAGCGAGCTTTCTGCTGGCTCCGTAGAAATTGCCTCAGGAGACGTGTTGTGGGGAGAGTTCGTTCGTTATACGGAACACCCACCTTACAGGAAATACGGATTACCTTAATGAAATACATGGACAACACAACAGCTCTTCTGATGTTTCCTGCCTCGTCCTTGACTAATTTGCGCTTTCTTTATCTACTTCGAATATGAAACACTCACGCTTTAATTGCAGTACAAGTTCATGTTAACTTTTGGGGATTTGAACTGAATAATCACACGGCGAAGGAAAAAGGACAGAAAGTTAAGTGAAATTCGGAGGCTTTGAGTCGGACGCGTTCGCAGTGTGATGACTTTATTTGAGATGTCTACCACAGATCTTTATTGCGGCCTGTCGGTTTCTTCTGCCACCGCTACTTGTAGAAGCCATTGCACCCGAGGTAAGTGCTTAGAGACAGGAAGGCCGTAACATAATCGCATCTATTATGGAGTAATTGGTTTGGTGCATACGACATCGTTTACTTCCCTAGCATGAGGTTTCAAAGGCTACCATAAACCGTATGTAGTTACACGGATGGTAATAACGGGAAAGCTTTCTGGTGGTACGAAAGAGCTCATTTAACCGGAACAAACAGCAACGACCAGAAGTGTATCCACGGCTCTTTGTCAGTATGGACTAAGTTCAAGCACACACTGTAACTGTCCTATTTCAATAATAATATAATAATATATGGGGTTTTACGTCCCAAAACCACACTATGATTATGAGAGACGCCGTAGTGGAGGGCTCCGGAAATTTTGACCATTTGATGTTCTAACGTGCACTGACATCGCACAGTACACGGGCCTCTACCATTTCGCCTCCATCGAAATGCGACCGCCACGGCCGGGATCGAACCCGCGACCTTCGGGTCAGCAGCCGAGTACTGTAGCCACTGTGCAGCTCATAAACGTTTCTAATGGTGCCGCTTAAAGTTGTAGCGGTTAGGGTGCTCGACTGCTGACCCGAAGGTCACGGGTTCGATTCCGGCCGCGGCGGTCGCATTTCGATGGAGGCGAAACGGTAGAGGCCCGTGTACTGTGCGATGTCAGTGCACGTTAAAGAACACCAGATGGTCGAAATTTCCGGAGCCCTCCACTACGGCGTCCCTCATAATCATATCGTAGTTTTGGGACGTTAAACCCCAGATATTATTAAAGTGCGTTGAAGGCATTCATTTTCTAACTAATAACAGAATTATAATTCCTTGCTTATCGCAGAAAGTGCGCATAGCGGCAGCAAACTAAATGAACATGCCTACAATGTACAGCCGTCATTTTTGTGAAAGCGAACACGCAAGCGCGTGGCAAATTGCCTCGTGCCGCACATGTAGCGCGGCAAAGTGGTGAAATGGGAAAGTAAAAGGAGAGAGCGGTGCCATTCCATCTATTGCCTGCTGCATCCCTTCTTGCAGTTTTATGCCTTTTCTTTATCCAGTTATGTTGTTGTGGCCGACTAAGCTATGATAGCAACAATCCTTATCGAAAGCAATCATTGTTCGCTACAGTGTCCGAACAGAAGATAGATATTCAAAAGAAAGCGTATACTAAGGACACATTCGTGACGGGAGTGTAGGCAGTAGAAGGAACGGCACCACTCTCTCCTTTTATTTTCATATTTCACCGCTGCGCCAAGCCACATGTGCGGCACGAGCCTATATGCCACGCGCACGCGTGTACCCTTTGGTAGAAATGACGGCTGTACCTTAAAGGAATTTAAAACTCTGCATTCCACCCAAAGCTTGGTTAACCTCCCGGTCTTTCCTCTTCGTTTCTCTCTCTTTGTTTCTGTATTCCACAAACACGACTCAGTGAATTACAAGTATGTTTCAATTCATTAGTACCCACGTTAACTTAGTGCGTACCTACACAGTTCTTTCAAAATATTGTCAAGAGTTAACCCACCGCCAATAAAAAATTCATTGGAGGTGTATGATGCTAGCCAATGTAATAGTGTTGATGAGAGGATATGCTTAAGGAAGTGAAACACGTAGTCTTATACCGTTGGTGCTTATAGTAGCACATGCATACTGACAAGAATTGGCCCAGATGCCTGGCTGCGCATAAGCATGCAGTGACCTATGATGATTATCCCATATAT
>JALIZH010032928.1:0-222500 GCA_030522465.1 Rhipicephalus appendiculatus | reverse complement strand
TCAGATCCTTTCTTGAGCATATTAGATGAGGCAAGCAAGGTAAAAAAAAAAAAAGGAATCAAACGTCGCTACCGTTAGCATTTTATATTTATTTTCACGCAGAACTTCGATATGACGTATTTACTCTAAAAAAACACAAAGCAAAATAATTTGACTTTGTTTTGCCACATATATAACTCTCATATATTTAACTCTCCGAAAAAAAGACATGTTGACTCTCTCCCTCAGAGTCGTGGGACGTACGACTCCCCAAAAGAGAGTCTCTTTAAAACGGTTATATATATATATGCGATAGTTACATGCGCGACAAACAAGAGTCAAAATGACTCTTTTTCTTTTTCTTAGAATGTAGTCAGTGAGATTACAAGGTAGGAGTTGTTGCAAAAATGAAACTTATATTTCATATGCATGCCATCGAATGAATTCAGCCTCATGGGCTTTTTTTTTCAGTGCTCGTCTTCGTTGTAAACGTTATCAGAGGAGTCCTACTTGTCCCAAGGGAGCGGGAGACAGGCTAATAAATCATTTTCAGAAAACTACAACCTATGAAGGCACTGAGTTTCCTCTCGGGGAAGTGTACCTGTAAAAAGGCTGTGTACTATAGCTGCGACACATATTATGGCGAACAACAGTTTACGAGCTAGGAAACGAGTTGATTCTGTTCTTTCATCGATCTCCGCTTTAGGTTGTGCACTACAGGACGTAAAGTAAGAAAGAGATCGTTAGAACATTTACTGAATGTCATCCGTTAAACAAGAACCGACATTTTATCTCAGAGTTAGCGTTTTTTAGACTCTAAGAAAAAAAAAGAGTATGTGTCCCTCTTTTCAATGAGTCCTCTCTTGCCACGTATGCGACTCTCTTTCAAGAGATGCGTGAGCTCTCTTAGTGGCTGGGAGTCGGTGCGCTCTAGGAGGGTACCTTGACTCTCTTAAGAAAAGTGAAAAAAGAGTCTTTTCTGAAGGATCACATTACCACTGCTGAGGGAGTCAGACGACTATTGCAGGTAACTCATCTAAGTGGATGAAATGACGCAGACTGAAGTGTCAAGCGACTCATATTTTAGGTTAGTCAACTGACTCATGCTCAAGTGTCGCGTGACTACTGCTGGGAATAGTGGAGTATTCATTTTAAGCAAGTCGAACAACACTTGCCGTTTTGCCCAGTGACTGCAAGAGAATAGACTAGTTCAATTTTAGCATTATTTTAATGACGCTCACCAAAATAACTCCCACAGCTTTTCCAACAGTGTTAAATAGGAAGCCCGAAAGTATGGTCCGTGATTTCTAAATGAGCAGTTCAGGTAGACCTCGCTTACACGCTTGTGTGAGTTTAGCCAACTAAAAGAGTGTTACTCTGATGTGCATAATGTCATATGCTACTGGAGACACGACAGAAATAGGCACAATGTTTCCATATTTATTCCTAATGATTATGGATAAATAAAAAAGTAGTGATGGGTGGAGGTATCAGACTGGTGACTTCTTAGGTTGGCGTTCCTGTACACCAAGCGCAGCAGCCATGAAAAATGGTATCTGAAAAACAGGACGTGATATCTTGATAAGAAAACGGAATTGTAAGAAGAGTCCGCAAAACACGCCGCAAGAAAGGATATACGCGTACATAGACACAATAAAGGCTGACAACAAATGGAAACACACACATGGCAAGGAACAATGCAAATAGTAAATTTTGCAACCAGTCACTTGGTAACAAACTTGCAGACCAACATGGTGGGAGACTCATTTAAAGAACAAAGAAAATTGGTTAAGACTACTCTGCGTGGGTGCCACTCACCAATTTTCCTCCGTCGTGTTATCCAACCAAAGGTAGTATAGGAACCTAGTGTCTCATTGACAGGGCCAACCACGCTGATGACTTTCCATCACAAGTGGTGAGGCGACGGACCATATAGGCACCTTCCGTTTCTCCGAGGGTGGCTGTTCAAGTGCAGTGAAGAGGCGGGAGAAACGATCCGCATTCTGGGAATAACCGACCCAAGCAGACTGATTATTCGGATTTAAAACTACTCGTGGTGCAACACACTGAAACTCTACACACCTATGAATGAACGAAAGAAGGGGAATTTTAAGGGCACGTTTTCCTTTGCTAGACACAACATTAATTAGAACAAACAGATGAGAAAGCGAAGGAAAGTATAGGGGATGCAATTTGCAGCAATTATGACGTCAATGTGACGAAAATAAAGCGACGAAAAGATAACTTGCCGCTGGCAGGGACCGAACCCGTGACATTGGAATAACGCGTCCGGTGAAAGTACGCCAAGTTTATTGCGCGTAGAATCAGCGAGTTGAGGGCATGGCGATGTTGAATCAACAGGCACGCCACGCAAGCGGCCGCGCTTCGACTTCAGCAGCGACGGGCCTCCTCCACCTGAAGAAGAGGATTCTTCTCAACACCACACTGATAGTGCGAGTGGCCTATGCGCTACCGACTCACTTCGTCATCAAGCCGGAAAGGTAATTTCTTGTGTTAAATTCAGATGCCACTTTTTGAGCTGCCTTATAGCTATGCTTATTAGCAGGAAGAAACATTAAATATGTTGTAGGATAACCTATGAACAGAACACGCACACACATGCACGCACACACACGCACACATGCACGCACACACACGCACGCACGCACGCCCACACGCACATACGCACGCGCACACACACACGCGCCAGCAAGCACGCGCACGCCCACACGCACTCACACACACGCACGCACACACAAACGCGCACGCACACCACACACGCGCGCATGCACACACCCTCATACACACACCCACGCACACGCACGCACACTATCGCCTTCCCAATCGCTAGCGTGCTTTTGCTTTTCGGTGGAGACTGCCGCAAGGCCGGCAAACTGCAAACATCGTCCAGCTGCTATCCTTATTAAAACTACCTAGAATTTTCGCTCATGGCCAACGCTGCTTTTTTCTACGCTGACGCCAACACCGCCGACGCCGCCAACACCGTAAATTCAGCGAAACGAGCTCTTTAACGCTGCCGCGTCAAAATGAGACCGCTCTCCAGACGAACGTTTGCTGCTGTAGGAGCATTTATATCACAAAAACATTGTTGGGAAGTAAGCTGCCTATACAATAAGAAAATCAATTTCGTTACTGCAAATATCCAGTGTATTCATTTACTGACATCGATTTACATATGTATATCGAGCGTGGTAAACAAGCGAGGCTGCGGCAACCATCTACTCAGCGCGGATCGGCGCCTATCCCCAGTGAACCACCGTCGATGTAATGCTCCCTGTGCCGATGTATCGCGCGATGTATGAAAAAGGCCAAGGAAAAGACGTTCTTAAAAGGGTTAAAACAACGATGGTACGGCCATCAACAAAGACGTTCTTTTTTCAGCTACACACTGGTACACTTCCCGTAAAACCATGGCTACAGGAAAGGGGCTTATTTGTTCCGTGGTCTGTTAATTGTTTCTTATGCCGCATACCAGAGAGTGTCAACCACATTTTTTTGGACTGTTTGGATGCTACGTTTCATTTGGGACATCCTACAGCGAACTTTAAAAAAGGACTTACCTTTGACACCCCATGGAATCCGTTTTCTACCGGTTCACAGTGACAGTGGCATACCGTACGACAAGTTTATGCTGCTAAGCATGCACGCTATTCGGAAATCGTGCATGGCATTTCGGCATGTAGACGCCAACGCACGATCTGTCAGAGAATACTTCATTGAAAGTATAGCTTATTTAAGAGATGCATATAATGCACGTGAATAACAGCCGGAATGCTCCCTGTGCTGAATAAACTTGTATCACTGAAGCGATTTTAAACAAAACATGCCAAACAAAGTGTGATTGGCGGTTTTAATGCATTGTTAACTACCTCTTGTCAAACTACACTTCTTTTCTTTTTTTTTGTCTGTGTACACGGTGGGGGGGGGGGGGCGCTGCGAGCGCGCGGAGCGAGCAGTCACGCTTCACATCGGCTCCGTAGGAAATGCTAATTTTCGGCGGACCATCGACCCCTACTGGACTAATTTTGGTACGTGAGTGATCAGCTCGGTGAGCGGACCACGTCGATACCAAATTTGGGCCATTTCACCCAATTTTGAGAGTTTTAGAGCGATTTTCATGTGGGAAGCGGGCGCGGCCCCGCTAAGCATAACGACGGCTACCTTCGCTCCGACCATGTGCTCGGTCGGCGCGGCATCCGGGGCGGCCTTGGAGGCCTCCCCAGAGCTCGCCGGGCTTCGGAACGACGAGAACGACCAACACTACGAAGAATCCCAAGCTATGGATACCTCGGCTGCGGATATAAGCGCGGATTCTGCTCGCAAGAGACGGCACGGTCAGTTAGACCTAACCGCCGCGAAGAAGAAGGCCGCCGAACAACCGACCGGATGGCGACTCGACGCCAGCGGGGACTGCTCGACGACGACCGGCGACGGTTTATCGACCGCCGTCGGCATCGGACAGTGCGTTACTACGGTGAACAGTGACTGTGATCCACCGACCTCCTGTGCGGGTTGGACCGTAGTGGTCTCTCGACGCGACAAGAAACGGCAGGAAGCGGGAAGCCCATCGCAGCGGGACACCCAAACCACAGGTAAGCCGAGTAAATCTCTCTCGGCCTCGAACGCTAAGCTAAAGGAGGAGCGAAGGCGCGAACAGAAAGCGCAGTACGTCGCCAAAGTCAACGCCAACATGGCAAAGTCAGCTAGAATGCCCACTCTCGCCAAGAAGGACGAACACCGCGTGGTCGTTAGACCTCGCGGGGGTCTCGTAGTGAGTGCCACCAAGATGTCTGCGTTGCGGGCAGCTATAATTGCGGCAGCTAACATTAAGATCGAGGACGCCGAGGACGATGCGTTTGCACCGAACGTCGCCCAGAACATTATTGTGCTGAGCACCCCTAACGAAGCGAGATCGTTCCGCTACGGATCGATCCGCACCATCACTGTCGAGGACCGCACGTACGAAACGTTTGCGTATAAGAGCACCCCAGACAACACCTCAAGAGGTGTAATAAGCGGCGTCGGCAGAGAGGAACCCGAGGAACAGATCACTCGGTTCCTAGTGAACAAGCATAACCCCACAATCATGGCCGCTCACCGGCTCGGAAACTTCGAGTCGGTGGTAATATTGTTTGAAGGAAACAAAGTCCCGCGCTATGTGAAGTACGGCGGCTTTGTTACAAAATGCACGCTGTATAGGCAGCACCGTGAGGTCTGCATCACATGTGGCCGGATAGGGCACAGGAGAGATGTGTGCCCGACACCAAATTCTAGGGTGTGCTTTGCTTGCGGGAGAAATAACCCCGGGGAAGACCACGCCGAATACTGCAAACCGAGGTGCAAATTCTGCGGCGGCTCTCACATCACGGGTGCGGGCAGCTGCAAGAATAAATTCAAAACACCGCTTCAACTCAAGCAGCGACAGTGGGAGAAACAACACACCGAAACTTTAACCAAGATGGCGCCCACCAAGATGGCGCCCGCGCCCGCGAAAGCCGCCGAGAAGGTCACGCTTTCTAGAAGATTCGACTTCCCGGAACCGGGAGCCAGCGGCACACGTCAGAACGGCGTGGCGAGCCGGGATAGGAGCAGAGCCAAACCGGAAGACGGGACGTGGGTAGACGTTACCTCCGGAGGACCGAAAGCAGAGCGCCCGCCACGGCCGGCGCCGCAGGTGCACGCGCACCCGAGCCTGACAAACAAGTCTGACGTCACTCGCGCAGCGATGACGCAAAAGAGCAGAGCCCCGAGCGGAGAAACTGCAGCGTCGAAAGAGCCTAGCAAGACGCCAAGCAACGGCGGCTGCAGCGAACAATGCAAGAAAGAAACACGGGAGTTGAAAGCCACCGTTAAGGAAATGGAGAAGGCGATGGAGGAACTCCAAACGGCGATGGCAGCGATGCAGCTTACCATCAAACAGCAACGAGGCGTCATTGACCAACAAAGAGACGCCATTAGAAGGCTTCAAGAAAGGGAACCAGGAATTGAAGCCAACAACAACAAGATGGCGACAGACGCCGAAGAAGAAGACAGCGGAATCCCAACGAACAACATGGGCAGCACCGCCATCAACACTACAACTCCCAAGATCTTCCAGCTCACCGCTAAAACGAGAACCCCAACCAGGGCGTCCATCGTCGCAGCGGCACGGGGATTGGAAGAACAACACGAAGAAGAATTGGAAAGCGCGAGTGAAAGCGACGAGGAAGAAGAAGACAGCGCCTTGGCCATCTCGGCGGCAGCTACCAACAACGGAGACAGAACCAAGCCCCTTGGCTATGTGGGTCTCAGCAAGAAGATTGACCGGGTATCAAGAATCATCAAGAAATGGGGCAAGGAACTTGAGGGCCTCGAACAGAGGATCCTCACGAAATGCACCCAAGTCGTCCAACAACAGCAAGCGCAACTGATTCAGCTCCAAACCGAGCAAGCGCTAGAGAGGGCCCTGAGCCCCGAGACGTTGCAACCGCTCCTAGACAGGTCGGTGCAACAATACTGCCAAACACAGAGGACTATCCTTCATAATGGCCAGCAACAATAAGATCAAGATCTGGCACTGGAACGCTAACGGTTTCCGATGCCGAAAAGCAGTCCTCCAACAACACCTGAGATCGCTAGAACCGATGGCCCGTCCGGACGGGATAGCAATCCAAGAAACTCACGTCGAAGACACGCCGACGCTGCCAGGGTACCGGGCACACGCCTGCCCCCCATCCACCCGCACCTGCGGGAAGGGCGCGGCGCAGGGTGTGTGCACGTTCATCCGTAAAGGCGTCGCCCACGTGAAACATCAGCAGTTCCTAGGCAACAGGGACACCGCCATAGATCTGTGCGTTACTGAGCTTGCGATCAGCGGCAAAGGGCGCGGAGCCCGAGACGGCAAGAAGAGGAAGACGACAACCACCGTCTTCCTCGCCAACACTTACAGCAATCCCAGACATGGAAAGCAGAAGTTTAAGACTCTCTTCCATAAAGTAAAGGACGCCACGATCCAAGCACAACGGGACCTGGCCAAGAGAGGAAACGCCGCGGCGATAGTATGCGGCGACTTCAACGCCCAACATAGAGAACTCGGCTACACGACCACCACGTCCAAGGGAAGAGACCTTCTCGAAGACGCCACTGAAGCCGAATTCACGTTACTGACCAATCCGGCCCACCCATCTAGGATCGGAACATCGGCTGCCCGGGATACAAACCCTAGATCTCGCCTTTGCGATGTTGCCTGACGGTAGCACCGCGAGGTGGAAGAACACGGGAATCAACCTGGGCAGCGATCACTTTATAATCGAAATCGAACTGCCGCTGGCTCACCTCAACGGGAATCCGAACCGAAGCAAAACAACGACACACAAGCTTGTCGACTGGGGCAAGTTCCGCAACATCGAACTTGGCAATATAGACAATATCGACGATTGGTCGGCGCAGCTGCTGGCCGCAACCGAAAGGGCCACCGAAAAGATCGAGGCCCCCGAAGACATCGAAACCATGGACCCGAGATTGGCCCACCTCCTCGAGGCAAGGCGCTCGCTCCAGAAGCGTTGGCGGAGGAAACGTCACAACAGGAAACTAAGAAAGAAGATCGCCGAACTAGGCCGAGAAATCGAGCGATACAGCAGGCAGCTCTGTTCGCAACAGTGGTTTGCACTCTGCAGCCAGGCTGACGGGCAACTGCACCGCGGCGGCACCTGGAAACTCCTCAGGCAACTGATGGATGAGACCAAGAGCTGCGAATACCAACGTACGCGCATGGCCCAAATACTACACACCACAGCTCGACAACTGGGAGAAGAGGAGTTGTATAAGCGCCTTAACGAGCGCTACCTCCCCATCACCAGTAACGAAGATCACTCGGACTACGCTGGCCAGCCGAACCCCCACCTCGACCGAGACATAGAGACATGGGAAGTGAGGCAGGCCGCGCAGGACCTGAACTGTCGGTCGGCAGCCGGACCCGACAAAGTCACTAACAAAGCACTACGCAACCTGAGCGACGCAGCCATCACATCGCTGACACGCTACTACAACGACTGCTGGCGCGACGGTAAGCTGCCCAATGCCTGGAAGACAGCGAAGACTATCCTGCTGCCAAAGCCAAACAAGCCACCGGGGATAGAGGGCCTGCGTCCCATCTCGCTTACGTCTTGCGTGGGCAAGATGCTGGAACATGTCCTCAACACATGGTGGAACCGCTACCTGGAGGCGCATAACGTCTACCCGGACTCCATGCTCGGCTTTCGGGCCAAGCTGGGAACGCAAGACGCCATGCTCCTGATCCAAAGAGAAGTCCTCGACCCCCCGGGCGGGATTCCGAAGAACGACAACCGAGCGATCTTGGGCTTGGACCTGCAGAGTGCGTTCGACAACGTTCGACACTCGGCGATCCTGGCTCAGGTGTCCCGCCTGGGGCTAGGCGTAAGATCATATAACTACATCAGAGCCTTCCTCTCCCGCCGCACGGCCCGATTGGAGGTGGGAGGCACGAAGCTTGAAGAAAGAGAGCTGGGCAGTGTCGGGACCCCTCAGGGCTCGGTGATCTCCCCGTTCCTATTCAACATAGTCATGATCGAGGTGGCCAGGCGTCTGGAGGCGCTGGGCCCGGGGATCCGACACTGCCTCTACGCCGACGACGTAACCATCTGGGCCACGGGTGGGAGCGACGGGGACATCGAGGCGGGCCTGCAGGCAGCGGTAGAAGCCGTGGAGTCCGCGCTCTCGGACACGGGCCTGCGGTGTTCGCCGCAAAAGTCACAGCTGCTCATCCTGCCGCCACCAGGAAGACACAAGAAAAAGGCGAGTCAGGAAGCGGTCGAGAACATCGTCGTGCGCACGAGCGACGGTGTGCCGATCCCGCAGGTTCCGGGGCTGCGGATCCTGGGGATGTTCGTGGATGGCACCCAGACCAACGCCACGGCGGTCAAGAACATCACAACCAAGATGGGCGCTGCAGCACGCCTGATCAAACGAGTCTCGTCCCGATACCGGGGCATGAACGAGAGGGGGCTCCTGCGCCTGCTGCAGGCTTTCGTCGTAAGCCAGGCAGCATATGCGGGGGCCTTCCACCGCTGGACGTGTGCGGAGCGAGCCAAGATCGACGCCGCCATCCGGAAAGCCTACACGGGGGGCCCTGGGACTCCTGCCGGGCACGAAGACCACGGCCTTGCTGTCTCTGGGAGCACACAACACGCTCTCGGAGATTAGCGAGGCCCAAAGAGCATCGCAGCTGAACCGCCTAAGCAGCACGGCAGCGGGCAGAAGACTACTAGACCGGGTGGGATTACTACCTCCAGGCGAACGTGTGGGTACAGGACCGTACGGCGAACTGGAAGAGCAAGCCCTCCTAAGCGACGAAGCGGCGAGGAAGATTATCGTCTACCCGCTGCCCAAGAACACCGACCCAAAGAGAGACGAGGGCAGGCGAGCGGCACGAGCGGTGGCGCTGGCCCGTCAGCACCAACGAGACGAAGGTGCAGTCTACGTGGACGCCGCAAGGTATCCGAGGAGACGCAACGCCTTTGTAGCGGTGGTGGTCCGAGCTACTACCGGAGAACTACTAACAGCCTGTACCGTGCGCGCCCGAACAGCCGGCCAGGCGGAGGAGGTGGCGATTGCTTTGGCCATGGGCCTACCGGGTACGCGCACGGTGCTAAGCGACTCGAAGTCGGCGATCAAGAACTTCGCCCGAGGCACGATCTGGCAAGGCACGGAGCGGCTAACGAGGTCCATCGAGGCCACGTGGGCCGCCCGAGATGCCGCTGCGGGACCGACCATTGCTCTCAAGTGGTTCCCGGCCCACATGGGTCGGCAACTAGCACCCGACATCGAAAACCGCAACGACGAGGCGGACGCCGCGGCCCGTGATCTCATTACGTGCCGGACCGCGGCAGTCCGTCCCTCCGAGACCAGCGGAGAAGACCAAAAAGAGGACTTCGAGCCCCTCACCGACTACGGTCGGATCCTGGCGGCTTACAGAGAAGTCAGGAGAGCCTTCCCGCACCCGCACCGAGAACTCTCGCGCGCGGAGGCAGTAAAGTTCCGACAATTGCAGACCGAGTGCGTGCTGACACCGGCTCTGGCCCGGCACGTGTGCCCCGACATGTTCGTGGACGCAAAATGCAGTGTGTGCGAACGTGAACTAGCTACTCTCCGCCACATCATGTGGGGAGGGTGTAACAGTGCTATGCACAGTGGGAACGGGCAGTGCCAGGACGCCACGTATCCCGAAGAGGTGAGAGCGTGGATACGCTCCGAAGACCTGAAGACGCAACGAAGGGCCATCCAGCGGCTTGAGGAGGCTTTGGAGCCGCCTACGACTTTGTGCTCTCATGGCCGTATCGTTAATGGGATTTATACCAAATTTGGTATGGCATAACATGACCGTATGACGAACATAAATGGCTGGTCATATCATGAAAATCATGACTAACTTGTCATGAAAAGTATGATTTACATGCCACACTCATGGCGCGCTCGCGGCCGTTTCGTTAGCTTGATATACACCAAATTTGGGATTGAGTGACGTGACTGTATGACGAACATAAATGACAGGTGGTAATATGCAAATAATGACGTGCATGTCATGAACAACATGATTTACATGCCACGCTCATGGCGCGCTCGCGGCCGTTTCGTTACCTTGATATACACCAAACTTGGTATTGAGTGACGTGACTGTATGACGAACATAAATGACAAGTGGTAATATGGAAATCATGACTTGTCATGTGCGACATGACTTGCATGCCACGCTCATGGCGTGCTCGCGGCCGTTTCGTTAGCTTGATTTACCGGGTGTTCAAAGTTACGCTTCATGGTTTTCTTAAAATTCGGCACTGGGAAGAACATGAAAACCACCTTTGCAGATAACATATATCCAGGGGGGACACGAAGTGAGACAATAATTATCGCTGTCAGGCGCCCAATTAACTCAGATTAAATAATTAACTTTTTTAGTGTCTGCAGCAAGCTAGCATGTTTATATTGAAAAGTTGATGGCAGTCGCGTTTATACACAGTTCCATTTGGAAGAATTTTTCTATCATGTCTGTGCTCCGAGATATCCCGCTGCAAAGTTTAATTGTGGTTTTCATGATTGCGCATACAGGGCACTGTGGATCAGCGCAATGTTCCTCCCCGACGTGACGAACAGTAGTTGCTTGCTATCGCTAGCCAGTAGCAAAATGGTAACCGTTGTCATCTTTGCCTGTGCCTTCGACCCGTTGTCAGATTAAACGACGCACGAAACTGCCACGGCACACCGGGGAGGAGTTTGCGCCACTGCTGATTGTCTTACATGCGTCATCACGTAAACAACAATTAAACTTTGCAGCGGAATATCTCGGAGCCCAGACATGCTAGAAAAATTCTTCCAAATGGAACTGTGTATAAACGCGACTGCCTCAAACTTTTCAATACAAACATGCTTTCTTGCTGCAGTCACTAAAATGTGAATTATTGAATCTGAGTTAATTGGGCACCTGACAGCGATAATTATTGTTTCATTTCCTGTCCCCCCTGGATATATAGGTTATCTGCAAAGGTGGTTTTCATGTTCTTCCCAGTGCTGAATTTTAATAAAGCCATAAAGCTTAACTTTGAACACCCGGTACACCAAACTTGGTATTGAGTGACGTGACTGTATGACGAACATAAATGACTACTGGTAATATGAAAATCATGACTTGTCATGCGCGACATGACTTGCATGCCACGCTCATGGAGCGCTCGCGGCCGTTTCGTTAGCTTGATATACACCAAATTTGGCTATTGAGTGAGATGACTGTATGACGAACATAAATGACAACTGCTAATATGGAAATCATGACATGTCATGTGCGACATGACTTCCATGCCACGCTCATGGCGTGCTCGCGGCCGTTTCGTTAGCTTGATATACACCAAATTTGGTATTGAGTGACATGACTGTATAATCAACATAAGTGGCAGGTGGTAACATGAAAATCTTGGCATGCATGTCATCTACAACGCCATTTACATGCCACGCTCATGGTGTGCTTGCGTCCAGTTCGCTTGCTGGATATACACCAAAATTGGTATTGCGCGACGTGACTGTATGACGAACATAAATGATAGGTCCTAACATGTAAAACATGACATGCAAATTATGTAAAGCATGATCTGCTCCTTCCTGGCTGCTTCGCATGGCATCGATTCCCACAGTGCGTGGGATCTGCCGGCTTTTTTTATCCGTATGTGCTGGCGTTCTGGCCCGCTAGCTCTGTCGGTCAGAGCGTCGTGCTAATAACGCGAAGGTCGTAGGTTCGATCCCTGCGCAGGCCAAGTTTTTTTTTGTTTCGTCCTGCTCCTCCCGTTCATCACTTGTTTCGGCACACGAGAATAGCTGCATGGCGCGGCACTTGTAGGAGGGTATAGCAGAATTGTTCCGGAGATTGCCACCAGATACGAAGGCAGATAGCCTACGCATTATAGAGCGTTTTTTATCCGTAAGTGCTTGCGTTATGGCCTGTGTTCTTGCAGTGTTCGTGTGGGGGTCTACATGGGAAAGGACAAGTCGCACTAATCTGTTTTTACGAGTACGAAATGGGGGACTTGGATTAACACACCTATTTTTGCGCCAGATTGTCAATCGCTTTCAGTTCTTACGCAATGTACAAGATCCTTTTCTGCGCACTGTGTGCCAGCTTCGCCTGTGCAAACCGTTACCTAACATTGTTGTAACGACAAAACATTTGCCTGGAAGCGTTCACGGCTTTCTAAAAGAGGTAGTTTTAGCCAGTAATTTTTTGTCTGCTCGCTTTTCGCTCGAATATCTTTCCACTGTGTCAAGGAAGAAACTGTATAAAGACCTTTGTGATGTTGTACTTCCTGTACCACTGTATAGAACCATTTATCCTGCGAGGCGAGGGAGAAATGTTCTAAAAAGGGTCAAGAAAATGATGGTACCTGCAGGAATGAAAACTTTCTTTTTCAACTGCATACAGGAACACTTCCAGTCAAACCCTGGCTGGAGGAAAAGGGCATGTTTGTGCCATGGGGGGACCGACTGCTTAATATGCAGAAAAGTTGAAACGATAGACCATATATTTCTTGACTGCTGGGACGCCGTGTTTTTATGGGATGTACTGCAGCGAACCATCAAAAAAGATTTCCCCTTAGACCCCATAGGCATTCGGTATCTCTCGGTTGAAAGTGATGACGGACCACCATTCGATCTAATAATGTTGATTACACTACATAGCATATGGAAGTGCAGAATGGCCATACGACATGCTGACATAGACGCGCGTCCGGCGCGTGAATATTTCAAAGAAAGTTTAACCCGTTTTGTTGAAGAAAAACAAAAACTTCTTGAAGATGTTCCCGAATGGTTAGATCGTGTAGAGCTCCTTACACAAATGAAAGAGTTTTAGTGTGTCGTAATTTTTCTCCATTTGGCCTTTATGTGTCGGTTGCCTTCTTCAGGCAAGCAATGTTTGTATTGTAAATAGACTTTGTTCTTGCATTTGTTTGTTACACATGCTCAACTCCGGCAATAAAGAAAAAAAAAAGGCCTGCTAGCTCAGTTGGTTAGAGCGTCGTGCTAATAACGCGAAGGTCGTAGGTTCGATCCCCTGCGCAGGCCAAGGTTTTCTTTTTTTTTTTCATCCTGCTCCTCCCGTTTATCACTTGTTTCGGCACACACGAATAGCTGCATGACGCGGCACTTGTAGGAGGGTATAGCAGAATTGTTCCGGAGATTGCCACCAGATACGAAGCCAGATAGCCTACGCATTATATCGCGTTTTTTATCCGTAGGTGCTTGCGTTCTGGCCTGCTAGCTCAGTTGGTTAGAGTGTCGTGCTAAAAACGCGAAGGTCGTAGGTTCGATCCCTGCGCAGGCCAAGTTCTTTTTTTTTCATCCTGCTCCTCCCGTTCATCACTTGTTTCGGCACACGAGAATAGCTGCATGGCGCGGCACTTGTAGGAGGGTATAGCAGAATTGTTCCGGAGATTGCCACCAGATACGAAGCCAGATAGCCTACGCATTATATCGCGTTTTTTATCCGTAAGGTGCTTGCGTTCTGGCCTGCTAGCTCAGTTGGTTAGAGTGTCGTGCTAAAAACGCGAAGGTCGTAGGTTCGATCCCTGCGCAGGCCAAGTTTTTTTTTCATCCTGCTCCTCCCGTTCATCACTTGTTTCGGCACACGAGAATAGCTGCATGGCGCGGCACTTGTAGGAGGGTATAGCAGAATTGTTCCGGAGATTGCCACCAGATACGAAGCCAGATAGCCTACGCATTATATAGCGTTTTTTATCCGTAGGTGCTTGCGTTCTGGCCTGCTAGCTCAGTTGGTTAGAGCGTCGTGCTAATAACGCGAAGGTCGTAGGTTCGATCCCTGCGCAGGCCAAGTTTTTTTTTTGTTTGATCCTGCTCCTCCCGTTCATCACTTGTTTCGGCACACGAGAATAGCTGCATGGCGCGGCACTTGTAGGAGGGTATAGCAGAATTGTTCCGGAGATTTGCCACCAGATACGAAGCCAGATAGGCCTACGCATTATATAGCGTCTTTTATCCGTAAGTGCTTGCGTTCTGGCCTGCTAGCTCAGTTGGTTAGAGCGTCGTGCTAATAACGCGAAGGTCGTAGGTTCGATTCCTGCTCAGGCCAAGTTTTTTTTGTTTTTTGTTTTTAGATGCGAAGCAGCTATTTGACTAGGCTGTGTAACGCTGTCCCTCCGTGCGTACCGACGAACGCGCCGCAACGCGCTCCCCTCGCCGCAGGTGTTGGAGCGGTGCCAAGTAGGTCACGCCGCAGCTGCCGGCTGCTCCGCCCTGCTCGCAACACCTCTGACCCGCCTCCCGTGTCTTTGCATTTCAAACAAACGTTTACTCGAGTAAACGCTACACCGAGTTTCGCTTCAAACCGTTCTTCCAGCACCCGCGTCGAGGCCCGTTTCAACCGGGTCAACGCCGTGCGCACCGCCGCTGCTTCGCATCCCATCAGGGTTCCCTTCGGGGAGATGGTCCAATTTTTTTTCATCCTGCTCCTCCCGTTCATCACTTGTTTCGGCACACGAGAATAGCTGCATGGCGCGGCACTTGTAGGAGGGTATAGCATGATTTTTCCGGAGATTGCCACCAGATACGAAGCCAGATAGCCTACGCATTATATAGCGTTTTTTATCCGCAAGTGCTTGCGTTCTGGCCTGCTAGCTCAGTTGGTTAGAGCGTCGTGCTAATAACGCGAAGGTCGTAGGTTCGATCCCTGCGCAGGCCAAGTTTTTTTTTGTTTTTTTGCTTTTTTTTTTCATCCTGCTCCTCCCGTTCATCACTTGTTTCGGCACACGAGAATAGCTGCATGGCGCGGCACTTGTAGGAGGGCATAGCAGAATTGTTCCGGAGATTGCCACCAGATAGGAAGGCAGATAGCCTACGCATTATATAGCGTTTTTTATCCGTCAGTGCTTGCGTTCTGGCCTGCTAGCTCAGTTGGTTAGAGCGTCGTGCTAATAACGCGAAGGTCGTAGGTTCGATTCCTGCTCAGGCCAAGTTTTTTTTGTTTTTTGTTTTTAGATGCGAAGCAGCTATTTGACTAGGCTGTGTAACGCTGTCCCTCCGTGCGTACCGACGAACGCGCCGCAACGCGCTCCCCTCGCCGCAGGTGTTGGAGCGGTGCCAAGTAGGTCACGCCGCAGCTGCCGGCTGCTCCGCCCGCTCGCAACACCTCTGACCCGCCTCCCGTGTCTTTGCATTTCAAACAAACGTTTACTCGAGTAAACGCTACACCGAGTTTCGCTTCAAACCGTTCTTCCAGCACCCGCGTCGAGGCCCGTTTCAACCGGGTCAACGCCGTGCGCACCGCCGCTGCTTCGCATCCCATCAGGGTTCCCTTCGGGGAGATGGTCCAATTTTTTTTCATCCTGCTCCTCCCGTTCATCACTTGTTTCGGCACACGAGAATAGCTGCATGGCGCGGCACTTGTAGGAGGGTATAGCAGAATTGTTCCAGAGATTGCCACCAGATAGGAAGGCAGATAGCCTACGCATTATATAGCGTTTTTTATCCGTAAGTGCTTGCGTTCTGGCCTGCTAGCTCAGTTGGTTAGAGCGTCGTGCTAATAACGCGAAGGTCGTAGGTTCGATCCCTGCGCAGGCCAAGTTTTTTTTTCATCCTGCTCCTCCCGTTCATCACTTGTTTCGGCACATGAGAATAGCTGCATGGCGCGGCACTTGTAGCACGGTATAGCAGAATTGTTCCGGAGATTGGCACCAGATACGAAGCCAGATAGCCTACGCATTATATAGCGTTTTTTATCCGTAAGTGCTTGCGTTCTGGCCTGCTAGCTCAGTTGGTTAGAGCGTCGTGCTAATAACGCGAAGGTCGTAGGTTCGATCCCTGCGCAGGCCAAGTTTTTTTTTTTCATCCTGCTCCTCCCGTTCATCACTTGTTTCGGCACACGAGAATAGCTGCATGGCGCGGCACTTGTAGCAGGGTATTCGCCTCGAGATCTTGGAGTGGCGCCCTCTCGCGTGTGACGTCAGGGAGAGGACTCGGATGCTGCTCTTCGCTCGCGCGTTCGCTACGTGAAGGCTGCTCGACGCTGCCAGCCTGTCTATCGCGCTCGAGTTATTGAAACATCGGTGGGCGAGTTGATAAAGCAATTTGTACTGAATGTTCAAGCAAAATGCCCAGCGAAATCGAGCGGAGTTGCCGTCGGGAGCATGTTCTGTGTCGATTGCTCCTGTTGTCGTCTGCTAGCCATCCATGTGTACATCTGCTTCTATGGTGATTTTTTTTTTTCGCGACTGTTCTATGGCCGTGGCGCACTCAAAATGACTTTCCTGCCCGTTTTCGATAACTGACTTAAGCGTTCGGGCTTCAGCTTCCATGTCTGCGTTAAAGCGCAATAAATGTATACCGCGTGCAGCGCGTGTTCGGTTGCCAAGCCTGCTCCTTCGATTCAATTCATATGTTGGAGCATGACAAACGACGTGTGATGTCATTCAAATAAATTAAGTGGCGTTACCGGCTACAATGTTTGATTAAATACACATTTTTAGCAGCTACTGTGTAAGCGCCTCATAAGTACTTTAAATTGAAACACGAAATAAACAGGGAGAGTCTAACGGGGATGCACGATGGGGATATGAAATATCGGTAGGTTGTCCGGAGCGATTTTCTTTTGTTTTTGTTCTATCTTTTTGCAACATATTTTAATCCTTACGTTAATAAATCGACGTTTGTTCACGCGTTCACGGTGGTCTGAAAATATGCTGAACAGAATTAGTGTAATCATACTAACGTTGATAAATATAAAGCTTTCGCATCGAAAGATGTATTTGCAATAAAATACTGTAAATCAATCTCAACGGTCGACTCCTGATGTGGCTTGGTGTGATCACTGTACTAAAGAGACTCGAGTTCCTTATGCATTTGCCTAAGTTGACTCGAAGGCGAAAGCCATCTTTTTCTTGAGTCGATGTATACATTGTTCCTTCGCCGCCCCCCCTCCGAATGCTTTCTGGACGTAACGTGGTTTTGCATTGAAGCTTTCTACACATCACCTGGTGTGCATCGCCTCCGAGATCGGCCCACCAAGCACGGAGGCAATGCAAAACGACGATGTCATGTGATGACGTAATCATGTGACATGACGTTATGACGTCACAAATTTTGTCGGTCTGGGATGTCATGATGACGTGATCATGTGATGAACTTTCGCATCACTCGTGTTGACGCTGGCGACGCGGGACGCCGACGGTCAATTTTCGCAATTTATGTGGAATCTAAGGCTCCCACCTTAAAATATTCAATCTTGTTACAGCACGGTAAAGAATCACAATAATCAGCCCCAGGGGCCAAAAGAATGGTGGGAAAGAGCTCTCTTTCTCCTCTTCCTGGACACATTCGGCGATTTTTCCAGGGGCCAAAAGAATGGTGGGAAAGAGCTCTCTTTCTCCTCTTCCTGGACACATTCGGCGATTTTTCCAGGGGCCAAATAAATGGTGGGAAATAGCTCTTTTTATCCTCTTCCCGGACACATTCGGCGATTTTTCCTAATGTTTACGAAACTGTACTATCGGTGTCAAGTGAAACGCGAACACTGCAGCGGATTGCGTTGCCCAAGCATTAGAAATATAGTGCGCGCCATCCTGTCATTACCATTGGCAGGCTCGCACAGTCGAGTAGGCAGCACTGCGCGATCGAAAACATGAATGCGGCTCATGAACGTATCTATCTCCAATCATAAGAGTCGAACTGTACCACGCGCACCACTGCTGGCGTTTCATTCCGAGCGATCTTATTTGCATCCAGCTCGCCCAATCTATTCTAGTGGTCCGCAATAACCCGCTGGTCGATGAACTTATCGATTTCATTTTGTCGGCTGTCGTGTCTGCACAAGTGCACATGACTACAACTGGGAGTGGAGCGTGAATTTTCGTTCATCTCAAGTCTGTTTACACAACGCTGCTTTTTGCGAATAAGCCGCAAAATTGATCGCGCTGCGATTTCAAAGCAGCGGAGACTCTAACTCACTTGGCGGGGGCGTTCGCGCTTTCACGTAAGCTATTTCAACGCCATCCAGCCCAGTGAGCGACGCTACCAACTCGGGGGGCATGAACCTGACCGCGATGGCTGTCGGTATACAAAAGATATGTTAAATGTTAACCTTTCTTAAACTCATGTAATGCTAGCAGTCATCTCAAGAAATATCATAAGAAGAAAATGCAGCTATAGTAGTCGAGGAACGCCGTGCGACGCCAGCGAACTATAACGAAAATGCTGCTGTTTTAGCCAGAGCGTAGCAGACGACATTAGCCGAATCCCCGCCCATGCGTCACCGGAGCGCCGTTCGCAGCGCCGCCATCGGTCGCACACGAGGCGAATAGCAGAATTGTTCCGGAGATTGCCACCAGATACGAAGCCAGATAGCCTACGCATTATATAGCGTTTTTTATCCGTCAGTGCTTGCGGTCTGGCCTGCTAGCTCAGTTGGTTAGAGCGTCGTGCTAATAACGCGAAGGTCGTAGGTTCGATTCCTGCGCAGGCCAAGATTTTTTTTTGTTTTTTGTTTTTAGATGCGAAGCAGCTATTTGACTAGGCTGTGTAACGCTGTCCCTCCGTGCGTACCGACGAACGCGCCGCAACGCGCTCCCCTCGCCGCAGGTGTTGGAGCGGTGCCAAGTAGGTCACGCCGCAGCTGCCGGCTGCTCCGCCCGCTCGCGACACCTCTGACCCGCCTCCCGTGTCTTTGCATTTCAAACAAACGTTTACTCGAGTAAACGCTACACCGAGTTTCGCTTCAAACCGTTCTTCCAGCACCCGCGTCGAGGCCCGTTTCAACCGGGTCAACGCCGTGCGCACCGCCGCTGCTTCGCATCCCATCAGGGTTCCCTTCGGGGAGATGGTCCAATTTTTTTTCATCCTGCTCCTCCCGTTCATCACTTGTTTCGGCACACGAGAATAGCTGCATGGCGCGGCACTTGTAGGAGGGTATAGCAGAATTGTTCCGGAGATTGGCACCAGATAGGAAGGCAGATAGCCTACGCATTATATAGCGTTTTTTATCCGCAAGTGCTTGCGTTCTGGCCTGCTAGCTCAGTTGGTTAGAGCGTCGTGCTAATAACGCGAAGGTCGTAGGTTCGATCCCTGCGCAGGCCAAGTTTTTTTTTGTTTTTTGCTTTTTTTTTTATCCTGCTCCTCCCGTTCATCACTTGTTTCGGCACACGAGAATAGCTGCATGGCGCGGCACTTGTAGGAGGGTATAGCAGAATTGTTCCGGAGATTGCCACCAGATAGGAAGGCAGATAGCCTACGCATTATATAGCGTTTTTTATCCGTAAGTGCTTGCGTTCTGGCCTGCTAGCTCAGTTGGTTAGAGCGTCGTGCTAATAACGCGAAGGTCGTAGGTTCGATCCCGGCGCAGGCCAAGTTTTTTTTTTTCATCCTGCTCCTCCCGTTCATCACTTGTTTCGGCACACGAGAATAGCTGCATGGCGCGGCACTTGTAGCAGGGTATAGCAGAATTGTTCCGGAGATTGCCACCAGATACGAAGCCAGATAGCCTACGCATTATATAGCGTTTTTTATCCGTAAGTGCTTGCGGTCTGGCCTGCTAGCTCAGTTGGTTAGAGCGTCGTGCTAATAACGCGAAGGTCGTAGGTTCGATTCCTGCGCAGGCCAAGATTTTTTTTGTTTTTTGTTTTTAGATGCGAAGCAGCTATTTGACTAGGCTGTGTAACGCTGTCCCTCCGTGCGTACCGACGAACGCGCCGCAACGCGCTCCCCTCGCCGCAGGTGTTGGAGCGGTGCCAAGTAGGTCACGCCGCAGCTGCCGGCTGCTCCGCCCGCTCGCAACACCTCTGACCCGCCTCCCGTGTCTTTGCATTTCAAACAAACGTTTACTCGAGTAAACGCTACACCGAGTTTCGCTTCAAACCGTTCTTCCAGCACCCGCGTCGAGGCCCGTTTCAACCGGGTCAACGCCGTGCGCACCGCCGCTGCTTCGCATCCCATCAGGGTTCCCTTCGGGGAGATGGTCCAATCTTTTTTTTTCATCCTGCTCCTCCCGTTCATCACTTGTTTCGGCACACGAGAATAGCTGCATGGCGCGGCACTTGTAGGAGGGTATAGCATGATTTTTCCGGAGATTGCCACCAGATACGAAGCCAGGTAGCCTACGCATTATATAGCGTTTTTTATGCGTAAGTGCTTGCGTTCTGGCCTGCTAGCTGGATTCCACTTCCGGCCACCATAGCGTGCGGTTGTGTGATTCATGGGCTCTCCACGAGCAGGTACAGCGGCCTCCCAAAGCCGCGGAAACAGGTCAACGGATATGCCTTCTCAGGAATACCAAATTGTTTTGCCGACCCTGCCCTCAGGTACGGCGACTACGAACACTTTGTTTCTACACGCAGACCTAAAAGCCAGGTCTTATAGGGTGGAGCACTTCAGGGATGCGCTCGCGCAGTTTTCGCTACTATCGGAAGTGGTTGCGTTAGGTGCTTATCAAATGAATCATGTGTGGGCGGTGACTTTTTGCGACGACGAAGCGAAGAAGAAAATGCTGGCAGCAGGAAATTTCACTGTGAAAGACCGACGATGCGTTATCATTGACCCCTGCAACCAGGCAATACGAATGAAGCTGTACTGGTTGCTGCACGGCGTCCCCGATGAAGACGTCCGAACTGCACTGTCTCCGTTCGGGAAAGTCGTTGAAGTCACCAGAGATAAGTGGCGCGTGCAAGGCTGCAACGAAAAGAGCTCCACAACGCGGTCAGTAACCCTCCAACTCAAAGCAGGCATGAGTATTGAAGACTTACCGCACCAACTTCGAGTGGCTGAGGACTTGGCTCTCGTCCATGTACCTGGCAGAGCACCGCTCTGTCTCCGGTGTCACGGCACCGGCCACATTCGACGAGACTGTCGTGTACCGCGCTGTGGCCATTGTCGCCGCTATGGCCACGATGAATCCACCTGCGTGCGATCCTATGCCTCAGTGACTGGACCGCCGCGAAATCACGACACTTCGGAACACATTATGGACCTAAATGACGCCAAGGAAGCTGCCCGAGAAGCTTTACCAGAAGACGGCGATGACACCAAGCCATCGGAAACGCAAGAAAAGAGCAAAGACATCGTGAAGAATAAGGACCCTGATCCGGTGACACTCAACACAAACAAAAAGGCCGACAGTGTAAGTGACCTCAACACAGCGCAGCCTTCAAAATCTACCTGCGACGCCAAGGAAACTGATGACATTGAAATGGGAACAGCGGCGAGCACAACGGCGAAACGGGCACGCGACACATGCCAAGACGACGTTGGAAACACCAAAGAAACGGGTATCGACGAGCCTCCAGCGAAAGCGGTTCCTCTCCGGCGAGGAAGCCTTAAGTTCAAGCCAACAATACCGCCCGACCGGAAACCACCGCAAGCAAGTCCCTTGCCTTAGCAGGGGAACTGTTCTTGTGGTACAAACTCGAACACCCCGATCTCTGATCGAGCACCATTTCGTAACAAGATGGCTTCAAACACAAGAAAAAAAAAACCGTGTATTACACTTCAGCAAAGCCCACGCCTTGTATAGGTGCACTGCAATACCGACCCACAATGTGAGTACTATGTATACTATTTACTATGGCCAACAAACTTAATACTCCTTTGCGCATAGCAACAATAAATGTTCGCGGTCTGTCAACGCGCAGGAAACAGTATCAACTAAACCGCCTTCTAACCGAAAATAATCTAGACCTAGTGGCAGTACAAGAAACAAAAATTGAAAGTCAGGAACAAACCGATAAAATGGTCGAAACGTTCAGGTCTACATTTAATATATGTGTATCTCATGCTGTTGCCGCGTCTGGAGGTTGTTTGATATTATACCGCAATTCAATCGAAATTGTTGAAGAAGTTGTTACCACGTACGAAAGTGGAAGACTAGTTGTGCTTGATTTTATGTTTAGCGATATGCGGTGGCGCGTAGTATGTGTTTACGCACCAAACAGAGAACAAGAAAGGCAGAACTTTTTCGAATGTGTACAATCATATGTAAACTGTGACCGCAATGTTGTCCTTTTGGGGGGATTTTAATTGTGTGTGCAGACCAGAAGACAGAAACAAAAGGTTACTGTCCAGAGATAAAAGTGCGATGTACTTAAATGAGACAGCATACGAATGTGACTTAGAAGACGTAGGAAGTGTGCTTACGTCTAGAAACAACATGATGTACACCCATTTCCAGGGAGACTGCCACGCAAGATTAGACCGTATCTATATACCAGTTGAATTTTTGCCGCTTTGTACCAACTATACTGTACAGTGCGTCAGCTTTAGTGATCATTGTCTAGTAGCAGTTACCATCGGTGAAAAAGAAAAGGCGTGTCGCTTTAATTGGCACACATGGAAACTCAACGACAAGCTGTTAGAAGATGAACCTTTCCTTCAGGGACTAAAAGAAAAGATCGATCACTTAATGAGCGATGATTCAGATAACTTTTTGTTCTTATGGGAAATGTTTAAATCTGACGTCAAACTCATGGCAATTGACCGAGCGTGCACACTACGCAGAAAAGAAAAAGAAAGACAACTTCACGATACACTACAATTCCTACTTACCACTGAAAGTTCTAAACCGGGTCTGTTTGCAAAGCAGATAAAAGAAACTAAAAGCAAGCTAGAAGCAGTAGACATAGAAAGATATCGGGGTGCTGTGGTCAGAGCACGTGCAAATCAATTTTGGCTTGGGGAAACGCCCACCAAGCGGGCATTAGGAGACGAAAAGCGATACGCAGTGAAAAAAGATATTACTGAAATTTGTTATCACAACGAAGTTACCCGAGAAGGGAAAAAACATCCAGAAAGCCTTCACTGAACGTTTTCGTTGCCTGTTAAACCAAAAGCATGAAGATACTAATGTGCTTGAACGTGAATTTTTGCCACTACTGCCACAACTTGAAAAGGAACTATGCGAAGAACTCGAAATGCCAATTACCGTAAACGAAATCGAAAAAGCGATTGAAGATTTAAAACCAAGCAAATCACCTGGGCCAGATGGGTTAGGCGCTGCCCTATACAAGTGTTTTAAACCAGAAATGTCAGTAGCCCTGCATCGCGTCATCAACGAGTGTTTTGAAAGGAAAAGCATGCCTCCATCGTTTAGGACAACGCATGTGGTGTTAATTCCTAAAACCAATGATCCGCTTAAGTTACGCTCCGTTGAGTCCTACAGACCAATAAGCCTCACGAATACTGACTACAAAGTTTTTATGAAAGTAATAGATAAGCGACTTCAAAGAGTTATTAAAACACTAGTTGGCCCACACCAGACATGCGGGATTAAGAGAAGAACGATTTTCACCAATATACATGTAGTAAGAAATGTATTGGAGTCATGTGACGCTGAAGGAGGCCGAGTTGCCATACTCCAGCTAGACCTTGAAAAGGCCTTTGATAGGGTTACCCACGAAATTTTACTACTAATACTTCAACACGTTAATGTAGGTTCCATTATTCTAGAGGGCGTTAAAATGGCTTATACAGACTGTACAGCCAAACTGATAATAAACAGACAACTTAGTGAGAGCATTCCAGTTACCGCCAGCTTGCGCCAGGGCTGTCCAACTTCCTCGTTACTATTCGCGCTCTATATAGAGCCTTTCTGCCAAAAGATCCTTTCGTGTCCCACCATCCAAGGCTTTCGCTTCTGCGACAACGAGATCAAAGTGTTGGCATACGCGGACGACATTGCCGTGCTATGTACAGACAAAGAAAGTGTACAGAAAGTGGTGAACGAAACCACAGCGTTTTGTCAAGCGACGGGGAGTGCTGTAAACTGGGCAAAAAGCCTCGGTATTTGGTATGGAAACTGGCCAACTAAGCCACAACTGTATTGCAACATAGAGTGGTCCGATTCCCCAAACGTATACCTCGGCGTCCCACTGCAACACCACTGCAACACCTATAGAACATTGGATTCAAGAAACCGAGAGGGTAAAAGAAAAAACTCAGAAATGGGGTGGTCATCAATTCTCAATCTTTTCGAGAGCAAGTGTGTGCAACATATTTCTAATCGCTAAAATTTTTTATGTTCTACAAGTATTTTGCATGACAAGAATGTCAGTGCAGAAACTGCACAGAGTGTTTGCCGTTTACATTTGGGGCTCGAGTTGGGAGCGCACAAGTCGTTGCAATCTGTTTCAAAGGGTGCAGCATGGGGGGACTAGGCCTATCTCATCTTTTTTTGAAACAAGTGGTTTCAAGGTTTGTTTCTCCGCGATCAGAGCAACGCCTTTTTGAGAACAGTACTACAAGCTCGCCTACGAGACCACCTCACGGACTATATTGTGTCAACAACCACTGTGCTACCTAGCCCACTACCAGGATTTCTGCGTGAAATAGTGAAATCTTATAAAATACTTAAGGCACATTTTTCCCCTTGATTACCTGGCGTTAGTCTCAAAGAAAAAGCTGTATAAAGACCTAATAGATGTATTTCTCCCTGTACCAGTATATAGATCAAAATACTCATTGGGTTCAGAACGAAATGTACTTAAAAGAGTTAGAGCCATGCCTGTACGAAGCTCGGTGAAAACATTCTTTTTCCAATTACACACAGAAACGCTCCCTGTGAAATCATGGCTTCAAAGTAAAGGCATTTTTGTTCCCTGGTCGATTAACTGCATATTATGCAGGAAGGCTGAAACCATAAACCACTGTTTTCTGGACTGCCTCGATGCAACATTATTATGGGACATCCTTCAACGTACAATCAAAAAAGACTTCCCGTTATCGCCATTTGGCATACGATTTCTGCCCTGTGACGACACAGGGGACGTTCCTAGTGATATGATCATGCTGTTATGTATGCATGCCATGTGGAAGGCTCGCATGGCAGTACGACACGAGGACGTTGATGCACGCTCAGCGCGACACTATTTTATCGAAAGTGTGATCTACACGAAAGATGTGTTAAAAGATGCAGAAGACCCTCCTGAATGGATTACGACACTCGATGAATTGACTTCACTCAAGCCCTTTTAAACCTATATTATGCTTGAGACTAGCTGATGTTTTTACCCTTTTGTACTTGTTCTGTGTAACCCTGATTCTTGAAAAAAGGTAATAAAGAAAGAAAAAAAAACTGGCCTGCTAGCTCAGTTGGTTAGAGCGTCGTGCTAATAACGCGAAGGTCGTAGGTTCGATTCCTGCGCAGGCCAAGATTTTTTTTTGTTTTTTGTTTTTAGATGCGAAGCAGCTATTTGACTAGGCTGTGTAACGCTGTCCCTCCGTGCGTACCGACGAACGCGCCGCAACGCGCTCCCCTCGCCGCAGGTGTTGGAGCGGTGCCAAGTAGGTCACGCCGCAGCTGCCGGCTGCTCCACCCGCTCGCAACACCTCTGACCCGCCTCCCGTGTCTTTGCATTTCAAACAAACGTTTACTCGAGTAAACGCTACCCCGAGTTTCGCTTCAAACCGTTCTTCCAGCACCCGCGTCGAGGCCCGTTTCAACCGGGTCAACGCCGTGCGCACCGCCGCTGCTTCGCATCCCATCAGGGTTTCCCTTCGGGGAGATGGTCCAATTTTTTTTTTCATCCTGCTCCTCCCGTTCATCACTTGTTTCGGCACACGAGAATAGCTGCATGGCGCGGCACTTGTAGGAGGGTATAGCATGATTTTTCCGGAGATTGCCACCAGATACGAAGCCAGATAGCCTACGCATTATATAGCGTTTTTTTATCCGTAAGTGCTTGCGTTCTGGCCTGCTAGCTCAGTTGGTTAGAGCGTCGTGCTAATAACGCGAAGGTCGTAGGTTCGATCCCTGCGCAGGCCAAGTTTTTTTTTTGCTTTTTTTTTTCATCCTGCTCCTCCCGTTCATCACTTGTTTCCGGCACACGAGAATAGCTGCATGGCGCGGCACTTGTAGGAGGGTATAGCAGAATTGTTCCGGAGATTGCCACCAGATACGAAGCCAGATAGCCTACGCATTATATAGCGTTTTTTATCCGTAAGTGCTTGCGTTCTGGCCTGCTAGCTCAGTTGGTTAGAGCGTCGTGCTAATAACGCGAAGGTCGTAGGTTCGATCCCTGCGCAGGCCAAGTTTTTTTTTGTTTTTTGCTTTTTTTTCATCCTGCTCCTCCCGTTCATCACTTGTTTCGGCACACGAGAATAGCTGCATGGCGCGGCACTTGTAGGAGGGTATAGCAGAATTGTTCCGGAGATTGCCACCAGATACGAAGCCAGATAGCCTACGCATTATATAGCGTTTTTTATCCGTAAGTGCTTGCGTTCTGGCCTGCTAGCTCAGTTGGTTAGAGCGTCGTGCTAATAACGCGAAGGTCGTAGGTTCGATCCCTGCGCAGGCCAAGTTTTTTTTTTTCATCCTGCTCCTCCCGTTCATCACTTGTTTCGGCACACGAGAATAGCTGAATGGCGCGGCACTTGTAGGAGGGTATAGCAGAATTGTTCCGGAGATTGCCACCAGATACGAAGCCAGATAGCCTACGCATTATATAGCGTTTTTTATCCGTAAGGTGCTTGCGTTCTGGCCTGCTAGCTCAGTTGGTTAGAGCGTCGTGCTAATAACGCGAAGGTCGTAGGTTCGATCCCTGCGCAGGCCAAGTTTTTTTTTTCATCCTGCTCCTCCCGTTCATCACTTGTTTCGGCACACGAGAATAGCTGCATGGCGCGGCACTTGTAGGAGGGTATAGCAGAATTGTTCCGGAGATTGCCACCAGATACGAAGCCAGATAGCCTACGCATTATATAGCGTTTTTTATCCGTAGGTGCTTGCGTTCTGGCCTGCTAGCTCAGTTGGTTAGAGCGTCGTGCTAATAACGCGAAGGTCGTAGGTTCGATCCCTGCGCAGGCCAAGTTTTTTTTTTTTTCATCCTGCTCCTCCCGTTCATCACTTGTTTCGGCACACGAGAATAGCTGCATGGCGCGGCACTTGTAGGAGGGTATAGCAGAATTGTTCCGGAGATTGCCACCAGATACGAAGCCAGATAGCCTACGCATTATATAGCGTTTTTTATCCGTAAGTGCTTGCGTTCTGGCCTGCTAGCTCAGTTGGTTAGAGCGTCGTGCTAATAACGCGAAGGTCGTAGGTTCGATCCCTGCGCAGGCCAAGTTTTTTTTTTTCATCCTGCTCCTCCCGTTCATCACTTGTTTCGGCACACGAGAATAGCTGCATGGCGCGGCACTTGTAGCAGGGTATAGCAGAATTGTTCCGGAGATTGCCACCAGATACGAAGCCAGATAGCCTACGCATTATATAGCGTTTTTTATCCGTAAGTGCTTGCGTTCTGGCCTGCTAGCTCAGTTGGTTAGAGCGTCGTGCTAATAACGCGAAGGTCGTAGGTTCGATCCCTGCGCAGGCCAAGTTTTTTTTTTCATCCTGCTCCTCCCGTTCATCACTTGTTTCGGCACACGAGAATAGCTGCATGGCGCGGCACTTGTAGGAGGGTATAGCAGAATTGTTCCGGAGATTGCCACCAGATACGAAGCCAGATAGCCTACGCATTATATAGCGTTTTTTATCCGTAGGTGCTTGCGTTCTGGCCTGCTAGCTCAGTTGGTTAGAGCGTCGTGCTAATAACGCGAAAGGTCGTAGGTTCGATCCCTGCGCAGGCCAAGTTTTTTTTTTCATCCTGCTCCTCCCGTTCATCACTTGTTTCGGCACACGAGAATAGCTGCATGGCGCGGCACTTGTAGCAGGGTATAGCAGAATTGTTCCGGAGATTGCCACCAGATACGAAGCCAGATAGCCTACGCATTATATAGCGTTTTTTATCCGTAAGTGCTTGCGTTCTGGCCTGCTAGCTCAGTTGGTTAGAGCGTCGTGCTAATAACGCGAAGGTCGTAGGTTCGATCCCTGCGCAGGCCAAGTTTTTTTTTTTCATCCTGCTCCTCCCGTTCATCACTTGTTTCGGCACACGAGAATAGCTGCATGGCGCGGCACTTGTAGCAGGGTATAGCAGAATTGTTCCGGAGATTTCCACCAGATACGAAGCCAGATAGCCTACGCATTATATAGCGTTTTTTATCCGTAAGTGCTTGCGTTCTGGCCTGCTAGCTCAGTTGGTTAGAGCGTCGTGCTAATAACGCGAAGGTCGTAGGTTCGATCCCTGCGCAGGCCAAGTTTTTTTTTTTTCATCCTGCTCCTCCCGTTCATCACTTGTTTCGGCACACGAGAATAGCTGCATGGCGCGGCACTTGTAGCAGGGTATAGCAGAATTGTTCCGGAGATTGCCACCAGATACGAAGCCAGATAGCCTACGCATTATATAGCGTTTTTTATCCGTAAGTGCTTGCGTTCTGGCCTGCTAGCTCAGTTGGTTAGAGCGTCGTGCTAATAACGCGAAGGGCGTAGGTTCGATCCCTGCGCAGGCCAAGTTTTTTTTTTTCATCCTGCTCCTCCCGTTCATCACTTGTTTCGGCACACGAGAATAGCTGCATGGCGCGGCACTTGTAGCAGGGTATAGCAGAATTGTTCCGGAGATTGCCACCAGATACGAAGCCAGATAGCCTACGCATTATATAGCGTTTTTTATCCGTAAGTGCTTGCGTTCTGGCCTGCTAGCTCAGTTGGTTAGAGCGTCGTGCTAATAACGCGAAGGGCGTAGGTTCGATCCCTGCGCAGGCCAAGTTTTTTTTTTTTCATCCTGCTCCTCCCGTTCATCACTTGTTTCGGCACACGAGAATAGCTGCATGGCGCGGCACTTGTAGCAGGGTATAGCAGAATTGTTCCGGAGATTGCCACCAGATACGAAGCCAGATAGCCTACGCATTATATAGCGTTTTTTATCCGTAAGTGCTTGCGTTCTGGCCTGCTAGCTCAGTTGGTTAGAGCGTCGTGCTAATAACGCGAAGGGCGTAGGTTCGATCCCTGCGCAGGCCAAGTTTTTTTTTTTCATCCTGCTCCTCCCGTTCATCACTTGTTTCGGCACACGAGAATAGCTGCATGGCGCGGCACTTGTAGCAGGGTATAGCAGAATTGTTCCGGAGATTGCCACCAGATACGAAGCCAGATAGCCTACGCATTATATAGCGTTTTTTATCCGTAAGTGCTTGCGTTCTGGCCTGCTAGCTCAGTTGGTTAGAGCGTCGTGCTAATAACGCGAAGGGCGTAGGTTCGATCCCTGCGCAGGCCAAGTTTTTTTTTTCATCCTGCTCCTCCCGTTCATCACTTGTTTCGGCACACGAGAATAGCTGCATGGCGCGGCACTTGTAGCAGGGTATAGCAGAATTGTTCCGGAGATTGCCACCAGATACGAAGCCAGATAGCCTACGCATTTATATAGCGTTTTTTATCCGTAGGTGCTTGAGTTGTGGCCTGCTAGCTGAGTTGGTTAGAGCGTCGTGCTAATAACGCGAAGGTCGTAGTTTCGATCCCTGCGCAGACCAAGTTTATTATTTTTTTTTCATCCCGATCCTCCCGTTCATCAATTGTTTCGGCACACGCCAATAGCTGCATGGCGCGGCACTTGCAGGAGGGTATAAAAGAATTGTTCCGGATTTTGCGACCAGAAACGAAGTCAGATCACCTACGCATTATATAGAGCTTTTTATCCGTATGTTCCCGCGTTCCGGCCTGCTAGCTCAGTCACGTACAACCGGTAATAACGAAAAAAGAAGGCCTGCTCGCTCAGTCGATTAGAGCGCCGTGCTAATAACGCGAAGGTCGTAGGTTCGATCCCTGCCTGGGCCATGATCTTTCTTTTCATTTTGCTCCTTCTGTTTATCACTTGTTTCGGCTAAGTTTTTTTACACCAATGCTCTACTCTACATATATCTAAACTTGTAGAAATAGCTATTGATACAATCACCAATTCGTAAGGTATATATGTCATGATTTGCGCGTAAGCACGTGGCTTGCTATCATAACTGACGACCTGAAGTGTTAAAGCCTGCCTCAAAATTGCGAGGCAATATAGCTTACTAGGCAGGCGGTTCAGAATACCATCGGTTTCCGTCGTTGTACAACGTTTTTTCCTCTTCACACCATCGCAAATATTTGTCTCATTCAAAGATTTCCTTAGGCAACACATATGCGTTCAACATTTCCCTACTTCATAACTATGTTGTGCAGCTATGTCGTATTTGTACCATCGTCGTCCATCGTTATGACGCCATCTTCGTTTTGATTTCATACGCCTGTAAAAGCATGTTCAATATTGCAGCAGTTTTGCAGAAAAAATTTTTTTTTCTGCGCTGATACCGCCACAAATGATATTGGAGCCGTTCGGGGGTGTGGGAACCTGGAGAACCACCGCAAGCTTATCGCATAAGAAAAAGAAAAGAAAAAAAAAGTAATCGTACGCATAAGCAGTATAGATGCGGATCAATCAGAGAATCTTTAGCACATAAAAGATACAATAGGTATAGTACAACGAACCCGCGTTTCATTATCACATTCCGCAAAACACCTACTCGGAGGAGATGGTCACACGCCGCCGCATTGCAGTCCTTGTCTGCAAACCATGTCATCACATAACATGCTTTCGTCATCGCCGCAAGGCATGTCTTAAAGGTCCGAGCCATGGACGTCATGATGAAGGTTTCCCAGATTCCCTACAGCACAAAAGGCAACCATATTACGAGATGCGAGCAGCAGGTCACCAAACCGGGAGAGACCCAATGCGCACAAATTGCGTCACCGCCTCCTGTATTTCGTCGTTGTGTCTTTTTTTGCAGCGTCACTGTGGGTCTTAGTGCTTACGTAAGGCTTGACCTCCACTATACCTGACAGCGTGCGCTTGTGAGGCGAGTAAATTGTGAAAGAGGGTTACAAAAACGGATGATAAAATTTTTATTGAAGAGCATACGCAAAGTTATTTATGGTAACTATACGTATTACTACATATATGCGGCTACTTGATTTGGCCACTTTGGAAAGCATACCCAGAGAAAAATATGCGAACATTAAGCTTCCAGTTAATTAAAGCTCCTTCTTACACAATGTGGCTTTTGGCTTTCGTTAATTCCTACCTACGCAGTATTGCCGCACGCGGCAGCTCTGTCAAATAAACAATATCGTGTTTGACGGCATGTTGGACCTGTCATGTTTCGTCAGCAATTGTGGGGATAATGGTTTTGATTTCTCGGGCATTACCAGAAAGTAGTTAACCCTTGAATATACTTTTGACCGGTGAATTATTTTGCCTATTTGAAGAAAAGGGATAACAATGTGACTAAAGGGAGTGCAGATTTTCACCAATACTATGGACTCGTTATAAAATGCACAACGAATGCTACAACCAGCTTGAAGTTTTTTTTTTTGTTTTATGAAGCGTACGGTTCAATGAAAAACAGTTTTGTCTTATGAATTTATTCAAAAACTCACAAAACTGCCTAATACAGCTTTAACTTCATGGTGTATTGGAGCTGGGTTCGCGTTGCGTTAGGTCAGGTGGGATCTCTTCGTAAGAGGGGCCTAATGTACGTTTTAGCAGGTAACTTCAGACACTCAAACAAGTACAACGTCTACGTCTATTAGCCCACTCGAGAGCTAAGCACAAGGGGAATGAGATTTTTCAACGGAGGCATGAAAATAAACGGACAAAAGAATGGACAATACCTTCGGCAGTATTCATACGAACTGCGTGTATACGTACGCTGAGCGTATAGTGAGCGCCTCAAGTTGCGAAAGCTGGAAGTGTGCTTGGTTTAAGGTAAAACCGCTAGGCCTGATGATGAAACCAAGTGCCTTGTTATGTTGCTCGCAGTGGTCTGTTCATGTTGCCAAATTTTTTTTAGAAAATGAATGTTCCGTAGACAGGACTCGCAATATGCCATGCTCAGAAACAATTTATCGTTCATAGTAATCTCATTACATGGATCGAAATATACATGATACTGGCTCTCGGTATATTGGGTAATAGTTTGGATCACCAAAATGCTTAGCACCTGACAGTTTTTCCTCTTTCATTTTCCTTTTAACCGATTACCTGCGAGTTCTAAACGGAGTAGTGTCAAACGGGCCGACGCACCTCAATGGGGCATCTTTTCTACGTGTTTCAACCTATTGCCGACTTACGAGACACCAAGTAACCTTTATATTGTCGTCCTGGCGACTATCAATCGTGACAATATTAAAGACTCCCCGGAGGAGTTGCCATGAGGCGTCTTAATTGTTTGTGTCACGTTCATATCAAGCGCCACTAGCGCTGCACAAGTTGGGCTGCGCTGATTCCGCGGAGGATCAATTAAGAACGCAATCTTGTGAAGAGCCAGATAGTGCGGGACTATATTGTGAGGCTACTTAGTGCGAACGCCTCGGGGTCATGGCCTGGTTGCTCTTTTACTTCGAGGCCGCCCTTTCAATTAGGGAGTAGCGTAATAAGAATGGTCGTGTTTCCTTATGCTTGTGTGTTTCTTTTTCAGTATTATGTTGGTATATTGCTACTTTCTCTCCGGTCTCTCAATTAATTCCACACCGCCATGTGGGGTTGCGTATAAGTTTCCAGTGCTAGTCGGCAGCGTGTTGGCTGCTTCCAGTTTGCTATAGTTTGGTGCGTTTTGCCACACTACTACTACTACTACTACTACTACTACTACTACTACTACTACTACTACTACTACTACCACTACTACTACTACCACTACTACTACTACTACTACTGCTACTACTACTACTACTACTACTACTACTATATCTACAACTACACTCTTAGTAATGGTAAAAAGCCTGCAACTGAACAAAAAAAATGTTAGAAATGGTAGTAATTGCTGCATCTAATAGACGCTGAATTTTAATATAGTAGTTACTAACGCAAGGGCCTCACAGGCGCAATCTCTCTAAGTTAGCAACTGCTACTGCCTCATTTTACTAGTAGTGTATTTTGCTGATGATGTGGAACATCGAAATGTGTGGAACTGTGCGGAAGTTCTGAGCAACATCAACTGAACGGCTCTTCCTTTCCTTATTGTGGATTAGTACATATGCACTAACTCATTACAGACGTGCGTGAATACACTGGATTTACAAATGTACAGCCACAACTTTAGCCATTATGGGAAATGCATATATATACAAAGTGACACAAACTGTGGTCCCCAGAATGTGTTGTTACGGTTCACTTTGCGCGGCCGTGGTGCAAACAAAACATACAGCGTGGGCTGCATCCAGCGCCCAGAGCCAGCACGCCAACGTGAGCGACGTGTCGGTCGCGTGTGCTGATAGTGTGTGTTAGGAGTGTTTGTGAATGTGCGGAGCCCAATTCCTCCTACAGACGCTCACCCTCTCTTCGTCTGACAGCAAGTGCACAAGGGCCACTCCGGCGGACTTCTTTGCACATGTCGGAAGGAGCGTCGCGGATGGCGCAGCTGGGAAGACACAGGAGACCCCGGATGGGAGAGAAAATATAAAAGTGAGGGGAGCGAACCCCCACCCTTAATTCTCTCGTATATTGTTGCAGGCAGTTGTACGCATGCCGTACGATCTTACATTGTTCTTTGAAGCTTGTGTTATCTGTCTTTACTTCACCTTGTCTTTCCTGCCGGCATCTCTACGATAATCAACCTGGTTCGAGCTGCAGGCAGACGCTGCTGATGTTAACCCTCTTCCTCAAATCTAACAGCGTAATACATGCATGTTTGAGCGAACACTATAGATGCAAAATATAGTCCATCTGTTGATTTGAAAAGAAGATAGATGGTTCACAATTGCTGTAAACTGTGTCAAAAATCCTGAATTGCAAGCAGCTAGACACACACACACACACACACACACACACACACACACACACACACACACACACACACACACGCACACACACACACACACACACACACACACACACACACACACACACACACACACACACACACACACACACACACACACACACACGCACACGCACACGCACACACACACGCGCGCGCAGTGAGCGTGAAAGTAAGAACAACAAGAGCAAACTAAAACTAAATTTCTTCAAATATTGAATAAATATATGCGTAATAAATATATTTCGGAATAGTGTATCATCAACTACTTGAACGTTTACGGGCTTTTCATGACTTTTATGGGCTATTATTAATGGCGTAGTAAATAAAATACATACGCAAATCTGGCTGGTATGAATCTTTTTTTGCCTGAACGTGATTTTAAGCTTAACAATGGGTTAAAAGAAGCGCATATTTGATAATAATCAATGTCCAAGATTTTGGAGCTGGTGCAAGAGTGCCATCAGTGGCGCTTACCACATCTTGTAGCTAGCAACTGTTTCTAACGCTAACCGTTGCTACATAATAGTCGGTGTAAACACTTCAACGTTTTTTCTAAATGACTACGACTAAGAGCAACAATAATAAATGTCTTGGGCTCTATACGCCACACTCATCTTCTTTTCGTGATCCCTTAAAGTAGGTGCATAATACAAACATGAAAGACGCATTCCATTTATTTCCGGCGAATTGTGTTCTTTAGAGACTACATTTTCTTCTTTTCCCGCTACTACTTTTCCTCAGGTGATACATTGACCTTTAGAGACACTTGGTCTATTACATCGCCAAACTGCACTGTGCCATGCTAAAGTGACAACTGGACAGCGTTCTTTTGGCACTGGACTTGTATAGGAGGGCACCTAGCAACAGAACTTCTGTGCTATTGTAATCACTTCAGCACCGGCGCTCTAACACGCGGCGGCACGTACGTTCACGTCCCCCCTGCAGTGTTGCACTTCGTGGCTTCCGTTCTTGTCTTGACTGTTGCACGTTTGTATCAAACTTACTTACGCGGCCGCAGCGGAATTCATGACACCATGTGAGCAGTGGATGCCGCGGGAACAAATTGGTAGTACGACACACGTCCAAAGTAGAGATCACTTCGCGTCCCTGAACTGTGGGCGAAATTGCAATGGAGTCCTTGCTACGCATCACAACAGAAGACGAGTCCTTGAACTCGCAGTTAAGTACTGCGAAAGCCTCATGGCTGTGTATATTTTAGTTGTGTCTATGTGGGCTGCCTTAATTTCGCACTTCGTTCAATTAGCGAGACAACAGTTGTCAGCGCCCATATAATTTCTCCGAAGTCCGCGTCTCACTCGCGCGCAGCTTTCTCCGACGGCGGCGCCTAGTAATCTGCGATGCGTACAGCCAGAGAGACCGAAATATAATTAGAAAAAGCCCGCTTAAAAAAAAAGGGGGAGAGGTTTTCTTGGAGGCACTATTGGCATGCTATTTCAGGTGGAAGAGAAGACTAATGTAATGACAGCTCACAGACTGTAACCGAACGCTGGGCCTAAGCCATGCTATAGGAACAGACGCACCCAGACACGAGAGACCACACGACGCTGCGGCACCTGTAGCGTCTCATATGCAAGTGCCGGTTTATTGTAAGAACACTCTGAAGGGGACGCAGCCCAAGGTTGCCGAACAACTATGTAATGTCCGCTGCACAGACCACATAACTGGCCACATAACTCACACAAAACACATCACACGACATACGGGAGAACTGAAGTATGTCGTTGATACCTGTCGATCTTCAATAAAAGTAAAGAAAAAGGGCCTTCACGCCGGATGCGCGGGCTGTGCTATTTTCCGTGGTCCAGGTGTAGCCGTGTAGGCATGTCATAGCTGAAGGTGCGATCCCTGAGGCACGTTTGCGAAGTGCATGGGGACGCTTCTCGACGGCTTGCGAAAGATGCCAGCAGTAAATGTTAGGCTTGTGCGAATAGTGAATTTTAGGTTCGAAGCGAATTCGAAGCGAATAGTGATTTTGGTCGAATAATTTCGAATCGAATTCGAATAGTATATATGACATATTATAAATGAAAATGGGCATATTTGTAATGAACCAACTAGCCTGCACAGTGTTTTTTTTTTTTTTTAAATTGAAACAAGGCCTGTCCAAATGCCATTCTTTTTGGTTCAAAGGAAGTGGAAACAACTTTGAATAGTAGCAGGATTTGACTTTCAGAAGAATGCAAGTGATAACCTGTAAAATATGTTACATTTTAAAACTTACTATACTTAGAGCATATCAGACAGTTAACAAGCTTTTAAACTTAAAAAATGATGAATCGATGTATATGTTCATTTAACCTTGCAGTGGGGCTTCACGGCACTGCCAATTTTCCCTGGATAGGTGTTTTCACGGCTTAGCACCCCTTCACTGCAGTGAAACCACCTTTACAGTGGGTTACATGCGGTCTAATATGCACCTGGAGAGCTGCTTTCACGGCTTAGCACCCCTCCAATGCGCTGAAACCACTTTTACAGGGGGGTTACATGCGGACTAATATACATTTATTCGTTCATTTCGAATACTTCGAAATTTTCAACAATTTAAATTCGAATCGAAGCGAATTCGAATACAGTAATATTCGTTCGAATATTCGAGGCACTCGAATATTCGCACAAGCCTAGTAAATGTGCCTTCGTGGAATTATACAGTAAAAACTCGGTGGTACGAATCTCGCGGGGTCACCAAAAATATTCGTACCATCCGAAATTCGTATACCAGAAAATATGAAAAATTTGGCACGCAAAAAGAAAAAAAGAAGCTGGCGTGTGTTTTCATTTATTCTTTCTCAGTGCCACAGCAACGTCACGAAAAGCTCTGAATGATTACCAGTGAAGCTTTTAGACGTCAGCGATCATATTGCCACTCGTAGATATAAGGGCCCGTGCGCGCGTGTGTAATTAATAGACCAGGTGGGTTGTGACCTGTGACAGTAGGCCCCTTCCTAATCTTAGTACGCTTTTTCGCAAGGACAACAGACTACTGCGGCGAAAGTGACTTGGGGAGCGTTTCCACGCGATAGATGAAGGCCAGAAAATTTTAGAACAGCTGTCTTTTAAAGACGATAGTCTTTCTTGGGATACTTCATCACGTAGAAATTTTGGTCTGTCTGTCTGTCTGTCTGTCTGTCTGTCTGTCTGTCTGTCTGTCTGTCCAGTCTATCTGTCTGTCTGTCACACGATTCAGCCACCCGGTCAAAGTTTAACCACTTGCTGAACGCCCAGCCATCTTGCACAAGCGGCTGCGTTCATACTTGTGAACATTGTCGATCAAAAAGCAAATGTTACGCATATCTGAGGCGCAACATCAATACGTAAGTATTAGGTGATGTGTTCCTTTAACAGAAAATACATAGATGAGTAATTTTAAAGACTCTAGTGTTTCTTAAGCTGCGCTGAAAATGCGATGCTATGCACGAAAAAGCCTGGCAGTGGCCCTGGGTTCTGCACAAGCGCATGTTTCCCGATGCCACTGGGAGATGGCGTCCATATCTCACGCCGCGCCTCCTCTTTTTTATCAAATGCCAGCCAGATACGGCCGATTCAACATAGAGGAGGCGCTGTCTGAGGCAAGGCAAAACATAGTAGTACGGCCGGCAGAAGACTATCGTCTTTCGACGACATTTGCAGCGAAGCACGCAGATACGCGGCCATTTTTTGTTGTCTGTATTCTCTTAGTGCAGTGGTGTTGGGGATGTCTTTCGGGAGATTTACGGCCGTGCCCGCACAATCGCAGAGTTGGCAGGTGTGCGCGTCCTCAAAAATCGTGCATGTTGACGTTGTGAGGCCTAGCTCCTTCGCCAAGACCATCCGCTTCCTCTTTCGGTCCTCATCTACTTTTCATAGGATGTGTGGTGTGCGAGGACATGGCTTGCATCGTCGTGGCAGGCACGCGTAAACACAGTACAACAGCAGCACGCGTCGACGCGTAAAAAAACGAACAAAAAGAAAGAGCGCGACGTCGACGTCATCTGTAATCTAAACGCGAAGGCACACGAAGGTGCATTAGGCTCTGCAAGAATTGCGCGCACCATCTCGGAGGCTACGACGCGTCACTGAAGGTTTATTCTGACGAACTGGCGGCGTAGTACGTATGCCCGCGCTTGGGTTCCCGCGCCCGCGCGTGCTTGTCGCGTCTTCCACGACAGCGCGGGCAGCACCTGTTCGTACCTGCGGGGCAGCGTACGTTCGCATCAAACGTCGCGGGGTGAAATCGGTTCGCAACAACCATACTCTATTACAATGTGGGCCAATGGGCTTCGGCCGGGAACAAAACAAAATTCGTATTACCCCGAAATTCGTACGAGCCGTGACCGTATCACCGAGGTTTCACTGTATTCGTCTTTCTTCTGGCGCCTGCCACGCTAGCCAAACTCAGTAACGCCTTTGACTTGGCCCACCACCGATGCTGTTTTTGGCAGCTCTTGATGTCGTAAAGTTTCTTCAGTACACTTCCCTTGCGAAATGCGGCCCACTCCAAATTCGTCCATTGCATTGCGCCCTCTTCGATCCTCTATTATGCCGAAGCGCACTTGGGTTTTACTGCACTCCGTGTTAGTAGCAGTGACGGGCTCTTCATTTTAAGCTACCGGAGACCCGCTGTGTCACCTTAAGCGCATTGAGGTTTATTTCAATTTATTTTGTTATTATATACCGGCGTTTCTACCAAGTGCAAATGAGTGACCATCACCTTCTTGTGCGACATCAGTTCCATTACTTTCGTTTTAATAAAGAGCAGTCATCGTAGTTTTGTGCCACTCTTTAGGACTGTGAGAAAACAGAAAGTTTTGTTTTATTACTAGAAAATAACAATGAAGGTAGGGCTCAACTCGCAAAACCTTTAACTGTTCAGGTCACTTCCTTATATTAGGTTAGGGACTCTTCATGCTTGCTGAAATGATGGGGCCAAAGGATTTTGAAGGCTGGGTTCGAAATAGTAAAAAAAAAAAAAACTATATATATATACAATGTTAAATTCGGTCACGTAGTATGATTTTAAAAAAATACCTGTTCATATATCTGATCTTGTATAATTTTACTTTGTGTTTTTTGCCCCCACTATTAGATAAACAGTACATCTGCCGGAAAAACAAATGCCCATTGTTGCCGATGACGTTTTGCTTGCCATAGCCAACATACTGCGACGTGCGGTTCTGAGCATTTTTCTGCATGTTTTTCGCATGCTTTCTATGCTTTTTATATGCTTAGAGCTCGGAAAACGTTTTGTAATTCTCCTCCCAGGAAATGTAAAAAAAAAAAAGAACAGCGCCATAAGCTTATTTAAGCGCGTGACCGAGCATTCCAATAAATGTGACGGCCGAGTGATCGACGACGTGTGTTTTTCTTGCTGTCGCCATTTACAGCAAGCAAACTGGCGCCGAAGGCGGGTAAAAAACTGTAACATATAATTTAGAAACATACCGCGTATAAAACACTGCATGTCGTAACCTATAAATGTAACCTAGAAACATGCAGTGCGTAAATTTGGTATTTTACCGCCAAACTAAAACAGCCAACTTGCACTCTTTGCTCTGCTTGTAACACTAACCAGTGACTGGAAACTGTTCACGTTACTGCAGGATAATCTTCTGTGGATTTCTTTTTCCTTAAAGGCTTCTTCTTTTCCACATCGTGTACATTCAACCATAGCGTTTATTTAGAACATACTGATTCCTTACAGCCTGTTTTGAAAAAAATCATATTTAAAATGTAACAGTCTTATCGGGAAGCGCCAATTACAGCGACGCCTGCTTTTTGTTTCTGCTATTCTTTCGACCGTTTTTTCTCCATTCCCCTTCCCCCTACTGTAGGGTAGCAAACCAGAAGTTTTACTTCCGGTTCACGTCCATCTCCCTCTCCCATCTGCGCGTCTCTCTATGCGAAGTCAAATTCGCAGTTTTATCGGCGACATATATTTCAGCGATCAACCGTTTGCTGAGAAGATAGGCAAGTGTGACACTCGTGTAACACAAGAAAGCCTTGGTTCACTCATGAAAGACAAGATGAGCCGCAGTGAGCAGTACATATATGTTTGGCATTAAAGAGGATGCTGGTAACGTCTTATGAGAGGCTGTTCTCGTTTTGTGCATGTATTTGCTTCTTCCGCACGTCACCTCCGTCGTTGTTCCGCTTCTCGCTTCCGCAGTTCAGGATCCCCTAATCTTCGGCATCCGGCGCGTACAGACGCGGAAGCACGAGCAGCGACAGGCGCTTCTTCCGGAGTGGCATATACTTGCAAGCCGTTTCAGCGAGCCGCAAGGGCCTGCACGCTCCATCGCTCGCCTCTGCGCTGCTGACTATCGCCGCCAGGAACAGCACGCCACAACAACTGCGCATATTGTGACGTATTTGCGCCGTGCAAGCGCGCAAATTTTTATGCGCAACATGACCTGGTACTCTCTACCGTAATGCTTACAGGAGGCGCCGCGGATGCGCGCACATGCGTCTTTTTTATGTGCGTAGTACTTTAGGAGACCGGCAAGTCGTCCATCCGCAGATCTCATGCGGCGTGATCATGTTCACAATAGCGTGGTCAATTCAGGCCTAAAACAAGGCTGTCTATGCTCCAAATAGGGTTAAAATGAACGAACGCTGCGTGAATAGGTTTATTGGCGGTCCAAGGACGTTACGGTTATCAGCGGCGAGGCAGCGTGAGGAACCGTTAAGAGAGACAGCAGCGATCAGAAGCACGAGCCGAGCGAGCCGAACGTTGGCGGTGCTGCTGGATGAAGTCGCATATTCTTCATCACTGCGATCTAAAATAATATAATTAACAGAAATATTGAAGAAGTAATCGCAATAATTAAATAAAAATCTCTAAAAGTGCATCCGAAGCATGCGGCTGACACCTACGCCGCGCAAGAGGCCTCTGCCTCGCAACGCGCGTGTTTGCTCCTCCCACCGGTGCTTGTCCGGCGCCTTCGCTGCTACATCCGATGGGGAAACAGCCTGACGGAACTCGCTGCAGACGACACGTATGTCAACTGCCGTAACAAGCAGGAAGTCGTTAAAGCGCAGCAAAAAATAGCGCGCATGTCGCACACCGAGCTTGCGAATCTGCCTAACAAGATTCTACTTATGCCGAGGGGAAACCCTATGTTTTTATCTCAATCATTGACGTCATCGACGGCTCGGTAAACGGAGCAGTGGGAGCTCTACAGACGGGAATCTGCGGTTTCCCGTGCTACGTACGCACTTCCTCAGGTTTCACAGTAGTGGAGCTGCATTTAGCGCAGAATATAGAACTACACCAATCGCTACACGAGAATGACATTAGTGCTTGATTTCTCTTTAGTCTACTTCCAGTGACTTCTCAGGGCCTTGATGTTTTTCACTCGCTCACAGCTGCTTCGGCAAGCATCCACGGTGGGATTTTTTTGTTTCGACACGGCGAGTTCCGCATCAATGTCACCGGCTCTCCGACTTGATCTTCCACAAAGCCTTACCTAAGGCTTTCGCCTTAATAAATCAGCATTAATTATGTAAGGCGCACACATTATCATCGATGACCGCGACGACTCGCTGTCACAAATATGGCGTGGTGGACATAACAGGCAGATGTGTGGAAGTATCTCGCATGGTCTGTCGCTTCAACACGTCTCCGGAGCTTTCACGTTTGTCTCTCTCTCTCTTTTCGATGACGCGCCATCCAACGCGGCACACAAGGCGGTAGTGATTTCTAAGCTTCTATTAGTGGTATTTATTGGCTTCGAGATCGAATGGAGTCGGCACCTAGCGGCCAACGGACGAAACCCCGAAGTGTGGATGCCGATGGCCCATATCGCCGCTCCAGCAGCAGTGTATGTTGTGTTTGTTGTTCGAGAATTCAGGATGGAAGGTGACAGGGACGGCGTATACCCGTGCCACACGGGCGCAAGAAAGGACATTCAGTAGTTACAGCATTAAGTTCAATTGTTTTCGACCAAGCAGCCACACACCCAGGTTTAATGTCCTTTGTCCTGATGTTGTCCATAACAGCGACTTTTCAAATCAGCAATTTTAGGGTAATAATAAAATTTAAACACGCATTTTAACAACTCTAACCTGCATTCAGGAACAGTGAAATGTAAGCGTATTATGGTGCCATTAGGTTTAGTTGGTGCCTGTCTTTTACAATATTACCACCGACCACAGCAACTTCAGACAAGGCGCCTTTCATGTCGAAGCTGTTGTAATTCTGAAGTGGATTTCGCTATGGTGCAACTGGGAAATAACATGCTATGTGTTAAAAGCTGGGTATAAAATATTTCCTGACATGATACGTTGCAATTCTAAATGTTTTATGTGCACTGCACTCAGCAAGCTTCGGCGACGAGAGTACGCATTTCTCAATCGAATGAGTTCTAGCGAAGGCATTAGGTGACGAATAGCATCCAAAGCGAATGCCATTTGATTTGCCCTTGCGGTACCACGCAAACGAGATTAAATCTTAAGACATTAGGAAGTTAATCACATTTGCTATGCCCGTGTGGCACGGATATTGGTCGATTTTGAACAAACTCATTTTTTTCCCTTTATGTAATGAACGTTCGTAAAGTCAATCGTCTTTTTTTTTTTTTTTTTTTTTTTTTTTTTTTTTTTTTTTTTTTTTTTTTTGAGTAGTGATCCGAAAATCATTTGTTTATGCGACCACACCGCACATGCTTGTCGCCTTTCAACGTGTTGTGAGGCTAACATTCGTAATTCTGTGTCACCGTACCCATGCCTGTGAGCACAATTCGAACTCATGTTGGGGACCGTGTCACGTGTATCGTTGAAGGTGACAAAGTTACGGCGAGCCGCATCATTGAATTCAGTGCAGCCTCTTCTACGTGATGCTCTGGCGGTCCCGTGCACGTTGTCACATTCGTGCTCCTAGTCTTCCGGGCTGAGGAAAAACCCACAAAATGTCTACCTCAACTTGACTGATGAGACAAAGATAGCAGAATTGAACTGCTCATGCCCTGCAAGGTACTAATCAAATCTCAAGTTGCTGGGATATTGTTAGTAGCGGCGCATATCGCAATTTGTTGTATGTCACCTTGCGAGATAGCTTCTGCTAATCAAATATAGGATGCGGGAACGTCCACTTCCTCAGTAATATCAGGTCTCAGTAATTTCTAGAAGAGCCATCAAAAATATTCAGAGAACGAATATATCAGCATGAGCAGTGGTGACTTGGTTCACAATGTGACCGCGGCTCAAGACCTTCCTGTCCCAACCAACCCGAAACGCGCTAAGCCGAAATTTGCCCGAAAGGCGCGTGCCAACACGATGGAAAAAGAAAAAAAGCAGCTCCTGTAGCAGTGATGCGCACGTTGATATGTGGCGGCTGCGCTAAGTCAGGCGCGATGCATCCCTACACATATAGGAAGAACGTTGGCACCACACAAGGTCGTATTTGCCGGTTCGGCGTCTTCGCATTCGTATGACCGAATATGTCAGGTGTGCCGTTAACCGCAGCCTCATCCGAAGCTATCGCTTTCAATGTTTTTCTTTTTCTTTTTTTTTGTCTGGGATGCTTACGGTGTAGAGGCTAAGGGTATTCGCCGGCTGGCACCTGCAATCCTAGCCTCATCAACATGACTGCGACATTCTGTCGCACCCTAAAGCGGGATTAACCGGCGCACTTAGCGGCCAACTACCCACGAATTAATCAACGCGCGCGGCTGTCGTCGTCGTTGTTTTAGCTTGTCGAAAGAATTATCTCGAAACGCTACTTAACCGCGATTCCACCTAACCAAACACAGAGCCTCCAACCATAACTAGGTTGCCGCAAGCGTCAATGGGCGCTTTCTCTTCGTTGCGACAAGCTGAACTGCGTGGAAACTCGCGTCACGGATATGTTTCAGATATACGGCGCGCGTGAGGCTTGTTGCCTTGAGCCCCGCGGGCACGTAGATGCCGTTAGCGTCGTTTGGGGACCCATTCGCATGAAAACAGAATAGCAGTGTTTTCGGAATTCCGCCATGTGAACGTAACAGACACAGTCTCTCGCTGAATAAGGAGACCGACCAAAATACTAAAAAAAAGAAAAAAAAGTAAGGAGCAAGCTAGGAGACACGTGACTGTTTTATCGAGCGCGCCAACCGGCGTAGTGCGCGTGCATTTAACGTATAGCACAAAATTACTCTTGACTGAAGAAACACAAATACATTCTTTTGCGCTCTCCTGAAAGTGCTTAAGAGGGCGAACGACGCATACAACAGCCGTTGAGCACGCGCGCTTCAAATGGGTGTCCCGATGACAGCGCATAAATCCCCTTTTGATGCTTTACATGTCCCGTATACGTGCAGTACATCATAGTCACCATGGGAAAATTTTTTCTTGTACCTTAATGGGGCACTACAGGAAAACGTTTTCACCAGGTTTATTGGTATTGGTTACGTGTTCTGAATATAATAAAGGGACATCACACCGTGAGCCGAGGCTTGGGAAGTTGTGAAAAGTTACACAAAAAATGAAAACAAAAACAAAAAAAAAGGAAATCACCGGCCAAGCACTTAGTATACAGATGGTTAACCGGTGAGGCTGAAACGTGCGGCCCCGGTGTTCATCACTCAGTTATTCCCGGAGGTTCATTAAATACTTTGCGTTTCTTAATGAGATTACACGAACGATTGGCTTGGGTTTATCACAGCGTATATTTCCCATGCCGCACTTCTTGCTTTGCACGCCGAACGCGCTCTGGGCTGCGACGGAGCGAACGACATCACCGACGGCGCAGCCAATGGCACACCTCTCTCTCTTATTAATTTTGCACACGCTCTGCATTCACAGCGGCTCTTCTTCACTTTTATAGGACCAGTGATGAGGCTTATACAATTTTCTGTAGCAGACACGCGCTAGGAGTTCTGCGTACATGGAACGGAAGGATTTTGGTTTCGCCTAGCCTTATGTACAGCTTCACTGTTTAAAAAAAAAAAAAAAAAAAAAAAAAAAAAAAAAAAAAAAAAAAAAAAGACTAGCGACGCCAATTTTCAACTTCCGACACAAAGTTTCTCTCACAACGTGCAGACTGAGCACCTCTGCTAAACAGGATGACATGAAGTTTGCCGCTATCGAGAACAACTAATCCAGAGTACAAACTATACTGAGGCCTACACAAAGCAGCGAGCAGTAACGCCGCCACGCATGCAGGAGGTGATCGAGTTGGCATGCATTCCCAACGAAAACCCGCCTAAAAAGAAGCGCACAGATGTAATAAGGAAGCTGTTATACACTTTTTCGATCGGGACACTACTTGCCTGAACCGTTAAAATGTATAAGCCGACAAAACAAAGAGAACGTTCCGTTTCGACAGTTATGGAAGCAATCATATATTTCGCTGCGATCGTCTTATTAAAATTATATCAGACACAGATGCCGCGCTCTTTTTTTTTTCTATTTCTTTTTCTTCTTTTCTTTTTTTTTTTTGTAGTGCTTTTTGCATCCTTCAGCACGCGAAAGTGTCATGCCACCACTTTACATTATTTCATTGCTTTCACTCACGGCAAATTAAAGGTCAAAATCTCCATTAAGAAATCCGAAGGAGAAGTTTCACAGGCGTACACGTAAGGCGTGTCGCCATGTAAGTGTAAGACGCATGCTGATAATCGAAATTCTAGGAAAATCTCCCGTTCTTGTTTATTCGATCTCAAATGTAACGTAATGACCATCGACGCATAACTTGTGGGAGCGCTGATTGTGTTGCCGATCCGGCACCATTGCTAAACTGCTTATAATTGCTACAGATCATTACAAAACTGAGTCTCGGTCGTTTTGTGTTATCCAGGGTAGGTTCATCAAACTTCGCACGCAATAATATAGGATGTAATCTGAGCTTCGAAAGAAGATTAACGGAAACTCGGGCTTTTGTCACGTGGCTCGGGGTAATGTTTTTATGCAGCCCTTTTATTTTCCAGTCAGTTTTGTGTTGCAATATGGGTTTTGTTGTTTTTCTTCGCCTTTTATCGGAACACGACAAGTGGCTACTATTTACAAGAACAAACAAATCGTCGGCCTGTAAAAACGAAGGCTTTTATGTTTCTATGATTTGTTTCCGCTTCGAAACTGTGCCAGACTTCTTTTCCTTGAAGTTTGCAGGATGCCCTGCTAAGCTTGCGCTGCCGCTATGACCTAGGCGAAAAAATTTGTGCGGCTCAAAAAAAAAAGAAGCGCACGTGTGCCACGCGGTTGGCAGCGGACGACATCCGGTGATACGTGATTAGCTTTTCAGCGCGTGCGGATAACGTTATTACGTCCCGTGCTTTCGTAACTGCATGACGTGGGCTGCGAGTATAGTGCTTCTCGAATGGTTCGCCGCACTACGCCGTGAAGCTTGACTGCGAACGTTCAGCTTGGAGAAGTCAAAACTAAGGCGATGATTGTTTAAGGCGAAAGCCCTAGATGCCTCATCCAACGCGAAAATTGACCGTCGGCGTCCCGCGTCGGTGGCGTGAACACGAGTGATGCAAAATATCACCATCGCGTGATGACGGTGCCGCATGACGTCACCTCATGACGTCTACGCTTGATCAAAGGAGGGACGATCACGGAGGAGGAGGAGGAGGAGTAAAAGAAAAGCGGAAGGACAGGGAGGTTAGACAGTTCTTAGACCGGCTGGCTGCCCTGTGCGGGGGGAAGGGGTAAAGGGAATAAAAGACGATAGAAAAGAGATGTTACAAAAGAAGAAGAAGAAGAAAAAAAGGAGGCAGTGCAAAACCACGGTGGTTGCAGAAAGCTTTCGGAGGGGGGGCGGGCAGGATCAATACATGGACCCGAGAAGAAAAAGAAGGTGGCTGTCGCCTTCGTGTCGTGGTGAATGAGGGACCCTGTGAGTTTTGCGAGAGCAGAATGAGGGTGAATTCTCAAGGGGTACTCAGCTATTTCTCCTCGTGTTTTTTTTATTCTCCTCATAAACCTTCGGCGTTTCGCCTTTTTTTTTTTTCACTTTTTTTAGCTTCCGTAGGTATTCGAAACTTCGACATTCATTTTTTTCAAATGTTAGAAAAGTAAATTCTTTAAAGTTTAGCGTGAAGAGAACTTTGGCGGTGTGTCCAATCCGCTGCTTTCTTCTGTTAATTTTTGTTCCCATTTTCCTCTTGCTTTACATCGCATCGGGTCCAATACTAAAAAAAAATGCCAGTTTAAAAAAAAAAATCATGGGCCTTTTCACAATAGCGTTCAAGTTATGGATTTTAGCGTCCTTAAAGAGTACAGAATGTTTTATTTACACTTCATTTACTTATCAAGGCGAAGGGCTAAGATGCCTCCCAAAACGTGGAAACTGACCGGCGGCGTCTGGTGTCGTCGGCGTCAACACGAGTGATGCAAAATGTCATCACCACGTGATCACGCCACCAGATGACGTCACCATTACGTCACATATCACCAAAACGCGTGACGTCTTTATGACATCATCATGACGTAACCATGACGTCACATTACATGGCGTCACATAATGACGTTATCAATGACATCGTCCCTTTGTCTAAGGTGGAACGATCACAGAGTTCGTGCAAAACTAGGTGTTGTGCAGGAATCTTGCAATGCCTTTGATCTTGGAGGTGGTGGAAAACCAAGTCTGGCGCATAAATATCACGGAGGGGGGCAACGGAGGATCAATACATCGACTGAGAAGAAAAAGTAAAAGATGGCTTTCGCTTTCGAGTCGCTTTAGGTTGAATGCGTAAGGGACCCTGTTGGTTGTCTTTTTTTGTGTGCTTAAGATTGTTTCTAGTCCGCCGGGGTGGATCGGCTGCTGACCCGAAGGTCGCGGGTTCGATCCCGGCCCTGACAGTTGCATTTCGATGGAGGCGAAATGGTAGAGGCGCATGTATACTGTGTGATGTCAGCGCACGTTAAAGAACACCAGATGGTTGAAATTTACGGAGCCCTGCACTACGGCACCCCCTCCTAATCATATCGTGATTCTGGGACGCAAAACCCCAGATATTATTATAAAGATTGTTTAGAGCACAGCGACGGTTATGCAGGTGGATGGCGAGGGTAACAAAATGAACGATTCTGCTTGATGTAGTAGGCATTGTTATGAGTGACGCTACGGTGAAAGCTCAGGATTAATATTGATCCCTTAACGTTCTTGGAATCGCACCTACACAGACTACAGTGAAACCTCGGTGATACAATCACAGCTCATGCGAATTTCGGGGTGATACGAATTTTTCTTTGGTCCCAGCCAAGGCCCATTGACCTGCAATGTAATGGAGTACGGTTGTTACGAACCGATTTTCACTCCGCGACGTTTGATACGAACGTACGCTACCGCCCAGGTACGAAGAGGTGCTGTCTGCGCTGTCGCGAAAGACGCGCCAAGCACGTGCGAGAGCGGGAACGCAAGCGCGGGCATGCACGCCGCACCGCCAAATCATCAGAATCACGGTGTAAGGCGGTCAGAATAAACCTTCAGAGACGCGTCACGGCCTCCGAGATTGTGTGCGCGAATCTTTGAGGCTCTAATGTCCCTCCGTGTTCCTTCGCGTTTAGATCACAGAGGGCTTTGGCGCCATGCTTTTTTTTTTTTTTCTGGCGCGTCGGCGCGGCTGCTCTCGTTATACTGTGTTTACTCGTGTCGGCCTCGTGCATCTGACATCCTATGAAAGGTGGACGAGGACCGAAATAAGGCGAGTACGGTCTTGGCGAAGAAGTCAGGCCTCACAACGTCAACATGCGCGACTCCCCAACGCCTCCGCGACAATAAAATCATGACATAGGACTGTGGTTCTGAAATTTTGTGGCCTTGATCTACCGCGTCTTAGCGCTTCTTTTGTTACTTTCACCGCCGTACTCCAGTGTCATGCGAAAAAGCATGTTAAAATTTGGAAGGGGCTACTGCTGTCGCGGGTCACAACGCACCGGGTTCACTAATTAAAAACGCGTGTACAAGCCATATATTTACGAGTGCTGGTATGATTGCCGACACCTAAGAACTTAACTGACAATGAATCAGAGTTCTTCCGGACGTTGCTGCAGCCCTGAAAAACAATAAATGAAAATGTACGCCAGCTTTCTTTTGTCGCATGCTAACCTTCCATGCTTTCTGGTGATACGAATTTCAGATGATACGAATATTTTTGGTGGTCCCTTGATATTCGTATCACCGAGGTTTCACTGTATTTTATGTGAGACATATGGGCGCCGTCACATTGGGCTGTTAAATGAATGTTTTGTTATTTTTGCATCTCGTGATGTGCATTGATAAGGTCAGGAAACGTCGAATGATCCAAGACAACCATTCTCGTGTGTATAAGTCCACCTGTTCGTCCACAACCCTGTTCGTTTAGTTGTTCAAGGTACCAAATGCCAAGGTTAACAGCCCAATATGTCGCCAGCCAAACCCATCCGTAATATAGTTCATAGTACACTAGCGTTTCTAAGGCGAAAGCCCTATGCGTCTCTTCGAGTCAAGAAACTGCGAGAGTTGGCGAGACATCGCCAGATGGCGGCGTCAACTCAAATGATGAAAAAAAAAACAGAAACTAAGCAATAAAAGTCGTTCAAAGGTCACGTGGTACTCAAGCGCATGTATATGAGCCGACAGCACATCGAAAGTCCTATGACCTTAACGTAACATCGCGTCATCACTGCCGTCATCACATGACACCATCATGACGCCAAAGATCGCCAAATTTTGTGACGTCACAATGACATCATCACGGCGTCATAACATGTCCTATCATGACGTCATCACACGGCATCGTCGTTTGGTCAAAGGCGGGCCGGCCACGGAGGCAGTGCAAAACCAGAGATGCAGAAAGCTCGCCCCATCTCACATCCCGGACACAGTGAAAACCACGTTAAGTACAGAAAGCTTTCGAGTGGTGGGAGTGGGGGGGGGGGGGGGGATCAATCCAATTCACTAAGAGGAAAAAGAAGCAGAAAACGAAGATAGCTTTCGCCGTCTAGTCGTCCTAGGCGATTGCAGAAGGAACCACGTGATTTTTTTTTACATTTCCACTAGGGTAGAAGTTGAGAATTTTGTATTTGTACACCCCAAGTGTACAAATATAGAATTTTCAACTCCGACGCGAATTCGAACAGTACAAGTCCAGTGCGAATCGAATCGCATATTAACACGAAAGTGTTTTATGCCGGGGTCCACCACGGCTCCTCTGACGTATTTCCGTCACGGATATGACGTTGTAAAATATAAATAAACACATTGAGATCAAAGAAAAAACTCGAAGAAAAAGGTCCGTCGCCGGGCGTCGAACTTACGACCTCTCGCTCCGCAGCGTGCGGCGCGAAACCACTCGGCCACGAGAGCGTACGTACCTCACCTTGCTAACGGCAAGCTATTTATATACACCACATACCGTTGGCGGTCCTCAGAGCTCGTCGACTTCAGCGCGTTTTTGTCATCACAAGCGAGATGGCGAGAAGGTGGCACGGAGTGCGCGCTCTAAAGGTCGTCGCGCCTCTCGCAGCGATGAGCGCGCGCCTCCACGGGGCGTTGTCACCCGTTCGCGCGCGCTTATCTTGTGATCGGGGCATTGGGGCGTTTTCTGCGTCTTGTGCTTCCACCGCAAGTTTGCTCTGAAGTTACAGTGGTTAAAAAGGGCACGAAGGTCACTTCGCTCGCCGCAGCGGCCGCGTTTACGAAAGGAGCGGGCTGCTCACACACGTAGTAACAGATGTGACAGTTGTTCGCGCTCGTCTTGTATATACTTGTGCGGTCCTTTCGTGCGTATTTCTTTGTGTTAACGCAGCGCCCTTTAGGTGTCGAGCTGTGACAGTTAGTTCGCGCTCGTCCTGTGTATGCTCATTTCATGCGTTCCATCTGCTTGAGGTGCGCGCAGCAAGTTTCGAGCTGCTTGTGACATTGCAATTTCTTGCTGTAGCATTCATTCCTTCGACCTTGTGGCGAAACAATGCACAATAAACGCTCAACTACCTTCTGTGAAGGCACGTTCCACTTTCGTGTTCTACCGATTCCTTTGACAGGGGGATCAGCCTCGTTTTTTTTTCTAATATTTTCGAATATGAATAGTACAACTACTGACTTTTGCAAAAAAAAAAATTAACCAGACATGAACAAGTAAGTTTGTTCTACAGCAAATAATGTTCAGGAAATTTCTGCACTACACAACACTACCAACACTACTGTTTGATATTGACACATATGCAGTAGCATAATGTTTTCATGAATGATGCATAGTTGTTCTGTGTGCTCGGGGAGCAGCGACACCGTGTGGGCGTCACAATTCCCCATGACAACGAAAACGGCCGCTCACTATACTATAGTTGCTTACAATTTGAGAATAAATGTACAGAAGGCATTTGCATCGACGCCCCATCGATGCATTTGCTCCTTTCCGTGACGACGAGCACCTTTCGAGTATTTCAGGTAGGTGATTTTCTTATACAGACACATGTTCATGTCGCTAGTTTTCGGGCGAAAATTTGAACTTCCTCGCAAATTTCAGCAAAAATTACAACATCACTTCTCAGGGAAACGTAACATTTCAAGTAGGGACGATGAACTTTTAATTATTATTATGCGTAGTATTGACATTAGCAGCGAAAACCTACTTACGGTTACAAAGGAAACAACCCAACACGATTCTCTTTTCTTTTGTTCGTTATTTTTTCAAATATTTCTTGCCGCAGTGAGAACGGTCACCTACATATACCTGCACGTTCAAGAAGGCTATGAAGTTAAAAGTTATCCTGAAATATTTGCAGTGCTGTGTGGGCTTCATAGACGTAGGGTGGCTTTGGAAATGTGAAGGAAAACCAGTCATTACCTCGAATTTGCCTCGGGTGAGCGTTTACATTACCTGTCGGACCCAAGCGTTTTCGAGCCATCTGCAAGAGTCTAACTTGGCATGTAAACCGCACACGACTGAAATACAGTATTCACACAATTGTTGGTCGACCCATTTTATTTACATATGAAACCCGAAGTTGGGGGGGTCGACTTAATTGAAACAAGCTGGTATCGCCAGTTACAGCGGGACAAACGACGAATCAGGGGCAGTATGGCATGGCTACGATATTACGTTGGCGTTCCGGCTCTACCTATTGCGTATACCGTATTTTCTCGTGCATAACCCGCACTCTCAGCAACGATTCGCGGAAATTATTCTAAAAATAGCGCTCGTGTATCGCCGCGAAGCTAGCTTTTCTGCATAGCTGCGCAGCACTGCCGTGAAGCCACCTTGCACACCAGAATTCGCGTTTTTTTCTTTTTTCGGCTTTACACAACACGTTGCGGTGCTAGTTGGTGATACAATAGTGCTTAGAATATTATATCGCCACTTTTTACAAGGACATGGCAGATGAGGGCGTGGTAGAACGGGCGCGGACTCCAACTATGGAATCAGTCAACGTGTAATGACTGCGTCAATAAATTTCCTTTATGAAATGCGCTCAGACATTTTTTTTATTTGCCGTGCCATTTAGTGGGAAGGGGAGGGGGGGGGTGAGGAGGAGTCGACAAACATTTGAGTCGACTTAAAATCGTGTAAGTACTGTACACAGGAAATATGAGTGAGCATATAAAACGTGTGTCCGCGTTTATTGTTTTCCTGCCAGGGCACTTATTTCTTTTATTTATTTATTTATGCAAACAGATACTTCCCCCCCGGGACAGTTTTAGGCAAAGAATGGCCTTTGTGGTGTCACGTTTTCCTTTTCCCCAAACGGTTTTCTGGTTTCACTTTTTGCCTTTGAGTTGAATTTATTACCCACATTTTCACTCCGTCCTCCCGATTCGCGTATCTTTCATCCTCGTAACAAGTCCTTGTGTGTGTATATATATATATATATATATATATATATATATATATATATATATATATATATATATATATATATATATATATATATATATATATATATATATATATATATATATATATATATATATATACAGCATCGGACTTACGTAACTGCTCAGTTCGCGTAGTTTATAATTCAACACCTGTGTTATAAATGGCTGGTTAAATAAATGGCATGGCTATTTATTATTTCTTTTTATTGCACCAAGGTTAACCCATCCATTCACGAGAACTAACACCTGGTCGTCTCTCTTGGCTCTTTTTCTTCTGTCAGGAACGAGGATGTACGTGTGCGCCGTTATGTAGAACAGCAGGTGGGCTGCAAGTGTGCTGGCAAGGTAACGTAATCAGTATACCCATTCTGCAGCAATTCACGTACACTGTTATTACCTAAGTCCTGCATTATAAGCCCTCAGTGGTGATTGAGTTACGCAAGTGGAATAGAAACCCGAAACCGCGAGACAGATAGCTAACGCTGTTATATGACAATCAAGTAGGGTTAAAGCCGGCGAAAGGCGCCGAGGTAGACAGCTATGTCACGTAAATTGCATCGGGAGAATTTCTGGCACTCAATCAGAGTGATAGAATGACTGCCAAGTGAAAGCAACACTGTTAAGGGCGAAAGAGGATTTAGCAGTGCGATTTGATTACGCAAGTTGGCAGGGATTCATATTACTGAAACGGAGGAGCGCCAATACGGTCGTATATGGACACAAAAGCGGCTAACGCAAATCGCCTTTATCTTGCCCTTTCGGTTCTTCCATGTGTCCGTCGCCCAAGGCGCGCCTTTCGGTGACATGGAATTGGGAAGTGTGTCAGTGTGGTAAGAGATGTATATACACAGAAAGTTATAGGAAAGGTATTTACATATCTCGGTGATAGGCGTGGTTGGCAAAGAAACAATCTGCGGGCAAAGCTAAAACAAATGTCAAACACACACACACACTCTCTCTCTCTGTCAAACACACACACACGCACACACACACACACACACACGCGCACACACACGCGCGCACACACACACACACGCACGCACGCACGCACGCACGCACGCACGCAAACACACACAAACACACACACTTGTAAATATGCGTGTACCTCCAAAAAGCCTTTGCAGAAGCAGCCGCGCCTGCTTTTGTACTCTTGCGCAACAGTCCAGAAAGGAAGTGCTCCCTCTTTCCGACGGAAATGTATGTAGAGGGACTTCCATTGACGCAATGAAAAGTTAAAAATATTTGGGAGTGATGCATGCCCCGTAGTAGGCTTATGTTGGATAACGACCATGAGCTCGGCGGTGAAGGCCACGTCCATTAAGGGCCAGCAAAAGTTGTTCCTGACTCTTGCTTTGTTTTGCCACTAATAATAATAATAATAATTGTTCAGTTATACGTCCCAATACCCGAAGTGTAGGGCTCCGTAAATTTCCGCAACCTGGGGTTCTCAAACGTGCACCTATATCTAAGCACTCAGGGCTCTAGCATTTTGCCTCCATTGAATTCGGCCGCCACGGCCAGGATTCGGTCCCGCGATTTTTCGGTCCGCAGTCGGGCACCATAACCACTAGAGCAGGGGTCTCAAACTCATCTCAGCCAGCGGGCCGCACTGACGCAATTTAGTCCCGCAGGACCGGGACAAGGGGGGGGGGGGGTGCAGTTTGTACAAATTGTCAGCTAACGTCACCATTTGAAAAAAAAAAAAAAAAACCTTTCCCATATCTCATACAGAGGCGATTTCTGAAAAGGATTTGGCGCCAGGATTCCAACATGTCGATAGCGGTCGCCTAAATCACTAAGATCAGTACACCGATTCGGAAATGTACTTTTTGTGTCACGGTTATGCTTCAACACATGGCGGCCACATGAGGTGCCTCACAAAAACAATGCCTCAGACCAGTCATGCCTATGTAGCACACGTACATGCTTATTAAGAGAATAAAAAAAATGTGGGGCGAAGACAGTCATGTGCGGGCCGCGGGCCGCAAGCGAGAGGTTCGCGGGCCGCTTGTTTGAGACCCCTGCTAGAGAAACGCGCGCGGTGTGCGTGTTTTGTCACTGCAGCAAACGCTGTGGCAGCTTAATATATTGCACTGATAGCTAGAAAAAAATTAAAAAAAAATGATCTTACGCCAGCATTGTGTGGAACATAAAATTCCATCTAACCAGCATGAATTAGTGAAGGACACCAGCCAGTGGCAAGGAACATTAACGAACAGTAAGGCTAAGTAAGTGCGACACCTATTCCATCCTGGGAAAATGTGGCGCAACGCCGTAACATAGGGCACCAGCAACCCATGTGGTTCAGATATACTATTTGTTTTACCACCACATAATCTGACGATATCAAAGCTGCTGGCGTCTGGGATTTCAGATGCAGCTTTAGTTTGAAGCTCTACTGTAAATGCGTAAGAACGGATAAAATGTACTTTTTCCACAACCTATGCAAATAATTGGATGCGTTGTGTAGTATATATCTACATATACAGGGTGTCCCGGCTATCTCTAGTAAGAATTTAAAAATATGCCGGTGCATTTTACGACGACCCGACCAAAAACATGTTGCCGATTATTGCATGAAGTCAGCCACACTTTTTTTTAACACGGAAGTGTTTTATGCCGGGGTCCACCAAGACTTTCATGACGTATTTCCGTAACAGAAATACGTCATGAAAGTCTTGGTGGACCCCGGCATAAAACACTTTCGGAAATACGTCATCAAAATGAACGCGACGAGACCTTGTGTCGACCTTTGTTGGATGGGATGGGAAATTGTTCTTACAGTGGTCGGGGGAGTCTGTATAGGGTCTAGGTTGCGCCCATCTTGTGTGACATCTATCTGAGCAAATTTGACAGGATGCTGGAACATAAGTTGAATGGATTAAGCAAGCGAATCTTCCGTTATGTACATGATTTTCTTATTTTTATTCCAAATTTCGACACCGGAAGGCTTGTTGTAGATATTCTGAAGGTTTTTAAGGAAGTTAGTTTTGGTCTCACGTTCCCGTTTGAACTTCCTAAAGACCAACGCCTACAGATTTCTGGATCTTGAATTAGCATTTTCACATGACCACACGTGTTGGATGTTCTGACCCAGATCAACAAAACCACTTTTAAGTTACAAGTCATCACATTCTAAAACAGTCAAAGATGGCATTGCGCTTTCTTGCTTCCGTTCAGCACTCAATAAATCATGTAGACACCTCATTAGCACTAGCTTCTCCCTTCAATTAGATAGACTGTTGGTTTCCGCCTTCCCGCCTCAGATCTTGGTTGCGCAAAATGAAAAGCTTTCGAAGCAGGTTAAGGCGAAGTTTGTTTCACAACATAAGGATGAAAAAAAAAGAAACGTCGCTGTATATGCGCACAAGCTTTCCCATTGTCTAAAAAAAGTTGGTGCCCGCTACGGCGTACTGGTGGCTTTTAGCGCCCCTAACAAACTTGGAAATATTTGTGCATCCGTTCACAATAAACTTGAAAAAAGTCCTACCTCACGGAAAGGGGAATGTAGCACGAAACATCATAATTAGTTTGTGCCATGCGCTTTCGGTGTTGTCTACAATATCCCAGTGACGTGCGGGCTAGTTTACATCGGACAGACGGCCCGCTGCCTAAATACCCGGCTTGGAGAGCATAAAAATAATTTGAGTGCCAATTATGGGTCACATTTAGCTGCGCACTGTAAGGTTTGCAAGTGCACGCCTCTTTTTCACAAAACTAGTTATGTTTAGGCACAGGGATGACACGGCGTGCGAAGTTATTGAAGCACTTTTCATTGAGAACGCTGGGGAGAGTTGTGTCAGCTCTCCTGCAGGTGGCGTTATCGCGAACCGAAATCAGTTTTTTGGAGGAGGGGTAGACAGATGCTCTTTGGCTTTTGTGTTTTGTTTTTTGTTGTCATACCTTGTTGCTGCCTCTATGGTGTTAATACGTTAAAACTGTTTGCCCATCGTTGTTTTTTTGGTCTTTTCGCCTTTTTTTGCCTTCGCGCATGTTGGCAAGATTCCCACGTGGCGGCGATTGCGCAGTTCGTTTGGGTCACTTCTTTTTATGTTTTCTTTTTTATGCTTCTTCTAATAAACCTTCTAGTTGCGAGTAAGAGTTCGTTGTGTCCACTTCTTCGTCCTGTCGTTTGCGCTGCTTTAAATGATATGGAACCATACCAACTAGCCCAGCTGTCGACCTTACTATATATATAAAAAGAAAAAAAAACACATCCCGCTTCCGAGAGTCGAACTCACGACCTTTCCTTCCACGGCGATGGCGGCGGGCTTTAAACCCACTGCGCCACCGCCAAAACCGCGAAGGAGGCTACACGAACGCGCCTTTTATCTCTCTCACAATGCTCTTGTTCCAGGGTGGTGTCGCCATCTGGAAACGGAAGAGTCAAGTGATACGTGGCTTCCGCGATTAGCTCGGGCATCGCGCCGTTGCTACTACCGTCCCATTCGGCGCGTTTTCCAATAGAATTATAATTTTGTCAACATTTTGACAAACCGCGAGGAGGCGGCTTTAACCCAAGCCTCGCTCATAACAATCAACTATATTAAAATATAGGTCCCAGACGCTCGCCTGGCTGTCGCACCGCGTTTCACGCTCTCCTTGTGAGAAATCACGGCCGGGCTAGAGGGAACACATGATGCGCGTTGCGTTTCTCTTCGCGTTTCACGACGTTTTGGAGGAGTGCATACCGAGTATCAATGTTTATTATATGCTTGTTGCTGCCATCTTTGCGCGGGATTCACTATATGTGGTCTCCAGGTATATTAACAACTTCAGCTACCGCAAAGGTTAAATTAAGATCATGGGCGATAGTCGTCGGGACGGAGATGCGCCGCTAGGCGTCAACACGGGTGGGTCCACATCAAGTGGTGCTATATCTGCCGAACTCCAATAGACATTGTACGAGCTCTCATATATCAATGCACTATAAGCAAACAACTACTTCTGTGAAGACACGTTTCACTTTCGTGTTATACCGATTCTTATGACGGAGGGATCAGTCATGCCTTTTTAATGGCGATAGCGTTAAAGAGCTTGTTTCGCAGAATTCCAGCGTCGGCGTCGGCGGCGGCGTCGTTGGTTGTGAGCGAAAAATCATCATCTTGTCCGTGACCGAAAAATCCAGAAAGAAGCAAATAAAATAAATAATAAAAATTTTCCGGTGCCGAATGAGGATCGAACCCAGGCCGTCTGCGTGGCAAGCAGGTGTTCTACCACGCAACCACGCTTCTGCTTGGGATTACATATAAAATAACTTACTCTGTTTGGAAATGCAATGCAAATAACTCGTGTTTTACAAACACACGCGTCCTGTATACAGGCTTCACAATACAACGTGTAATATCGCGGTAATATTGCGTGGTACAAGCGTACATTGCCATCGTGCTTCAGAAGATGTGAATATCATAACGACATTGTGGTTCGAAGCCGCCCACCCATTACAAAAGGCACACACGTTACTGCCCATATTCCCTTAAGGCCCCGTAGTGGGCACCTAGCAAGTTCGAAAACATTTCACGCATTTCCCGCGCATAATTGCTCGGGGTTTAAAGCATGCTACCCATAGCGTAGTATGCACTAAGTGATTGAAGTACGCACTATAGGGACAGGATATCGCTATCGCGTTCAACTCTTAAAGGCGAAGCTTAAGGGTCCCACAATTTTAGTGGTATTTTAATTGCTTAATTAGGAATGTTAATTAGCTAACTTTTAAAGCAATGAAGCTGGCCAAGAAATTCCAACAAGAATGTTGTAGATTGGTTTGCAAAACGCCCGATTAGACAGTTTTTAACTTTCTGTCTATTAAATATCGGTGTTTTGCGGCTTACTAGGGATGCCCGCGAAAAGAAAAAAAAAGAAAATACACGTCACATGTCCGCTCGCGCCTATGCGCACCGTGATTGCAGTGCTCGCTAGCGTTCAGAGTGTAAACGACCATTGCATTTGACGGCGTGTGCCGCTGGTGGTGGCTGTGCGATGACGCATGTTTTGCTAGCGGCAACACAAGCGATAGCCGCTGAGTCTGCGTATCGCTGTCATGAACCGCCACAACGGAGGTATATCGTTTGTACGCGGAGCGTTAGGGTGCACTAGAGGTCACGTTAGAGATCAGGCCACGAATAGGTGCGCAAGCGGGCGTGTCACGTAGTATTTTTTTTATTTTTTTTGTATTTTGCGGGCATCTGTATAGTAAGCAGAAAAAGAATAATATTTGATAGATGGAAAGTTGGAAAGTGTCTGATCGGAGGTTTTGCAAACTGATCTACAACTTCCGCATTGGAATTTTTTACCCAACTTCGTTGCTTCAAAAGTTAGTTAATTAAGCATGTCCAATTAAGCAGTTAAGCAGAACATGAAAAATAGTGTGACATACTCCATGCAATAGTCAGCAACATGCATTTAGTTGCGTCGTCATGGAATGCATCGACATAGTTTTAAACTCTGGCTAGAGTCAGCTGAGGCACCCTGTATATCTGAGCAAAACAAATATCATGATTTTCCAAAAAGCTCAAGTGCCCAGTTTACAATCCATTGAATCAGCAACGAAGAATAGCTAGCACCTAGCAATACATATTATACAATGTTTAGATACCAAGATCATGAGTGGGTTTCGCTGCACTAGGTAGTGGTGAACAGGGACCACTGGATCAATTTAGACCACCTGGGCTTCTAAAGCGTACGCCAGTGCATGCTACACGAGCGTTTTTCTGTTTTCCCTGCATCGAAATGGGGCCGCCGCGGTGGCAATTTGATCCTGCGACATTGTAACTCGTAGTACAGCCGTGCCATGGCCGCTAAAGGACCATGACAAGTAAAATCTTTGAAAAAACGTAACAGTTTCCGGTAGAATGCAAATATTGAAAGACCGAAGATGACCGGACAAGGCAACGTCAGCAGATCAATTTATTCCAAAGGTACTGGCCAAGCTCGGACACGAAAGAGAAGAACAGGGATGATGATGACGACGACGATGATAATGATGGTGATGATGGCTATAATTACACCATCTTCCCAAAGGGAACCCTGATGGGATGCGAAGCAGCAGCGTTGCGCATGGGAGCGGTGGAGAGGGTGAAGCGAGAGAGAGGTGACACGTACAGACATGTTTCAAAGCGTACGTTAGGCGCACGTCAGGCGGCAGCTGCGGGCGCGGCGGCGAGGGGTGAGCGCGCGGCAGGTGAGGGAGAGAGTGACGTCAGCGCGCACTGCGAGGGGAGCGTGACGTCAACGCGCAGCTGCAGCGTGACCTACTTGGCACCGCTCCAACACCTGCGGCGAGGGGAGCGCGTTGCGGCGCGTTCGTACGTACGGAGGGGAGGGACAGCGTTACACAGCCTAGTCAAATAGCTGCTTCGCATCCAATAAAAGTGAGTACTATGAAGTACGTTAAAAGTTTTTACACTATCCCCCCCCCCCCCCCCCTTATGGTAAACTGCCAGCCTAGCCCCAACAAAGAGATCATCTGAACGGGGAATGAAGGGCATCATGGGGGAGACTTGAACGATTTCTGTGCTACGACGTCGGTGGTCAGTGACGGAGTGAAGCTGAGGGATGAGATAGTGCGCTGTGGATGTTTGTTGTTGTGTACAGACCAATGTACCGGCGAAGAAATTCCTTTATAGTTCAGAGGTTCGAACTGGGTTCCATAGCAGGACTTGATCTACAGGATGTAAGCGATGTCACGGCGTGTACTGTCGCAGAGACGTTTTTGTTTTTCTTAAATAGCGTCCGTGTTCCGACGAACAATTTCACGGCAATGCGCGACTCCAACGGCGAAATATTCAGGTAGGAAGGCATTAGGCGAAGCAGGAGCGAAAAAAAAGAAAAAAAGAAAAATGCTGCCGCTCCACTGCTGTGAAACCTTAGGAAGTGCGTAGCGCGGACAACCAACGATTCCCGTGGCGCTGTTGTTATTGTTTTGTTGCTATTGTTATTGGTGCTACGACTTCTGTTATTGCAATGTGGGTATTTTTGTATCGTGCGCTTTTAACGTCATGTGATGTGCGGTAATGTGTAATGACGATTAAATGCTGTTATATACTGTGGTTGCGTTTTCGCGCACGGGAGAGGCTGTTGGGTTGTTTGGCGCTATAGACGTTGCGCGGCAGCTGCCTTCTCACGCACCACGGCTGGATTAGTCTGGCGATGTAGACGTTCCACTTGCGCTTGCTTTGCGTTGAGTTAAAGATTGGCTTGCCTGCGCTGACGAGCCGCAGCGGTCTGAGTTTTATCGATTCCAGCCTTCTGTTTTCGACGCATACACCCGCAACTCCTCAATGAGCCTTCACTTGGCGAGGCACAGGCTGGTGTCGCAAGCAGGGTTGCCACTGACTTTCGAGTTATTGTCGCCAAACGACGAGCAAAAAGTCGCCAAAAGTCGCCATTTTTCTTCAAATTTCGCCAAGAAAGTCGCCACTCGAGATATGTGCGTGTCTAGTGCTAAAAATTACCAATTATGTATAGCCCCGTACAGTACCATCCACAACCCCTAAATTACATTGACATTTTTGAATGCCTTGTACGATCGGCCGCTCTCAGTGCAGATGCTGCTGGAGCACCGTCCCCATCGCTCGTCGGCCAACAAGGCAGTTAAAGCGCTATTGTGTTTTTTAAAGACTACAGGAATTTGTGAACGTCTGTGACTATTGTGCAGTACCAACGCTACGTAAGTGTCAGCGTGTTTATTGATCATTTCCTTTTTCTTTTTCTTGCGCTCCTCTCTCTCTGTCTCTCTCACCTTTCTGCTCCCCTTTCCCTTTTCCCCCCGACGTAGGGTAGCCAACCGGACTGCTGTCTGGTTAACCTCCCTGCTCTCTCCCTTTTTGTATTCCTTCATTCGTTCCTTCAATGCCAGTCGCATAGCCCGCTTCACCAAGGGAGTGCTTGGTGCGCCTGGTTCTCCGTGCAGCCGTGATTGGTGGCGTAAGGGTTACCACCCGTTATGATTGGAACGCTCATGATATCCTTACATAGCAGTCCGCTCGTGGCAAAGGTGAAAGTGTGGCAAACCTAGGGTGAAAAGCGCGAAAGAGTTGTTTGTAGACAGCTTTACGTCCCCATATATGAATTAAGAGGCTTATTGAAGGTAACACGACAGAAGTCTCAAAGGAACCAATCAGTTATTCTTATACCTTTTTGAGCATGAACTAATATGATATCGAGCACGAATGTTCATTTCGTATAGTTACTTATGTCTACACGCGTCAATCTGATGCTTCTGGGGCATAAAATAAATGAACACGGAGACAATGTAAAATGTTATTAGCTTTTTTTTTTATTTTACACGCTCACCATGAACAGTGGAAAAGACCTGAATAAATAATTTTTTTTATTGCCCACACATTACGTATCCGCCTGTCGGCCATGAATATCCCTAGGTACGTGACCCCGACGCCCTTCCCGGGTTTCACGGAAGGGACACTATGGGTAAATGCAAGCCCCAGCATAGTTCGCCGTCATTTGGCGAAGAACTACCTCCGGAACGACGTAGTTTGTCGACGTCGGTTGCTTCAGACGAAGGCCCAATTTGATCTTTAAGATGGACTCCAAACGGTCCGGCTTCATCTTATTGCGAAGTTCCGTTTTAGTCAAGGCTACGTGAGAAAAGACTCTCCGCTTCGGCATTTGAGGTCGGAAGTGTCAGGATCCTGATGGCTCCAGTGGCGAGCGCTGAGAAAGGGCATACACCAGCGGCGTCCCTGAATGCTAGCACCTCATTCCAAAAGCTTGTGGCGGATTGGTTTCAGTTGTAGCGAAGGAGCGGTCACTCAGATTTGTCGGTAGGTCCTGTTGCAACGAAGTGGACGCGCCTGGCGTTGGTAGATCGCTTGTCATCCTCGAGGACGGTGTCGGTGTCGAGGAACGCTGGCTTGATGCGGTCAACAGAGACGCTGTCCTCGCGTCCATACATCAGCAGGACGAAGTGCTTGGGGGCAGCATCGCTTGATGACCTTGAAAGGTCCGTCGTACGGTGGTTGCAGTGGTGGGAGGACTGCGTCGTCTCGCACGAAAACGTAGGTGCATTCACGTAGAGCACTACTGACGAACGATAGCCGTGCATGATGGTGGGATGGAATAGGAGACAGGTCTCCCATGACAACTGTGAGGCGACTGGCATAGTCTCCGACGTCCAGTGTTGGTACCGGTGACGGGTCGAAAAATTGCTTGCCCCGGTAGCCTCAAAATAGGCCCGAATACGAGCTCTGCCAAGGAGCAAGAGGCGCCAGCAGGACCGTATCCAGGGGAGTGCCCTACGGGTCCCCCCCCCCCCCCCGTCCGAAATTCTTATGGAGGTTTTCCGAAAATAAGTAATAAAAATAGGTGTTTTCTAAAATTGTCAAGGTATTCAGCAAGTGCCCCCCCTCCCCCCCCCCAAAAAAAAAAATCCTGGCTACGGGCCTGGGCGCCAGTACGTATCCCAGTACGAATCACGCGGAGTACGAGTGGTAGACGCTTCGGCCCAGCTACCAGAGTACGTGATGCCATGAGCGAGACCTTTAGCTAGCGGTGAAGTCGCTCGACATGCCCTTCGACATGGGATAGTAGGTCGTGGTCTTGAAGTGGCGGATACCAAGCAGTCGAGGCAACGTACGGAATAGCTCGGAGTCAAACTAACGACCTCGATCTGTAGTAATGGTCATGGGAACTTCCTAGTGGCTAATCCATGCTGTAAGGATGCCTTGGGTGACTGTGTCTGTGGTGATATCGCTGAGTGACAATGCTTCAGGCCATCGAGTGAACCGGTGTATGTAGGTTGAAATATAGCGGTTGTCCTTGCATGGCGGCACAAGACCGACCTAGTCGATGTGCACGTGGCTGAGACGCGTGCCAGGAGGCCTGAAGGTATCCAGCGGACTGACTCTGTGGCGTTGAACTTTCATTTGATGGCACCTGAGACACGCCCGCGCCCAGCTCCGGACGTCGATGTTAGCGTCGACGTCCGGAGCTGGGCGCGGGCATGGCCACAAGTACCGCGTGGTGATGAGATGTTGAGTAGCAGTAGAACGCTTGACTGCCACGCAGAACGCCTGGGTTAGATTACGGCTCGAATCCTGATTTTTATTCTTTACATCTGTCGGGATTTCTTACTCACCAACAACGCCGCCGACGCTCACACCAGACTTTCTTTGACATGGGCTCCCTAACACTCTCGCGTTAATTTTTCGAATGTCGGTTCTCGTCTTACCTGGGTTGATATAGACTGAATCACCTGTGGCGCATACCAGCATACCACGGTTCGTGCTATGGTGGTATGTGTCACACGTGACTTGGGGACAAGGTGTCGTGACGTACGAGACAGGTTTGTAACGTTATTCGTGTCATAACCTGTCAGTCTCAGTCTTGTACGTCATACACTGACGTCCTTCTATGCCAGTTTTGGTATATAACAAGTTAAGGAAGTGGCGGTGAGGTGGCTTGATTGATAGATAGATGGAAAGGAAAGCAGTAGGTCAAGCACGCCCACGCCAATCTTCGCTTGCCGCCATTTCCCGATAAGAGCAGGGCTTGTGAATATTTAACATGAAAGTGTTTTATGCCCGGGTCCACAAAGAAGTTAGCGACGTGATTCCGCCACGGATATGATGTTGACAAAATGGACGCTAACGGATGAGAAAGAAAACGCTTTACGAAAGAAGTTCCGCCCCCGGAATCGAACCCACGCCCTCTCGGTCAGAGATGGCATGCGCCCGGCTCACTACCGACTAAGCTACCGAGGGAGCTGTACGACGCTCCACAAACGCACCTTATATCTCTCACGCATTCTCTCTCGCACGGTGCTCTCTGTTGAAGGGGCTATAGGAAAGGTGGTGTCATGCCGCTGTCTCTGAGCGGTCAAGGGAAGTAATCCGGCATGACACTTACTAGTGCAGATAGAGAACGGTTCGGCAAAGACGCAGTTAAAGCATGGCCTCCGAGATTTGCAATGTCGGAGGCCTTGGTTAAAGCGTCTCGATAGCAGCGAAAACACTGGCCGCGTAAGCATCGGGGAGTCGCCCTAGACGCAGTTACGTTCTTCGCCTTTCGCTTCGTGTTAGCGGGTGACGGCTCGTTGTCGGAGTAGTGCAGCTTCCACATGCACCAATGGTGTTTCTCTTCCGCCGACGGCTTCGAGTGCGAGAGCACCGACTAATAAAACTGCTGCAATAAGCGCTGCAGAAAGGTAGCGATGTAGACGGGCGAATGTCGTGCGTTGGTGGAGTGGGACGAGGACCAGCGGAACGTGGAACGCCTGCGCGCGTTCACAGCTCAGGCTACGAACTTCTGCCACCCGTGATGCTGAAGTGCAGTGTGGTAGTGTAGGCATGATCACAGGCGTAGGTTACCCTATTACTCCGGAGCGCACACCGTGCCGTTTTTATCAATAATTGACGACGCTTTGAAGAAGTGCACGTCGAGTACTAGCGTTTATTACGAGCTTGTTGATACCATCTTTGCGCGGGATTCACAATATGCTGTGTCCAGGTATATATGTTAACAAATTCAGGTACCAGAACGGCTAAATCATGATCGTTGGCGTTAGTCGTGTCGTCGCAAATGGAGATGTGCCACAGGAGTCAACGTGGTTGCATCTACGTCGGACGGTGCTATATAGCTGTCAAATACCAATAGACATCATTGTACAAGCTCTCATATAACACCACGCAATAAGCACTACTTCTGTGAAGACACGTTTCACTTTCGTATTATACCGATTCCTATGACGGAGGAATCAGCCATGTTTTTTTCTTACGTCGTCACTTTATTGTGTGCTGAGAAAAGTGCCAACGTGAAATAATATTACGGTTCTGTCTACTGAACTGTGCTCACTGTCTTTGACATACATTTATTTATCTACCAGTCTGTTTTTATTGGCAGGTTCATCGTTAGATGACGTGTTCGTCCACGAAGTTGTTTTGCTGTGTCAGATCTTCAAAGGGGAACGGCGATGCAACTGACGCCTTCGTGGGCAGAATGGGCAGCTGCGTCCGCTTGATCATTTCCTTCACTGCCTCAGACTAAGTAAACAATGAGGCATTACTGATTGTCCTTTACTTGCCTCATCTCTGCTATGAGCTACTCATGTGACCCTTCAATAGTGCGTAGAGTAATTCTTGGAAGGCTGCTTTGTAATAACTCTAGAACAGCACATAAACAAGGGACGAACAAGTGTGTAATGTTTCTTTTTATTTCTCCTTCCTTGTTAATTTAATTTAATTTAATATCTGGGGTTTTACGTCCCAAAACCACGATATGATTATGAGAGACGCCGTAGTGGAGGGCTCCGGAAATTTTGACCATCTGGTGTTCTTTAACGTGCACTGACATCGCACAGTACACGGACCTCTACCATTTCGCCTCCATAGAAATGCGACCGCCGCGGCCGGGTTATCGAACCCGCGACCTTCGGGTAAGCAGCCGAGCACCGTAGCCACTGATCCACCGCGGCGGACCTCCTTCCTTGTTAATGCGCTGTTTTAGACGATGAGCTATATACCATACATGAAATCTCTGTCACGGCCTACAGTTACTATCACTCATCGAAATGACCGTATACACAGTCACAGCGAGATTCTGCCACAGCTGGTTCTCCCTATTTTTTCTGGCCTTTGGCACATCTGCGCCATGCATATTCTTTGAGCAACGTCTTTTTACATGTCGTTGTCAAGTTCATGGCATTGCCTATAGTACGTGACATCTATAGCGCTTTTGAATATCGTTTGTTGAGCCTTTTATCACAATTATTAGTGAAAGTGCGCAAATGTTGGTCAGGATTCCACGAAGAGCGCAATCTACGGAAGTCATCATCATCATCATCAGCCTGTCTACGCCCACTGCAGGGCAAAGGCCTCTCCCATGTTTCGCCAATCAACCCGGTCCTGTGCTTTCTGCTGCCACGTTATACCTGCAAACTTCTTAATCTCATCTACCCACCTAATTTTCTGTCTCCCCCCTCACGCGTTTGCCATCTCTTGGAATCCAGTCAGTCTACGGAATCCAGTCTACGGAAGTAGTTGTACGCTATTATGGATAGCGCCTTGATGGATTATATTATTTGCCCGTCTCCGATGGCCGTAAATATACCTTGATTTATCGCTGGCTTTACGAGACGCGGTTCTCAGACGGGTACTCTGCGAGATAACTACGAATACGTGAATATCCTTCATACCACAATCGCGTAATTCTATTTTGCTTTCAATGACGCGCCAACTTTGCAATTTTTGTTTGCTGTCGTCGCACTGACCCATTATGTGCCCGCATATGGGATATATCTGCGGCGTATCTTTGCTTTTTAAAATGACAAATGACCGGAGTTGTCTCAATTCTATGCCGCATACCTCACCACACGGTCTTTTCTGCTCGCATCTAAAAATTGCCAATTCTTAAGCGCGCTATCCTACGGTATACGTAGAAGGGACGTTTTTAATTATTTTCAAATGCCTTGGGTGAAAGTTACATCGCAACAAAAATAAGCAGCTGTAGTTGAGAAAAGTAGATCTCAGATGACTGTTACGCCTCGAAAGCAGTAAAAGCTCATTCGATTCAGCAGTCAGCGCAGTTTTTTCTTTCTTTTTTTTTTCGTGCGTAGCTCCTGCAGCAAGTTGTAATACACGGCTGCTTTCAATGAAAAAAAAAGAAAAGCAAACTAAGAACGTCATATATGGAAAATAGACTATCAAAAGAAAAAAAACAAAAATTCCTATAAGGTACTTTCACTCAAAATTGTTTCATCGATGATTTTTACGCTGTTAGTAGTGACGCTCGTGTATACGATTGGATCGAAGTGACATCTGGCAGTGACAACGCCGTTACTTTTCTCGTCTTCTGGATACACGCATTTCTTCAAAATTAATTTTTCTCTGGATTGTTCGTTCAAAACAAGCCACCTTTAAGACAGTGACGCCGTGAAGGTCAGGCGCCTGTTTCTGCCCCATTATTTGAGACGCGATCCGCGTCTGCTCTTCTGCGACGAATCTGTATCGGCGCTTGTTTCTGGAACGGCCCTCTATGTGCGACTGTTGCACCTGCAAAATTCGTTTCGTTTCCTTCGGCCCTCTACAAGTAAAGTTTACCGGCAGCTGTTGCCAGTCATCGTTCCCCAAGGGCGAGGCTGAGGCCCGAGGACAAGTTTTTTTTCGGCTAACCTCGTTCAGTAGCAAACAACGCGAAACTGTACCAAAGGATGCCGCATTAAATGGCCGAACCAAGGCTACATAAGCGAGCCGCAACAGGCGAACAAATTTCCTCGCATGTCAAGCCTATCAGTGTGAAGTAAGTAACGCTTCTAGTGGAAAGAATACTAAAAAAAATTATTGCAATAGCCTCTTCCGACAATACAAAGTGGACGTAAACTTCGAAAAGCACTACAAGAACACAAAAGCTTCTGTGTGACTCGTGTCGGACAGGTTTAGCTCAGAAACTTGTCGCAGAAAAGACAGAATCGATCGCATCTTCTGTACACGGTAATGGTTCCGGAAAGTGTTATACGACGTCTTGCTAGCGAGCTGGCGTTGCCATTGGAAATGTTGCAGTTATGTGTAAAGATCAGAGCCATAAGCTTTGCTGATATTGATGACCTTATATTTTCAGGGCATGAACAGACAATGCGCCATGCATAGCGTGCTTCCAATTTTCTTCAGTACACAGCCTGCCCATGGAGATAAGGAAATGTCGTCACCTTCCTGAAATTGGCGCAACATGCATGACGAATCGGTGGCGCGCAATGTCTCTTTATTGTTTAAGTCGTCATAATTTTATAATTTTGTCGATGGGCTGCGGCTCATAGTGCAGTGCGGAAAACCGCTATGATGTTTTGATCTTCTAGACACAAAAAGGGTTTATGCTACTGATAGCTATAATCACGTGGTCGTGGTGGCGAAGAAAACGGCGGTCGGATTATTAAAGGCTTACTTTTTGTTTGGGCGAACATGTGCACGGGAAACGGAAAGTCAAACGACAAGCAATAGGCACCGTGCATACGTTAGGAGCCGCCACAGCCGCGCGCTTACTCTAGCGCCAAAGTGACCACGGCAGCAGATTTGGCGGGATACGGGAGCAGACGACGCAAGCGGCGGCAAGCCACTGCGCCGTGCTTCGGTGCTTCGCTTGAGGCGTTTTCGTTCCCGTTTGCTTTCAAAAGACGGTAAATTGTTAGCAGCCGTGAGAGAACCGTAGTGTTAGCGTGTGTGATTTTTTTTCCGTCAGACTTCGTGCACCCTCAGGCGAACGCGGCCACATCAAATTCTTGGCGAAAACGACAACGGAGGCGAAGAGCCCATTGAGAGAAACTGCACGCGTGTAGCGCGGGTCGCTTCGCTCACTAAACGATCAAAGCTTATCACCCTCGGGCTAACGCGGCAGCAAACTCGGCGGCAGCTTGAAACACGACAGCAGCGAATTGTACTGTCACGGCCGCTGTAGGGGTGCTATCGCGGAGCGATGCCTTATGCAATGCTATTCTTATCGTCCAACAGTCGCCGCTGGCTGATCGCGTTACGGACCGTCGCTCTGACCACTGGCCAAGCGTGAAAAGCACGAAAAGCATTGGCATCGGAAAAGGCGTCGTTCCGCGATTGCTCCCTGTGCGAGCGGCTGAGAACATCCTTCCAAATCTGCGCTTGTTGCCGCTAGAGGCGCCTTCATGAGTTAAGTCTGCACGGAGCCTATACAAACTGTACACTGATATCAGCGAACAGAGCGTCGACCGTCGATAATCTGATCTACGGTAAGGCGCGTCGGCATCTACACATGCGGCATCGAACACCCAAGTATTATCGCTAGTGGGCGCGTGAGTTCCAGTATAATCTCAAATATTAGCGTTGGCGCGCTCAAGCCTGTCAGAAGACTCAAATAATCTGGAAGGTTCCCAGACAATAGGGCGTGGTTTGCGCAAGGCAGTGGCTATACGTGTAACAGACCATTAAAAAAAAAAAGAAAGAAAAGCGCACCTGATAATATTCGTTAGTTTTTCAATTTTCTGACGTATAACGGTGAGTGGTAAAACGTGTGAACTTTCTCATATTCTTAGCATTTGTTCGAGGATGAAATAAGTTGAGAAATTTCCTGGGGATAATTGCTAAGGAAAGTAGGTAAATAATGTATGCCTGTGCGTTTCTGCGCATAGACCAGAACGGTGGTTTGTTATTTGGTAGTGATCAGTGATTTAGGAGCCCTTCCGTGGCATTGGCCAGACATTTATACATATAGCTCGTTATAGAAACAGATATTCCGATCCCTCTAATATGCCCACATAAACGCGCAACAGCCTGTGCATAAAACAGACAATTCCCTTTCTATATTGACAGCATCGACTTTTCATATGTAAGTGCTCGAACATACCTCAGTCTGCGCGTGAAGCCAAAGGCAGGGAAGCGTTTAAAGCAGAGGTGTGTGTGTGCTTATAATGACTGGCATGTTTCTTTCCCTTTAAATGTAAAGCATTTCTTAGCGAACGAAAGCTACTTTAACAGTTTCTATCTATCTATCTATCTATCTATCTATCTATCTATCTATCTATCTATCTATCTATCTATCTATCTATCTATCTATCTATCTATCTATCTATCTATCTATCTATCTATCTATCTATCTATCTATCTATCTATCTATCTATCTATCTATCTATCTATCTATCTATCTATCTATCTATCTATCTATCTATCTATCTATCTATCTATCTATCTATCTATCTATCTATCTATCTATCTATCTATCTATCTATCTATCTATCTATCTATCTATCTATCTATCTATCTATCTATCTATCTATCTATCTATCTATCTATCTATCTATCTATCTATCTATCTACGTCTGGGCGCTCTCATGGCCGTCTCCTTAGCTTGGTATAGCCTATATCAATATTGGCATAGGCGGATGTGAGTGTGTGACGAACACGATTCACAGGCAATGACAAGAATAACGTTACTTGCCTGTCGCGATAGTCATTAAACCCTTTCCACCAGTCACGTGTGGCACCTACCCACATAACACGGCCCGTGGTATACGGGTGCGCATGCGCCACAGTTGACTCACATTCTATTTCAACCCAGGGACAGCGAGAATACACATTGGAAATCTTTAAGCATTAGCGTGAAGGAGCCTGTGTTGAAGAAAATCGGGTGCCGGTGACGACGGCACTGTCGATGAGTGAAAAATCCCGGCGGAAGTAAAGAATAAAAAATCATGGCTCGAGCCGGAATCGAATCCACCCATTCTGAATGACAGTGAAGCATTCTACCACAGAGATATGCAATAGCTTGAATGTGCAACAGCCGAACCCACTTATAATGATACCGGTTTTAACAATAGATCGGTTATAACGATGATGAACTGCTGCACCGTCAACGTTAGTATGTTTTCTATGGAGAACTAACCCGCTCACAGCAACGCCTGCATGCCGCATTATCGGCTGTAACAATGACATCTGGCTGTTGGCTGTCCGTTACGAAAGGTAATGGAACGCGAAATACTTAAAAAGAAAGAAGAAAACGTGAATTTCAAGATGCTTAACACCCGCCTACAACCCCAGCATCTCCTAGCACCCCTTCAGATACGCGGTATGCTTCACAGCATAGAGATTTGGTATTGCGGCAAAGCTGAGTTTTGAAATCCGCTACGGCGCGGGAGCGGTGGTGGCCTCGGTTGGTGTACGTACTTTCGGACATGCAGTTTGAGTAAAAGTAGAGACATGGAAAAGTTTCGGCGTCCGAAACTTCAGACGTTGTCATACAGTAGCTCTATGGCACTTGTTGCGGTCCCGTGAAAGCGTCCGAATTTTCAAGCATGTCCGAAGAATCGGCAGCTTTCTCATCATTATCATTCATGTCCGTTGGCATATCCCATCCGATATTTTAGTTTTCTCACAGAGAACAGAATCCTGGGGCCCTGGCCTACACGGTCTGCAACACGAGTCGCTCTGAGGGCGTTGTTGCGGTTTCTTCAAGCAACCGGAGCTGTGACTGTTCACGGACAATGTTGCTGCGTAGTACTCGGACGGTGCTCCAGACACTACTTTTTTTTTTTTTTGCCTACTGTCACAAACTCTTCTTCTTCTCTTTCATTCTTTTACACCCCCTTTTCCCCTTCCCAAGTACAGGGTAGCAAACCGGAGACTTCCTCTGGTTAGCCTCCCTGTCTTTCCTTTATCTTTCTCTCTCTCTCACATCAGCCTGTCATACCCTATTTTGCTTTTTTTTTTTCATAGAAACCGTTTATAGCAATTATCGGTTATAACAATGAATTTTTTTGTGGCACCTGAGTATTGTTATAAATGGGTTCGACTGTATATAAAAAAAAAAAGACACTATACAAGGGTCATTTCGGTGCAACGCGAATGGTGGTTACAGTGTTTGCCATCCACTTTTATAACATTGTAAGAAACGTTAACTCCCTAAGCTATTGCCAAGCGTTGCTGGAATACGCCGAGGACCGATACTTATGATATACACATCATCGCACCGCCACGTGCACTTCGTTGTGATAAAATTGACATCGCTTTAACGTGAGTACACTGACGTTAAGTCGGACCGTGAGCTACCCTTTACACACCAGTGTTGTCGGCGCGCCTGGCAAGCCGATATGCACGCTAAATTTACTTAAACACGTTGATCCACCTTGTAACGCTTGACTCAAAGCGAACAATGCGGCATATTCTGCTACTCGCCGACTGCTACGCCTGAAATCGATTCTTACAATGTGTGGTATCTGCAGATTTTTATTTTTTATTTTATGTGAGCTCGAGTGTTGCTGATTTGAATTGTGCGCATCTTATAAAAACTTACCGTCGGTTGCTGAAATGTCCAGGAAACGATTGCGTTCTTATTTTATTGCGATAGCAATTATATGGACACTCGCGGCTGGTTTTCGCCGTCGCCGTCGGCGTCGGCGTCATTTGCCGTATATGTATATGTATATATATAACCGGGCCCGCCCGTTATTCGTGAGCGTGAAAAGACGCGAGGGGGGGGGGGGTCCCTCGAGCGACCTTCGATTTTACGAGCGGGGGGCGCGCACGTTACCTCCCCTTCTCGGCGGCCGACGGCGGGGGGCCGGTGTACCCTTCTACGTGCTGCGCTCTCAACGCGAAGAGAATTCTCTTAAACAAGCGTTTTCTAGAGTTGCGTGAAATCGGATCCAAAAAGAGTTAGCTGCCAGCCTCACTTCGTATAACATTACAATTTTTTGCTATCGCATTCATTGCTTCACCCTTGCGGTGAAACTGTGACTTTTTTAAAGTTTTCGCAGCACTGCCAAAATTCCGTCATAGTAAATTAATGGATGACCGGGGAACTTTTAGCATTCGCGTTCATTTGCCGTAACCGGCCCTTGCAATATAAAACATTAAAAAAATCAGAAATGTTATCATTTTAAACACCATAAAATAATTCTACGACATTGCTGTAGAGTACAGAAGTGTGTGTTCGTCATTATTTTCACCTTGGGTTGCGTGCATGTATTTATTGTTCTGTTTTAATCATGCGCAACAATTGCGTTTCCACGGCTGTCGCGCGCGATAACGGTAAAACTTTCTGGCAATTACTCAACCAAGTTTGCCAGAAGAAGCAGCTGTCCATGAATCACACAAATTTTGCGAATAGCGTCATTGCGCAGCTTTCTTCGAAACACTTCGCCTTTGCACAAGCTGTCCTAAATGATGAGAGCCTGCGAACTCAGTGTGGAGATCACTAAGCTTTCAACAAACCCTACAAGCGTCTTCCCAACCTGGTACTCTCACATAGAAATGTTTTCTTTTTTCCGGCTACCAAGGCGTAGGGTACTCAACCAGACGTTTTTCTGCTTAACCTCCAGGGCTGCATTCTGCCTTTCCCCCCCAACTCCTCTCTTTCTCTCTCTCAAAACCAAACAGACGAATTAAATTGAAGTGAGAGTTGCTACTGCAGGCACACACATGGGCTGTTCGAGGGCAATCACTGCGTAGAATGTGCCCAGGAATTGAAAACTCAAAGTACAAGCAATACACCCTGTGCACTGATAGCGGCGATCACAATTAATCGTCGGCCGTCGGTAATCTGATCGTCCGAGGAACGCGTCGTCTTTTATACATGAATGATAGAAAATTCCAGAGTAATCTCTGGGGCTCGCGTTAGCTCCAACATATGTGCGACTACTCGTGTCGTGGGCGCAACCTTATCAGGTGTCTAAAACAATCGAGAAGTTTCCCAAACATCGCGACGCCGAGCCGTGGTAACAGCTTTTTGTGAATGAAACTCGATCACACCAGAAGAAATAACTAAGCGCGCGAGGACAATATACTCTAACAATGTAGGGCTAATGTTACCGAACATCGCTTCCTCGGAACGTATCAGCAGGAGAGATACTCTTGCTCGGATGCCGACTCGAAAGACGTGGGTTCGAAGTCTACGTTCTTTGATTTAGGCGCGTGGTAAATAATTCCAGATGGTCGGAATTTTCCAAGCCCTCCTCTTCAGCGTTTCTCATACTCATATCGTGGTTCTGGCAAGTAAAGCCACTCGAATTATCACAGCAGAGCTGGCATGCCCACCGTTTGTGTGTTTCCCGATGTACACAAGAAACAATCATCATTATGCCCGCGCGCTCTCTTCTTCTGCTGCTTCGCTCCCCGAACACGTGCGCCTGGCGCGCGCTCTCCCGCTGCGCCAGTTTGTCCGGCGTGGGATGCAGTAACTCGGATGGGCGAGAGAACAAGTACAGAGAGAGAAAGAATAGGCAAATAATTATTATTGCTATTATTATTACATTGCGAAATATACGTCAGTAGCCTACGATATTTAGATGATGGTTTTCAGGAGGGAACAAATACCACTAATTTTGTCGGGTAAAAGAACAAAAAAAAAAAAAAAAAAACAGTACAGGTGCTATGCTGTAGAATTTTTGCACTCCAAGTCACGTATTACTACTATGATCGGACCGATACTTGAGTAGACATGTGTCACTCGGAACTCGCATACTGACAACATAGGAAAGACCTTAGTTTCATTTACACCAAATAATATTATCTGAGGTTTTACGTCCTAAAACGATGACATGATGATGAGAGACGCCGTAGTGGAGGGCTCCAGAAATTTTGACCATCTGATGTTCTTTAAGGCGACTCGACATCGCACAGCAGACGAGTGTCTAGCATTTTACCTCCATCAGTGACCACCGTTGCTGGGATCCGACCCGCGGTGGCATTTGGGTCAGCAGCCAAGCACGGTAACCGCTACACCACCGCGGTGTGGACTACACTAAATAGTGCCGACAATATTTCCCCTCCGCCCTAATGAATGGTAACGATATCGAGCCAGACCACTTGCGCAGAAAACCTTACTGCATTCATTTCCTATTCTTGCTTCTTACTTGTAAGCTTGCTAACGGCCGCAATGAGTAACTGCTGCCACAATGTTGAAACAGCTAGCATGACATGACGCATTACCTTCTTTGACACCGTACTACACCGGAAGTGATATGTTTTAGAACTCTTTATTTCCTAGAACAATGTCAGACCGCGTGAATGAGATGCAGCTCTGAATTATGGTAGCGCAAATAAACGAGAATACAAGAAAGGCACACGAAAACAAAAACGCGGAGCTACCCTTCCAACAAATGTTTTATTATCCGGTATCAAGTCGCTTACTTTTGCACTTCTTCTGCGGCAACTAACGGACGTAACTTCTTGCTCGGCCCTTGTCACACCCCCGTGTAGCTTTCAGCGCGTTCGCTGGGACGAAAGAGAAAGAAAGCGCTGCGAGCAGGCTATAAATCCCTGTAACACCGCTCGTACTTGATGCATTCTAAAAATTTTTGCGACGGTTGATTCGCGAGGCAAACAACTCCTATAGAGAGGTCATTCAATTGTCACTTGGAAGAGTGCGCAAGACCCCTTTAGGGAGCGTTCCATATCGACAGTGTGTAAATCTGGTAAGGCTGCTGCAAAGCTGGTACAAAGCGGCTCACGTATGCAGCGTAACTGCGGCATTAAGAAGAGGGAGTCTGAACCATGTGCAGTTGGGGCGATACTGTGAGCGAAAGTGAACCCATACAACTGTGGTGACACTGTCTATGTAGAAGATATGCATGACGAATAGTGAGACTGACCACACCGGGTTGCCGGGTTCTCAATTAAAGGCGCAGGCTTCTGGACACTTTCTCCGGGTGCGTTTGATCAATGCATTGTATCAACTTGTGACACTACCTGATTCTGCCACACGGGCTTTCGCTTTGAAGGGCCAGCACGCATAATTAATAACGTTGACTATGTGCATGTTCAACAATGCCTACTATTCACGTCGCCCCAAAGTGAAGTCGATCGGTTGCTTTCGGTTATTCAAGTGTTAAAAAAAATAATAATAATGGGGTTTCCATCCGATGCCAGATGTGCATCGCTCAGCATTCCGGGAATGCTGGGTCCGTTATCACTGCTTTTCACTTCCATGGTACTGCACCTTCGTAAATGACACTCAAAAGAACAATCTCGGCTCCTGACGCCAGTAGCCAGACTTCTATGGTAGCCTACTACATCGTAACCTTGGATGCCAAGTGATAGGTTCTGATAACCCGAAGACTTAATACCGTCAGTTCATCGATGGTGCGCATGAGATGTGTAAGAACTTGTTGAAACGAAGAAGTGTTTCTAGGTGGGCAGTCTCTTTTACTCACAATGACTTGTAAACTGTACTGCGATTGAATGGTACATTGCATCTGCCGGAGTGCTGCGTCTTGGACGCACTTTTAGAAAGTGACCTTTCTGTAGCTATTTGGTATTCTGGAAACCACGTACCTGTCTTTTTCGGGTGTTTTCGTGCAGCTCAGGAACACCGCCATGTTATTGCGTAATAAAAAAGAAGTTCACGTTGCATGTCTGTAGTTGTTAGTTTATGCCAACAAACATAAACGTGTTCAAACCGTTTTAAAACTTTAGCTGTAGGACCAGAATTGGAACAGAAGCTTGCCCGTTACAGCCGAAGCCGAATGACAGCCGCAAGAACAAAAATAATATAGGCTCGGGATCTCCACTATACTTCAATCCGCGACGCTCGAATCCGATCTGCGCGTGGGAAACCCTAATAGTGGGAAAAGCGAGCGACGCGACTGTACTCTGGGCTTGGAAATCGCTGTCGCTCCAATGTGTAGCTCGGCGCGCTGAAACCACACTCGATTGACGGATGTAGGCGTCCCGAACTCAGAACAGCACTTCATTTTTATCGTCGATGGCGGACGAGAGGAAAATAGAAAAGACATTATAACCACCGCTTGACTGGTTACCCCCCCTCCACTTCCCCTCGTTCTTGGAATAAATAGCACCAGGGGCTCCGGAACCGGGGGTGCCGTGGGGGCCGTCACCCCCCCAGGTTCAAAACCAGTGGGGGGCATGCTCCCACATTCAATGATGTTCAAACACCTCCCCTCCCTCGCCTTCTCCCCTGGTACCACCCGTCGGGCTAGAGACTCCTTTGATTATTTAAAGGGTCCTCCTTTCCTTCAACAAACGAAACACAATTTTCTGGACGCCTGTGACTCCTGACACTCTTTTTGTCGATGCCTTGTCTTCGTAAAATGCACTGCCTGTTTTCATCTGGTTCAATGTATCCTCGGTCCTGAAGTGGTTCTCGAGGAGCTAAAGGCTGGCGCTCTATTCTGCAGCCATTGCAGGAACACGTCTCAGCGCCACGACTTTAGGATGCCTCTCGCTCTCTGCCTCTTTCCTTGCTCCTATCCAATCCCATGCAAAGCAATCGGATAAAAAATGTCGGTAAAAGCCTAATCCCACATAAGCACGATTTTAACCATGAAGCTACACAGGGGCGTGGCCAGAATCGTTTTTTGGGGGGTTCTGACCTCGCTTTATCTATGTTATTGCGTGTGTTCGTATGCGTGTGCGCATATACACACCCTTAGAAGACTACGTGCAGCAAAGTGATCGGCTCCATAATCCACCTTCAAGGCTCTTCCGCGAGGCTGCACGACATACAGGTCTTTTGTTACTTTTAAAGACGATTTAAAATTATAAATTCTACTCGCAACACGAAAAGGATGTTGAAATCTGCCACTATATTTCACGGTCGCTTCATTTCTACCAGGATCTAATCACATGTTCTGGCCAGTTGTCAGTCCCTTTAACTGTCTTAACGTCGTAAAGGCGGATGCACAGCGGAGCTGAGGGAAAGCCTCCGCAATAAAATGCAAAGTGACGCAAAGCTAGGCAAATATGGGCATGGTTTAGCACTGAACGAACCTCCTGTCCAGTTGGTGCATGTCTCCAACCTCCAATCCGCCTCCATCCTGCGCTCGCCTCCGTTATACTATGCCCTTCCTTCTTGCTCTGCTCCTCACCATCAAATCACTTCTCACCCACACTCCCTCTGCACAAACCTTTGCTACACTATACTATACATGTATGTGTTATGCTTCAGCCTTAGCCTGCTCTCACATCACTTCTCACCCTCACTCGCCTTTCCCGAACGCATTGTTATATTATACTATACATGGCTATGCTATGCTTGAGCCTCTCCCCCTCCTTTCCATCCTCCCCAAGCTGCACCAAATTTTTGCGTACGAAAGGAAAAGTTCAACGTCGACCTTGAAGAGCTCCGCTGTTACTGAATAAATAAATAAATAAATAAATAAATAAATAAATAGTACACATAAGTACTTTTTTTACGTGTTGTGAGTGCGAAAGTATTAATGGTGAACTGAACGCCGCTGAGCGGTCATAGTTTAGCACTGCGAGTAACAGGGTCATTTAGCAGTGCTGGCTTGCCGTACGGTAAGTACGAAAATACCGTACTGTCGTGGTCGGAACGTAGCTTTAATCTGCAAGACCTTCATTAACAAACAAAGCAGCACCTATCCGCCCGGACAGGTACTGCTTCGGTTGTGTAGCTTCCACAGCACCGCCGAGAAAAGCTGTCCCCAAATATGGCGTGCACAGGAATCAAAACGGGAGAGAGCGATCGCGGCGTTTGATGACGCGCGCTCAAGGTCATGACGCGTGCTAACGTACTCTTCTTTGCCCTGTTTCAGTCCTCATCGTGTAGCTTCGCTCGTCGAGAAGAGAGGAAGGGCTTAAAGCGTGCGACAAATCCCTGTTAACTCCGCTCGTCCTTGACAGACTCGAGAAATTTTTGCGGTAATCGATTCGGGAGGCAATAAACTCCGATACTGAGGTCATTTACTGAGGTCATTCGATGATTACTTGGAAAAGTGGTTCTGGACCCCTTTAAGCGGCACAGCTGTGCGACTACACGTCAGCAAAGACGCAGCACGACTAAGCGCTGTTTTACTGCTTCTGTGGGCTGAATGCGCAGTTGCGAAAGCGTAAAAACGTTTTCACTCCGGTGGCCAAAGAGAGCGCTAATAGGGCAAGACAGCGTTATGTATTGCAGTGTAAGGCACGCTATACTATGGTTTGAGTGTGGTATAAACGACCACTTGATCCTCGACGTCGCGCCGTTTGAGTGATAGGAGCAAAAGAGGTCGTGGCAGGATTGTCCGCACTATATATTTCAATGCAGTCATGGTTATATTGAAGCCGAAACTGCGGGCTGGCCATTGACGAAGCCGTTAGTAAAAAGCGCCGAAGTGCGCGACTAAAGTAATCGCGCTGCTTCCTCGTCGCTCGTTCGTGCTTTCAATCGGCAAGCGACACTCGGTAGCGACAGCGATCACAGTCGCGTAACCCCTGCTGTCACATCATTCGGTCTCTTGCTCTTTCATGCAGTAACATCTCATGGAAACAGCACAAGAGCTGTAGTAGGATGTAAAGTTGAGCGAGCAAGTGTTCTTACCATAGCAAGCTGTCTGCTCCTTTACTTGTTTGCGTTGCGTTTTTTTTTCTTTCGCCCTATTCGGACCAATCTACGAGACTACTTTCACATAGGAAAAATATAGCGCTACGTGGCGCTATAGTGGATAGCTCAGGACCGTTATCTGCATAACACTCGTGTATTTCGCTATGGGCGAGTTAGCACAACGGAAGCGGATGTATTCATTTTTATATGAAAATGTGAATAATTTCTCTAAAATTTTTTTCTTTCTTATTTAGATCGTAGACTTTACCAGAAGGACAACTACTGAAAATCGATGGTACAGTTTAGGTGCCGCCATATAACACTTAGTCTCATTCAAGAGCAATATGCAAACGATAAATACAGTGGTACTAGGAAAAACGCTCTTCCATTTTATGAATCAGTGAAAAAAAAAAAAAACACCGTTGACAAGAAGCAGATTGGGTGCGTTGTCGATATGTGCGCTGGGAGTAAAAGGCGATGAGCACATGTAGCAGGGCTTCCCGAAAAAAACACGGACGAAGAAAGGTAAGTACACAAGACGGGCGCAAACTTCAACTCTAATTACGAAAGCCAAATCAGGCCAATGTGAAAATACACATAATCTTGACACGTGCCATTAAAAATGCTATACAGTATGAGAAGGTTTACATGATTTGCTAAGGACGCTGCCATGATATTAAATATCTATCAAATGGCGGAATAGGCAAGCACGGAAAGAAACCATGGTCGAGAGCATAACAGAAAGAAAGCCAAACAAGACAAACAGCAAACCATTGCGATAGTGATATCTTCCTTCTTCAGTCGATATATTGATGCAACCCAACTACCCTCCGAAAGCTTTGTGCACTTAACATGGTTTTGTACTACCTTAAAGATCGGAGGTAATGCAAGCTTTCTGCACCTCACCTGGTTTTGCACTGCCTTCGTGATCCGCCAACCGATCACGGAGGCAATGCAAAGCGACGATGTAATGTGATGTCGTCATCTTGTGACGTCACCAATTTTGGTGAACTGTTATGACATCATGACGTCATATATTGACGTCATCACGCGGTGATGATATTTTGCATCACCCGCGTTGACGCCGCCGTCGCCCACGGTCAATTTTTGCGTTTAATGAGGCAACTAATGCTTTAGCCTTAATAATATCTGGGGTATTACGTGCCAAAACCACGATATGACTATAACGCACGCCGTAGCGGAGGGGCACGGAAATGTTGACGATTTGGTGTTCTTTAACGATGTATCAACAGACACCCGCCAGTGCAGGGGCGCAAATATTGTGTATATACTCACAGTTGCTAACTTGAGCTGCGTTCCACTCGACCCCGAAGCGTGAGAATGACATTGCACAATACTTCGTAGCATTTACAACTACAATGCCACCTGCTACAACCATTCCTGAACCTCTGTTTCATTTTATTTAAATGTTGTAGCCAGCAGCCGGATATCCATAGTCACACTAACACTGAATGTTCTTTAAGTAAGCTGATTCATCTGAAATTCGGCATTTATGGTATACTTGTCAGCGTTTGTTCTTTAAAGGATCAGGACATGCAGAAAAAACATGTGAAAACTGGGGAGGGGCGAAGCATGTAGGGAAAGGTGTTTCAGCTCCATTAACGTGAAACCTGGGGGGGGGGGGGGGAGGGGGGGGCGAAGCATTGCAGTGTTTTGACAGAGATTTCTTTGATGAGGCATTAGTGCTGCCAAGTTTGAAACCGGGCACGTAGGAAAGGGTGTTTCCGCTCCACTAACGTCGTCGGAAAACTGCATCGGAATGCAGCTTACGCTAAGGTGCTTCTTCATCTTCTTCCTCTTCTTGTTCTTCTTCTCCTTTTTGTTGTTATTGTTGTTGTTATTGTTGTTGTTGTCGTTGTTGTTGTTGTTGTTCTTCTTCTTCTTCTTCTCTACATGCCCAGTTTCAGTTCACTGCGGCATACGGCTGGTAGGTAAGGGTTTTTCAGCTTCACTAACGTCGTCGTCTATTTGTTGGGCTAACTGTTGCCTTCTTCATTTTTAGTGAACCGGTGGCGAGTAGGGGACTAACTAAACTTTTGTGGCGCATACCCATTTTTATGATGGACCGTGACTGTATGACACACCGTGACGACAGGAGACGCCGACAAGCCGAGCCCCTAAGGTGCTTCGCATCTAATAAGAAGAGTGTTGGCTTGCTCAGCCTACCCTGACAAACCAACCCTCCAACGAGACGCTTTGCGCATTACCCCCCCCCCCCCCCCCGCCTCCCGCCGTCAAATAAAAAAAACCGTCAATGGATGAGAATGTTTGGTTACCAGCAGTTCTTAATATTTGCGAACTGGTCCCGCTGTATTCCACGCGGAGCATGGGTGGGTCCATGGTTACTAGGACGTCATATACGCTATTCATCACGTGACCAATGGGTGTTGGAACGGCTTGAGTGATGTCGCCTGAGTTGCGCCTTCCCGTCACCTCACCCTGATGATGATGTGCGGTGTTTTATGGCCGTCACCTCACCCTCTTGTTATGGTCCCTGCGACCCGAAGGTCGCAGGTTCGATTCCGGCCGCGGTGGTCGCATTTGGATGGAGGCGAAATGCTAGAGGCCCGCGTACTGTGCGACGGCAGAGCACGTTAAAGAACACCAGATGGTCAAAATTTCCGGAGCCCTCCACTACGGCGTTCCGCATAATCATATCGTGGTTTTGGGACTTAAAACCCCGATAATAATATTATTATTATGGTACCTTCGGATTGTGTCTTTCTTTCGGGCAAGTTAAAGCGCCAGTATACTGAGGAAAAGAATACTCGAAGAGAAAAATGTCCCAACTGCATTTAAAGTTATGCGTGGAGAAATGGATGGACTGATACGAAGCAATATGCACGCTGCCAAGCACCACGTTGTTTTCTGTTTCTGTCTTCAGGATGGAGTACTTAAGTTGGCACAGCGTAAGCTTAGAGCACGATTCTTCAAGAACACCACCAAAAATAAGTAACTAAAAATGAAAGCTGCTACGAGGGAACCACGTTTGAGCGAGACGAACTTGAGCACCGCGACGAAATCCTCTCGTGCGTGCCCTTTCATGAGCCTGTTTCACCTCGTCGCTCGTAGTTAGTATCTGCATTTCGGCACGCACATAATTGAGAACCCTTCCACCAACGGCTGCAACGCGGACCTTTTTGCAGCCGTCGCTCAAGCGGGCCAGGATCGGAGTCTGTGTGCTGTAACGCCTCTCGCCTTACGCAAGATGATCCCGCTACCAACAGGAGACCTTCTCATATTGCGCGTTTTGAGGTACGAAGAAAAGAAGACTATTTACTTTGCTTACTTTAAAAGCGCACGTTGACGACACGGATGCGTCCACAGTATGCGTGCCTCGCTAGCAGCAGTCATGCAATATTTTACGAGGACACCGCCGGCTCAGATGGCACGGTGCATGCCAAATAATAGACGCAACGGGCTCAAGAAGAATGCTGATCTCGGGAAACCACTCATTCATCTACGTTGTTAGATAGCCTAAAAGTAAAACAAAATATTCGGAATGAAAAAGAAAACACACTTTACAGAAACACGGGCCTTCCGACACACTTACAGCGTCCCTTCTGAATGGCCTGGTCAGCTGCGTACTATAGACTATTTTTCCGTAAGACATCCGGGTGCCACCATCTTGGGCTGCTAAGCCGATGTTTTCTTGTTCTTGTATATCGCGACGTGAATTAACAAGGCCACGAAACATCGTATGCACCAACCCAAGCGTTTTCAGGCGTATGTGTCTACCGTAACACTGTTCGTTTAGTTGTTAAAGATACAAAACACAGAGGTTAACAGCCCAATATGGCGGAACTCAAACCCCTCCGTAAAATAGTCTATGCACTTACATCGAATTCTCCGGCGATGTCATTTGGCCACAGTTCATCAAGGATAACCATAGCGTTTTGCTTAAATCACTCGGCAAGCCTGTTCACCATTGTTATTTCGATAAGGGATGCTGAAAATGCTCGATTTTAACAGCGAAACTGTTTAAGCCGGCCGTAAAAACTTTGGTGAGTACAAAACACTATTATCGTCATAAACGGGTATGTGCAACAGAAATTGGACAAAATGCACTACTAACCACTGGTCCACTAAAAATGAAGAAGACAAGTGACGGGCGGCGAACACCAATTAACATTCATAGACAAACGTAATCAGTAATTGAGAAAAGCTTCAACAAAAAGCTTTAACAAACAGTCGGGATTAAATCAGTGTGAAACACCGGGGCCGCACGTTTCAGCTTCACTGAAGCATCTGTACGGAGTGCTTCAGTGGTACAACGAGAGAATACTAGGGAACGGCAAGGGTAACGGCGGCTGCGAGAAGACGCCGAAGCGATGGAAGCCCTATACACTCCGAGCATTGCGACTGGCGCGCCGCCGCGCGGCCGTCAGAGAAGACAGTCGTTGAGAGTCCGAGCAGAACCAAACGCTCTCCCACGACCGCTTGCACGTAGTTTATCGTAATCAATGAACCACTGCGTAGTCGATTGTACCCATAGGCGTGCGCACGGTTCCCCTTCAGGGGGGGGGCAGGGAGGGGCGAAGGTTCATCGCAGCGCCCCCCTTCCTATTAAGTCAATGTATGGGGCAGAATTTGCGCCCCCCTCTCTCAGGTTACTAGGGGGGGTGGCCGCCCCCTCTGCCCCCCTCGTGCGCACGCCTATGATTGTACCAACAGGTACACGTGGTGTCCTGCGGAAACGACGTTTCACAGTTTCTCGACTCGTCCCTGCTTTATTGGGCAGCGACCTAAGTGGAGCACGGCTGTGCGACGAAAAAAAAAAAGTGTTTGGTTCCCGCTCCCTCTACCGTCTCGCGTTCTGCCGCTGCATGCCTGAATTGGTCTGAGACACCACCTTTGCAGGTGCAATGCTCTTGCGTGGTGTTCCTGCTGCCATAGAGCTGGTGAGAAAAGAAACGTATGCAAGGCATTTTATAAAATGCCTTGCATACGTTCAGTGGCGTAGCCAACAGGGCGCCCGTGGGGGTTCAACCCCCCCCCCCCGAAATTTTTAGTTTTGCTTGCGTATATATGCACGCACACATACAAACGCACGCACGAACATACATAAAGTATGGTTGAACCCCCCCCCCCCCCCCCCCGAAAAAATTTCTGGCTACGCTACTGCATGCGTTCCATCAGTCTTGAGCTGAATTATAATTCAGCTCAAGACTGATGGAACGTTTTAATGGGCCTTATTGACTCGCCGTCAACCCTTCGCAGTTTTGGGGAATGCAATGCGAGATCAATTAGTGCTTTGCTGGGTTGACAGGGCCATCAGTTAAGGGGCGAATGAGTCACGTAGCATATAGCTGTAAACACAACTATCTGCCCAGCAGCGCTATGCGCACTCGGCAGGATCAAGGACGCAGAGTAGGAGAACTACAGGGTCTGTACGAAAAAAGCGAAGCTTTGCGAATGCTGTAGCGATGGGTGTGCATGTCAGTGTGTTTCGGAAAGCACCATAAACAACGCAAGAGGTTGTAGTGAATGACAGACGTGACGGTGGTCGCAGTGACCGCTACGTCGTCGTCGCCACTTTACAAGGTGAAACGAAATACTATACGGGGCTTCCGCGTGCTCTCTGGCCAAAGTCGTAGTACGTTCTCTTTCTCGCCCGCGCCTCAAGCTCTTAGCATGAGCAGCGCGAGCGGTGAGGTAAAGACTATGATCATGATGAGCGATGATGATGCCGTGACAATGTCAAGAAAATCACGTTGCGAGACTCGGTGGCTGCAAATTGCCGTGGCACGAAGCCTCAACAAAGGAGCACGCCGCCCGGCCACTCACCGTGATTTCCACGGCGAGGGGCCGTTAAGCCATCGATAATTCTAAATGCTCTGAGTATTTTTCAACTTGCAAGTACGCGGGTAGTGGGCACGCACCAATAATATTCAGTGTGAAAGAATGATAGTTTGCCCCGACAGTTATGGAGTAAGCATCTCGATTTACACACACCTGACGCACCCATTTAGCCGTCAGTTCTGACGACGCCCAGCAAGGCGCTCACTAACGTGGAAAACGTGGCCGCTTTCGTGCAGGTTTTCCCCTTTATTCCTGGTGGCATCGCGGAAGAATGTCCCACTACGATATCTTTAAATCCAGCTCGAAGCATAATGCGGCGGCTACGGGCGCTTGCGCCACCATAGCTGTCAAAGCAATGAAGCGCTGCTGTCTGCTAGGGCTCTCAACGTTGCACGCCCGCCGCACCACTCGTGGCGCTGCGCGCGGTTTTCAAGGCGCCCCCTATAGGTCCCAAACGGAGTGTATATAGTATATGCGAAAGACGGCGTGCCCGTAGAAATATGGGAGGTGCAAACGCTTGGTTTCAGCACAAGTTTCTGTCTCCGAAGTTTGGACATGCATGTCGTGTCTGTGACATTCTGTGGTTGAACTCGAACCTTTCTGCGCCGAGGAGCAACCCAGAAACAACCTAGCATCACCTAGCCTTAGCTAGGTGATGTTACCTAGAACAACCTAGAAGCAACCAGGCTTGGTTGCTTCTACCTTGGTTGTTTCAAGAATTGCGCGACTTATTTCAAGCTTCGTCATTTTTTTTATCATTTTTTTGCAGATATTAGCATTTATGTGAGTCCCCGTGTACGACCATGACATTAGCAGTATGACGGCGAAAGCCTTAGATGCCTCATTAAGCGCGAAAATTGACCGTGAGCGTCCCGCGTCGACGGCGTCCAAAAAAAACTTCCCCTTCTCCCGCTAAAGGGAACCACGTGTGGATGCGAAGCAGTGGGGAGACGGTTAGCTTGAGCGGGAGAAACGTCGCCGTTCTCGTTTCGCGGCAGCGGCACGGGCGCTCATCGCGGCGCTGCACAGCAGAGAGAATGAGAGAGCGTCCCACATTACCACAGCGCATACGCGTCCCCCCCCTCTCCTCTCTCTCCTCTCCTACGGTTCCCGCCGTTCTCTCCTCTAGGAATGTGGGACGCGGGGGGCCGCTCCGTAGAGTAGGGGATTCCTAAAGGAGAGAAAGGGGGTGAGCGTAGGAGAGAGAGGGGGAGGGGACGCGCCGTGGTGGTGTGGGACGCGGGAAGGAGGGACGGACTAAGCCCCCTCCAAACACATGCAAGCAAGATCAAGGAATGGGGTCAACCTGGGCGACAGACATCACCTGGGGCGCGATTCTCGCGGTGTCCACCTAGTGGACATGTCCACTTCGGCGGAGTGCATTCAGTTACAGGAAAAAGCAGCGACCGTGACGTCATGGCGCTCTTGACCACGTCGACGCACCGAACGCGCCAGTACATTCCCAGCATAAAGAGAAAGAAAGTGGACGAAATATACAGTAACAGGACTCTTAAACAAATATGACAAGTCCGAACTTGCGTATGAACGTGTTGATATGTTTGAAGAACGATGCAAGGAATGCGTACCGACCTTCCAGGTGCGTCAGGCGGGCGGCCGCGTTAAACCTAATTCCAGGGCCAACGTGATTAGAGTTCATGCACGGCCTCAGAGATGTACGTCCAACAGTGGATCTCTGGGGGCAGCATTCGTTGCGGCGAAACGCATTCCGTCTTTCTCATTTGTGTCGAGAGTAGTGAAAGCTGCGTGTCGTCAAAATGACGTTGCGGAAAAAAGACCGGAAACAGGCGGCGCGCTGCTCGCTGAGCTTAGCCAATCAGTGGAGGCCGAAGTGGACATGTCCACTAAGTGGACACCGCGAGAATAGCTCCCCTGCCTAGCCATTGCTAAGCAGCCCCTCTCTGTGCTCTCGGTCATGACTGTGGTGACTGTAGTGGTGGTTGACGGCCTTATATTGTACTACAGTGTTCTGGTTCGCATAGTGGGTGCTTCCCTACTTCATGAAAGTGGCCGGACGCGGGACGCGGGACGGACATAGCCCCGAGGCGTGTTCAAAATACAGGCGTGTTCAAATGACATATAACTGCGCTATTTTCAACGACGTACTAATTGCGTGCTCATTTCTGCCGGCTCATAAAGAAAGCCCGCGAAATATGGAAAATAACACTTGACGGCCTCCCACCCGCAATAGGGAGCCTACATGACCGGCCGTTTTAGGGTGATGTCAGCCTTTGACCCACTACATGCCGCCAACGCACCGCTGCCCGCCAAAACACAATGTTGCCATACAGCGGTGCCGCGCTATCGTGCCATCTTGGTGCCCGCACTGCGTCTACGCCCGGTTCCGTTTAATCATCGACAATAGACACTTTTAGTTTAGCGTACGTAACGAGCCTACGTACGCAGCATGGCTACGGGAGAGAAGTGCGCATGCGCAGTACGTAACGTATCTATTCCACGGATGCGTGCGTACGCCCGAAAAAAATCCGGCGCACGCAAACGTAACGAGACGTAGCGCTAGCTACGTGACACTCTCGCGAGATCTCGAATGAAAGAGCAGCCAGATTGCAAGATGGCACAGAACGTAAAACCGTGCATCCAATGATTCAGCTTGACTTGGATGCCAGTGGCCGTTATAACGGCCGCTACCGCAAGATGGCGCTAAGAAGCGCTCGAAAGTAGGGAGCCTACATGACCGGCCGTTTTAGGGTGATGTCAGCCTTTGACCCACTACATGCCGCCAACGCACCGCCGCCCGCCAAAACACAATGTTGCCAGACAGCGGCGCCGCGCTATCGTGCCATCTTGGTGCCCGCACTGCGTCTACGCCCGGATTCCGTTTAATCATCGACAATGCGGCGCCGAACGTAGCGGTAGCGTGTTAAACGCTGCCGGTGAAGCCTGAGAATGCCTGATTGCTGCGTACCGCTGTGCACTAACCACAACAGAAAGGGCTTGCGAATGTTCCGCTTCCAGCGAGCCCGGGCCGACGGCTACTCTGGCTCGCTCAAATAAATCGAGACGGCTGGGAGCCCACCAGTGCGTCTCGTATTTGCTCTGTGAGTACTGCGTGTTTCGTTCACTGTTTTTTGCTGCAGGACATGTTATATGTGTTTCACGGTGTTCGCGAATGCATAGATAACCGAAGTTGTCGTTGCTGCGTTCACGCATTGCGAGTAGGCAGCCTACATACGGGACGCGTCCGCGCGTCCACACGGAGACGCGCTCGCTGCTCGTGAGCTGTTGCCTCCCTTGCGTGAGCTCGCGTCAGCGGCGCTCAGCGTTACTTCGCAAGAGCTCAGGGGAGCGGCGGTTGGGACCAAAATGGCGGCGCACAGAAAACTATGCTAGATTTGGTGGAAGCTGGCAACAGCGTGCCCCATTACCCGCTGGTTTTGGCTGAGTTTCTTGAAGGCACTTTTTGAAGATGTCTCCACCCTAAAACGGCCGGTCATCTAGGCTCCCTAACCCGCAAAAGAGAGCAGCGCCCTCAAACAAGCTTACTGTATACAAGCAACTGCGCTGCCTGTTGTCCACTGCCAGAAACAGCGTTCCGCACTTTGGCAAGTGTACGCACAAACGTGCGCACGGGGGGGGGGGGGGGCGCAAAGTCAGCCCCATACATTGACATAATAGGGAGGGGGGGTGCACTGCGACGACCCATCGCCCCCCCTCCCCCCCCCTTGAGGAGGGCGAATGAAAGTGAATCATATGCGTAGCAATTTGCAGGGATGCCTTCCACTCGATTCTTCGCCACTATCGTTATCCATATCACTAGGCCGACTGTTCCCCCGCATAACGCGGCCGGAGTGTTTTTCTGATTACTACCTGACTGTAAGACCAAAGCGGCACGTTCCTTCGTCCGGGGAGTGGGATGAGAGAGCGATCAATACTTTTTTTTCTTCATTTCTTTCCCTCGATACTGGCTACCTCGCATTTAGCCAGTTTGAGAACGTTCCTTCCTGAGGCGTGGAGCAGTCTAGTCACGTGTCACTTTTCAGATTTTGTGGGCTTTTTTTATCAACCGGGGAAACATGACCATGCAATTAGTACTTTGTTGAAGATAGCACAATTAGATGTCATTTAAACGTGCATACATATGCCTCCTTAACACATTGAAAAAAATTAGTAGTGGCTTCCAGTGTACAAGGAGCAATATGCACAAGGCTTGCTTCGCGTAATGCCATTCCTCCTTTTTAAAAATTACACCATCTCCCACTAAAGGGAACCATGTGGGGATGAGAAGCAGCGCTGGTGTTCACTTGTGTTTCCATTCGTTGTTTCCATTTGTATGTTTCCGGGTATGTTTGATTTGTGTGTGGAGTTTGTATCAGCGGTGCTGCTTACGCTGCTGTCACAGCTTACGTCACCGATGCCGCTACAACTGGCGTCAACGTTGACATCCATAGCGCCGTTGCGAAGGAGAGTGCAACGGAGCGAGCGCGCGTCGCATTATATACGAGCGCACGCCGCATTATATACTTGCGCACGCCGCATTATATACGAGCGCACAGCTGCGCCGGAGAGAGAGAAACGGGAGAGGTGAAACGAAGTGGAGACAGCGCTCACGCCACCTCCTCCACCCCACCTCCTCGCACTCACGCGAGGAGAGGGGGGAGAGTTGGCGCATGCGCAGTAAAGGTGGTCAGGCCGCACACCACCGGATTAATAATAATAATATCTTGGGTTTAACGTCCCAAAACCACCATATGATTATGAGAGACGCCGTAGTGGGGGGCTCCGGAAATTTTGAACACCTGGGGTTCTTTAACGTGCACCTAAATCTAAGTACGCGGGCCTCAAGCATTTTCGCCCCCCATCGAAAATGCGGCCGCCGCGGCCGGGATTCGATCCCGCGACCTGCGGGTCAGCAGTCGAGCACCTTAACCACTAGACCACCGTGGCGGGTACACCACCGGATTGAACTCCGCTCTGAGTTGCTTCGCATCTAATATGCGTGCGTGCGTGCGTGCTCGTGTGCGTGTGTGTGCGTGTGTGTGTGTGTGTGTATGTGTGTGTGGCACACAGTCCGTAATACAAATATTCATAGAAGATTTTAATTACTTCACCCGCGGGGCCCCTCAGGGTGCAATATGCGGTGGCCTTAGTCTGGCTGTGCGCTGTTTCCCCCCCTTTTTTTTTCTTGGAATTAAAAATTCGCAGATTCAAGCCAGCAGTCTACTTCAGTGAAAGAGACAAAAAGTTTGAGTCGTATTCGACTGTGTATGTAGCGCCTTCGTTGCTGAAGCTTTTGGAAAGACTGCTTTTCTTCCACCTCTCCCTTACGCGGAACTGTGCTACATAATAACGTAAGCTCTCAGATAACTAATTAATGTGCGTTCGTGTACCTTTTCTGAAATTAAAATGCGGGCCAGTCTTTTGTGATAATTCAGGCTATCCCTGAAGAAAATAACACGACGTGAGCGCCGTACATGAAATATGAAGCGTAGCGCAGGAAGAAGAGGAATGAAGACGAAGAAGAGGCACCCCAATCATTGTCGTTATACGTATATAAGGAGAAAGCTTAATTTAGGACCACCAATCACTGAGGCCACAACAAGTCTACAACTGGTACGAGCGACGAGTAGAGGAAACAGCATGACAGGCTGAAACATGAAGGCGCGGACTCCAGCTCTATCCAGTACACAGATGTGTGCGAGTGTTTGCTAATCATGGTCATTGCTGGTACTGTCGTGCTCTCCACCATCTGTACTCTCTTCTGTCGTAGATACGGCAACGTGGCTGAGAGAGCGCTCGAACAATAGAACGTGAGAATTGTTGTCAAAGAATGAAAATAGGGAGATGCTAACTGCCATACACACAGATCAATCTGCAGCCCACCTGCGCGAACCGGCTTGGAAAGATTTTCCACTTCTTCTTGGTCCATGACATTAAGAAATTGTAAATATTTCAATTATGCCGTGAAAATGTTGAGTGTACAACTGGCACAGTGGAGGGCTTGAAATACATAGTCTATAGGTCAAGAACGGGTGGCAGATCTCGGCTTTACCGAAAATTCAAGGATCATGCAGTACACAAGCACTCAACGTAACATTCAAATTAGCGTGCACTCCAATTATGTTTTATACAGTCGAACACACTTGTAACGATACCGGTTTTAATAATATATCGGTTATAATAATGAGAAGCTGCTGCAGCGTCAACTTTTGTATGTTTTCTATGGTGAAATAACCCGTTTACAGCAATGCCCGCATGCTGCACTATCGGTTAAAACAATGAATTCTGGCGGTTGGCTGTTCGTGCCGAAGCGTAATGGAATGCGAAATCCTTGAAAAGAAAGAAGAAAACGAGAAATACAAGCTGCTGAGCCTCCGCCCACAACCACAACGTCCACAAGCGCCCCTTCGAATTTGCGGTAAGCTATACTGCATAGCGGTGTGGCGCTGCGGCAAACCTGACTTTCAAAATTCGCGACGGCGCGGGAGTGGCGGTGACTTTTGTTAATACACTTTCGGACATGCATATTGAGTGAAAATTCAAATTTGGAAAGAGTTTCGGCGTTCGAAACTTCATATGTTATCATACATTGGCTCTATGTGGCATGTGGCCGCCCCGTGAAAGCGTCCAAATTTTTCAACCATGTCCGGAAAATCGGCTGCTTTGTCATCCTTATCACTGATGTCTGTTGGCATATCTCATCTGATATTATAGTTTTCTCACAACAGCCTGCCATCCTTGTATTTCGGTTTTTTTTTTGTGCAACCTGTTTATACCAATTATCGGTTACAACAATGACATTTTCGTGGCACTTGAGTATTGCTATAAGTGGGTTAGACTGTATAACGGAAAATAAACATATTTTGATGGGACCACGGAGCAGTCTATTTCAGAAAATGGAGTAGGCAGAAACCATGATCCCCGGAATTGAAGACCCGAGCGACAGTAACCGTTTCATCTGTGCTCTTGAGCCTAAATGCCGAATCGCTTTAATGTGCAGTTTTTTTTTTCATTGCTTAGCTCATCCATGCATAAAGGAGAAGCACCATCTGATTATTGTAGCCGTTTGATTTCGTGTGCAAGGTCATTGAAGATGCATGAATGCTTTGTTATTGAATAATACTCAAGCACGGCAAAGGCAAGAGGGTATAGCGACGTAGGACAGCGCAGGACAGCCTGGGACACAGAAATGGGTAGATATTGGCTCCGGGAGGCGACCGTTCACAATTAATCGGGTAAGACAGTGGCTGCTGCATACCAGTGTTGCGGAGTTGCCACTCCGGAATTGGAATGACTCCGGATTCATTCCACATTTTTGCGACCCCGGAATGGAATGGGAATGGAATGGGGACAACGCTTGGAGGAATGGAAATGGGAATGAAATTAAGCGCCTTTTGCACGGAATGGAATGGGAATGGAATTACGTCTTTTTGCGAAAATAGAGCACCTTTTCGTCTACGCGCTGTTTTTTTAAACTTCAGACATTAGTAAGTCAGAGCCTCGAATTTAACAATAAAGCAGTATTTTTAAAATGGCTTGGCTGATTACAAGCACGGTACATTTATAACGCGCCTACTACAATTCTGTCCTTATATAGACTGTGTTGCTCCAAAATTTGTCTCTTCGCGTAACCGCGGCTCTATGCCGTTGTTATCCGTGGTGCGGAACTTAGGCGGCTTCTGTAGCGTAACCTATCCTGGCCGTGGTTGAGCAGTTTCGCGTGGCTTATCGAGAGCATTGCTGCGCATGCCCGAGGAGCAGTGATGTCACACGGCGCACAGCTGGCGCGCCGGAGAAGGCCTGGAATCTCCTGGAGTGACGTGTCACTAGTGGGTTGACGCTTGACTCGCGTGAGCTCGCTCTCTAGTCCGTCCGTCCGTCCGTCAATCTGTTCGTCCATCTGTCTGTCTGTCCGTCCGTCTATCCGCCCGTAGCTCACGCTACGTATATCCTGGCATAGCCGAGCTAAGCCACCGCTAATTTTTTTTCCCTCGGCGGCGCCCCAGACGCCTGCTGTCTCAGCACCCTTCACTTTTTTGTTTATCCTTCTGTCGCCGCCGGCGACTCGGACGCATATTCGAAAAAGCGCTTCTCTAAGTTGTATACCTGACATTGCACACCTGCGCACAGGCGAACACACAAAGTTCTCCTCACCCCATCCATGCTTGCGAGGCGCGCTTGACAAGCGTGAGTGCTGACGAGCAGTGCGGCCCAGTGTTCCGTATTCGATGCAAAGGCACAAGGTGCCCGAGCGGTGCATTGTTCCAACTAATACCAGCAGATCTAGAGGGTTTTGTTCCCCATTAACCAAATCCTAGTTTTCTCCATATTCACGATTGCTCCAGACGCGTGGCGAAACTGCCACGCGTCTGGAGGCTATGTCATCATTTTAGCATTAACACATTTAACCTTAAACAATATTAAAACATCGCCATTCGTTCAAACATGCCGACCATGCAAATATTATAGGTAGCGGGAGAACTGCCCCTATGGGAATTAATAGGGTGGTTGTAGTGCACGAGATATGTCACCACTATCCCTCAACCTTGGTAACGTGTTTTGCGTATTTTTTGCAGTTCTTAATGCATCTGATGGACATCACCTTTATGGGGCGTTCAGCTTTAACTCGATAAAACCTATCAAGATGCCTTTCCTACGTTGAGGAATTACAGGAATGGAATTCAACTACCCGGCCATTCCCGGACTGGGAATGAGCAAAGTTTTTTCATTCCGAGGAATTGAATGGAACGGAATTGCGGCAAGTTCTAATTCCCTGGAATGGAATTGGAATGGAATGGAGGCGCCCATTCCACAACACTGCTGCCTACTCAAGCCGTTTCATCAGTTTTTTTCTTTCTTTTGTTCTTTTTACAGCGAAAGCTGTTATGAGATGACAACAAGCCATGCCGGTGCGAGGTAGAATACTGGGCTGGCACCGAGAGGACCCAGGTTCGAACCCGATTCCATCCTGGGTATTTCTTCTTATTTCGTTTTTTTTTCTTATTTCATCCGCCACCGCCGGTTACGGACACCGGCGGTGGCGGACAACTACGGCCCCCTTGTTGTGATCTCATAACTGCTCTCGCTGTAAAAAAAAAAAAAAAAAAAAAAAAAAAAAAAAAAAAAAAGAAACGAAAAACTATTCCAGGATGGAACGGGTTTCGAACCTGGGTCCTCCTCATGGCAGCCCAGTATTCTACCACAGAGCCATGCCGGTGCTCGAAACCAGTGTGCACAAAAACCATATACATGTGTTATGTCGGGACGGAACCGCGTTAACATGCATAATATCGCGTGGTAGAAGAGTAAAATAACAACCAGGCGTCACAGAATGCGAAATGTGTAACCAGGCGACACACAATATGAATTGTGTAACGAGAGGGTCGTTGAATGCTTCCAACCCATTACAAAGGGCTCAGCCATAATTCTCCATCGTCATCAGCCACCGAATCAATTAATGGAGTAGTGGGTACCTTGCAAGCGTACTTGTATTAGTAGCCCCGAGAGAGTTTGCAACGGTTTCTAGAAATGGCGCTCTTCCAGCTTTCGCTGTGACTGTGCTGCGCTTTCCTCTCAGGCCTGGCGTTCCTTTTTTATTATTAAAAATTTTTTTTTGCATTTGTAGCTTCGGGTTTTATGAGTGAAACATAGCGTATATATATATGTTCATTTTTTTCCGCGATGATGTTTTGAAACGCAATTTCGTACTGCGTACCTCAAAAACATCATTACTGATATATAATATGTATGTCCCATCCCGCCATCACTTTATCGTGCAAGGTAATTTGGCCTGTCAGAACGGGGTGTCCTAGCTCGACTTCGTAAAATACTGCTTGACTATTTTCAGGGACAATATCGTTTCATCCATCGATCATCGGCCATGTGACGTAGGCGAAAAAAAAAAAAGAACACTCTTTTATGTTACGGAAATGCCATTTTTATTTTTAGGTATAGGCTTCAAAGGACACTTTAAAAGGGACTTGATGTAACTTCTCAATCCATGCAACATCTTGTGTCAACGAAATGTGACGGTGCACATTTTGAAACGTTTATACTCAATGGAATACATAGCCTGCGGAATACATGCATGTCACAGGAAAATCCCGGAACCCATCATGTTGTGGCTGCATAAATGTTTCAGCAAACTAACGATCTGTCGCGCAGTAGCCTGCTCACTGAGCTCTACGGCACGTTGTTCTTTCTTGGTCTGGGGTTTTTTTTTTTAGTACAGTGTACAACTAGCCCGTTGCAAGTTTAATGCCCCTGATATGACCGTCATGTATATATATATTAGATATTGTAATGGATGCGACCAACAATAACGTGCGATTGTAATCCACACCTAACGTTTTTTTTCTTTTTTGCCAGAAAATGTTTTCAAATGAATTGGACACGGCCTAGATGGTTCACCTTTCATAAAATGCTTGCCATAGGCGGGCTTTTCATAACGATAATAGAGGTGGTGCATTCAAAAGCTTATAATGCATTGAAAGCCGACACCGGATCCAAGCTAGTAGGGATTATTAACTTTACAAGCTAGCTATTGTTACTCCAGTAATTAACACGGTATGTAACGTATGTCACAACCGGATTGTTTTACCTCAATGGTAAACACTAAAACATTTTTTTTGCAGCAGAGTTGTCATGCTCGAGCTTTGCCGTGTGCCGTAGACATAAAATTATTATCATCATTAACCAGCACGCGCTCTCTTCATTCTCTTATTCATAATCGTCCTCTTCTGCTTCGCTCCCAGAGCACGCGCGCCAACTTGTCCGGCGTGGGATGCAATAACTCTGATGGGCGTGAGAATGATAACAGAGAGGGTGAGAAATAGAGAGAAAGAAAGAAAGAAAGAAAGGAAGAGAAATTCTTGGCGAAAAAAAAAATACTCATGATCCGACGGCAACCGTCGTAGCCACTCGGCTATCCAGGACACGCTAGCAGAGCATAGCATAGCTTTGTAAAGTATAGTATAGCAAGCGGGTGGGAAGGGTAATTGAGGGTGAGGAGAAGAGAAGAGAGTAAAGCAGAGCATAGAAAGAAAGAGAAAGAGAGATAGAGAGAAAGAAAGGGAATACAGAAAGACAAAAAGGGAGACAGAGAGAATCCGGAATCAAAGAAGGCGAGAGAAAGAAAGGAGGTAGAAAGAAAGAGGAAGTGCGAAATGCAAAGTAAGACAAAGAAAGGGAACAAAGGGGAAGAAAGGTAGAAAGAATTGTACAAATATAGCTACTTTCCTGCAACAGTTGAACGTTGGAATGCTTTGCCTGGGTTTGTTCGTGCCTTACCGATGACCGATTTTTTGTCTGCACTTGACATGTAATGTTATCGCCACTCCTGCCATAGCCCATGATGGGCTGCAGTATGTATAAATAAAATAAATAAAGGGCAAGGAAGAGAAAAAAATTGAGAGTTATAAATAAATAGGAATAAACAGAGACAAAAAGAAAAAAAGAGAGTAAAAGAGAGTGTCTAGTATAGCACAGCAAGGGGTGGAAAAGAGAGGTGAGAGGGTAAAAGCCTCAACAAGCCAGGACCAGCTAGGTACCCACCAGCTCTGCTGCGACCCTGCCTTGCAGTACTTAGTGCAAGCTGCGGAATTTTTTTTTTGCTAAGAACATGTGAATGGGATAGTTATGAATGGTGTAATGATTGTAAGGGCTCCTGATAGCAACCATTCTCACCCAATATATAAGAAAGCCTCGCCTTCAGCAGTAGGTTCAAAAGTAAACTGATGAAAGCACATCAAAGGGAGCCTTTGATAGGGCGCTGCTTTAGGTAGCCTGTCATCGCAACAACCATGAAAGAACGCCAAACGCCATCGCCATCCAATTCATACTACGGCTCCTGCGCCACTTTCAATATTTTTTTTTAGTTCTGCCCTGCATGACGGCTTTATGGTCATTTTGCAGCTTTGCCTTGCTGCAGGGAGCTGTGTTGTTGTGTAGCGCTGGCTAATTAGTCTAATCGGGAAGAACAGAAAGAGAACACGAACGCGGGCTCTGTTTAATGGATAAGAAAAGATAAAAGCAGAGAATGGAATAGAGCTGTTTGGTAACCGAATTCGAGAACTTCGCGGCGCTCTTTCTGAGACGCGCAGGGCGGTAACACTATGTTAGAGAGCACATTAGAGGCGCTGAACCTAATAGAATGGACGTTCGTGTATGATCCCTAACAAGGTGGGAGAAGAGCTTCTGAAGGAGACACGAAATGCACATTAGAGCTAAAGGAGCGGGGAGTGGCATTCTGTCTCTCTCTCCTTTTTCCTCCCTTGAAATGGGAGAAATGAGAGCGAGAGAGAGAGGCATAGAAAAAAAAAGAAGGAAGAGCGTCAGGAGATGGCCATTAGCAAAATACTGACATTTGGCCTCATGGGTAAGCTCGCCTGCCGAGAACTTGGTACGCCGTGTGAATTTCGCTGACGTCTAGTACTGAAACTTCAGTGCACGGACAACGCCTTTTGTGTTGGTAGGTGCCACAGAAACAGACCTATCGCTTTTTTTTTTCAGTCTTCGTCATACTGTACAGTACTGATGCGCGGTGGTGCAATGTCGTTCACTGCCTTAAAAAAAAAAATAATAATAATAACAACAATAACAATAATAATAATAATAATAATAATAATAATAATAATAATAATAATAATAATAATAATAATAATAATAATAATAATGCCATGATCCTCCAACGAAGTTCTGCATCTATTTAAGGCAAATAGCATGGCATACGAAACGTGTGGAAATTTCCGCATAGTGAGATCATGTATTTTTATTCTTTTCGTGTGTCTTCTCGCCACACGTGTCAGACAGAGAGAGAATAAAATGAGAGAAAGGCAGGGAGGCCAACCAGAATTGTAGCATTCGGTTTGCTACATTACACTAAGGGAAGGGGTAAATGTAAAGAAAGACAGAAAGGAAAGCGGAGAGAAAAGCAGACGCGCGAAAAAAATAGGAAACAAATAAAGAAAAGGAAGGTGTAGAGCAGGAGTACCATAGCCTATTGAACACGCCACTACCACCATGTCAGGCAATAAATTGACTTGCGTTTACGGGCTCTCTGAGAAACCTTGTTATGCACGATGAAAGTAAATTTTGTATGTATGTAGTATACCGGTGGGGCTTAACAATAATAATTTATGGCGCTTTTACACCCCAAAACCGCGATGGCATTACGAGGCGCGCCGTAGTGAGGTCTCCAGATTAATTTAGACCACCCGGGGGTTCTTCAACGTTCGTCTAAAATCTAAGCACACGTGTGTTATTTGCATTTCGCCCCATCGAAATGTGGTCGCCGTGGCCGGGAGTCGAACCAGCCGCGCCGTCCAGCTTAGCAACGAGACGCCTTATGGCTAAGCTGGCCGTGGCGGTGGGATAAGCTAAGCTGCCTAAGCTAAGCTAAGCTTAGGGCTAAGCTGCCACGGCGGGAGGGGGGGGGGGGGGGGGGCTCGCCCACTGAGTCGGCATTCAGTCCTGGTTACGTGAAGCGTACGGTCTTCTCTATAGACCCTGCAACTGCGATGGCATATACAGGGTGTTTCAAGAAATGTGTCCACTATTTTTAAAAAATCAGAAAAATGCGGTATTTGCTTGCTGTCTTCACAATTGATTTTTCTGTAACGGCAGGCATCCTAAGATGGTTGAAGACATGATTTGGGGCAGTAATTAGGAAAGTTAAATTAATTAACTTTTTAATTAGCGGAGTTAGGTGGTTAAGTCGAATGGGAGAATTGAAGTCCTTCATGCGAAGAACCCATTTCAGCTTTGAGATTTCGATAAAGCGGCCTCTATTAATTATTGTGGCGTAATGAAGTTCCGGCAAATTCAATGGCGAAACCGAAACCCAAGCACCGATGAGCGCAACAAGCAGACGACTAGAATGACGTCACTGTTCAAGACAACGGTTACAGAGCTGCAGTGCGTCCCCGTTCGCTAGCGTATGTGCATCATGCGTGCTACTACTGCAAGCGCAGCCCACACTCACACCAAGAAGTCAATTGATAGTTGATATAATGATGCTCACTCATTGTGGACGTCTCAGACGAATGTGGCAGTTGCGCTCTTCCGCGTTTCGGTTTCGGTTTGGCCGCTGAATTTGCCTGAACTTCATTACGCTACAATAATTAATAGAGGCCGCTTTTTCAAAATCTCAAAGCTGAAATGGGTTCTTCGCACGAAGTACTTCAACTCTCCCATTGGACTTAACCACCTAACTCCGCTAATTAAAAAGTGTTTAATTTAACTTTCTTAATTACCGTCCCAAATCATGTCTTCAACCATCTTAAGATGTCTGCCACTACAGAAAAACAACTGTGAAGACAGCGAGCAAATACCGCGTTTTCCTGATTTTTTAAAAATAGTGGACACATTTCTTGAAACACCCTGTATATTGGCGACCGTGGATAGGGCCAATAAGATGAGTATTTCCCGTATTTTGCATTCGCGGTCTCCATATATAGTTTGTGGCGGGCGTTTGTCGCGGACCGCAAAAGAAGAAGCATAAGCATGATAATTGACGGCAGCGCAGGCTAAGGACAAGAACAAAAGAAAGGCACATTCCACACAACACAGCGCTATCGTGCAATGCCAACAAGCCCACATTGCCACCCTCACCGATAGCATAAGCATTTAATAATTATCCGTACTTTGAGCCATAGAAACATAAAAGTTAAAGCACGAAACGTTAATCTAACTAGTGGTTCTCACACCTTTAACAGATCACTTGACAACCAACGCTTGGCTTGCGTTGGCGCGAACAAGCCGTATACCGCATACATCCCGTATCATCCGTATCCATCCTGTCGCACCAGATTGTTCAATGACTCGTTTGTTCCTAGGACAAGCGACTCCTAGAACCACCTTCCCACTTCCATCGCCAGCATAAAGGACGCACAAGATTTCAAACTCGACGTACAAGATGCCTCTTAAGTTTCTGTATTTTTTTTCTTCTTTTTTAACTGCATGTATAATTATTGCTTTCCCCACTCCTTTCTGTAGCGCTTTCGGGCCTTGATATTTTTAATAAATAAATGATATCGCGACAAAGCGGCGTTTCCTTTCAGGGGCGAAGCACGTTAGGGTCTCGGCTTGTCTGCGTCTAATGCCGTGACGGTGTGTCATGTAGTCACGGTCCATCATAAACGGGTATGAGCCAGAAAAATGAGGTAAATCACACTACTCTTCACCGGTCCACTAAAAATGAAGACGGCAACAGTTAGCCCTACAAATAGCCGACGACGTTAGTGGAAGCTGAAACACCCTTCCCTACGTGCCGTAGGGAACTGAAGCAGGGCATGAAGAAGAAGAAGAAGAAGAAGAAGAAGAAGAAGAAGAAGAAGAAGAACCTTAGGGTAACCTGCATTCCGACGCAGTTCTCTGACAACGTTAGTGGAGCGGAAACACCCTTCCCTACATGCTTCGCCCTTCCCCAGTTTTTTTTCCTACTTTTATTTGCAATGACAAAGCATTCCCTTCCAGTAGATCCAAATAGAACATTAACGCATACAGCTTTTAGGTAATACCGGCCTTCTGAATATATTTTTTTAGACAATACAGAACTTTAAAAAAAAAATGCTGTCACGGAAAGCTTAATAGTAGTCGTTTAGGTCGATCACTCCAAGCGAAGGACATTATTTGCGTGACAAACCTAAATACATAATCTGATAATTTGCAGTAGTAGCTAAATAACTTATTAATTGTCTAATTTAGGGCATGTGCCTGAAATACGAATTTCAGACCGCGAGGTCTGAACGTGCATCAACTTTGAATGAATTTTCGAGGTGGGCAAATTTCGAGACATTCATTTTCAAAGTGTGGGATAAAATACGTGGCGTTCTAAGTAACTTCCTGCTGCCATGCATAAAACGCCCTTACGGCCAAAAAAAAAAAAAAAAGAAAAGAATAACAACGTATTTTTGACCCAAGCTTGAAGGGGCATATCTCAAAATCCGAGCTACCCTCAGGCCTGCCCATCTCAACGGCTTCATCCCCTCAATGACAATGTGTATCCGAGAGTAATGAGTTCAAAAGTTAATTAGTGAATTATAGTCATTCACTCGATCATGCATTTCATTTATTGTGCTAGCAGTTTCTTACAGCTCCTGACAAAACTGGTGTTATACGCTCTGCTTTACACCTGATTAGATGTAGGAAGAAAATTAAATTTAAAAAAATATTACGAAGTAGAACTCATGGTGAGCTTACAAGTGCAGCTATTTGAGCTATGCGACCTGGAGTGTTTCAGTCTAGCACATTTGAGAGGATAGTATCATATAGTAGGGGAATAAAACTAAGCGGGGACTATGCCAGAGAACCATGCAGCCGACTATTCGTTTCCCTTTCCCTATGGAAAGTACTGTAGCGCACCAAGCGACTGAAAAGGAAAGTATGCAACTTTCGGTTTCACATTGAGGCCCGCCCAATTTGAATCCCTGCGTGTACTACGTCAGGCTGAGTCCACCACTCCCTCTCTTTTTTTTATTTTTTATACGATTATTCGCCCGCATTGTCCGTTTTTGCATTTTGTTTCGCTATGGCTTAGGTGAGTAAGTTATTATTATTATTATTATTTTTTTAATGCCGAAAATGCGCAATACTAGAAGAGCTATTTGCAAGCTACCATAGAAGCTGCTCCGTGTGCTACGTGCAAATCCGGACGGAAGACGCCTGGTGAATTGAAAAACTAACGATTTAGTTTTTTTTTTTTTTTTTTGCTGTAAAAAAAAAGAAAAAAAATGCGCAGCTTGCACCAAGTCGTACAAAGGCTGTGTCACAGCAGAGATGGTGAACACCTAGCTGGTCCTAACTTGGCTAGGCTTTTACCCTCTCACCTGTCTCCTTCCCACCCCTTGCTATACTATACTATCTATATGCTTGCGCTTTCTTTTATTTATTTTTTAGTCTGTGTCTTTCTATGTCTTTCTCTCTCTGTCTATCTTCACTTTCTTTCTCCTTTTCTCTTCCCCTCTATTTCTATGTCTTCCTCTCTCTCTTTCTCTCTGTAGTCGTTCTCTCACCTTCTCTTTTTCATTTTTTTTCTTCCCTTTCTATTGCTCTCTTTCTCTGTCTTTCTATCCCTTTCTATCCGCGACACACGTGAACCTCGACCATAACAGCTGTGCTGTAAAACTGCTATAGCACGTATGTGCCACAGAAATTGCACAAATCCCACTACTCACCACGCTGGTTCCCCAAAAATTAAAGTGGGGTGAGGCTTCCTTTGGTAAAAAAAAATCAATTTTGCGATTTTGCAGTCACTGATAGGGTGATTCCACATAAGATCGAACAAAGGATGGCCGGTCGACCTTTTAAATTTATTAAATGCGAAGCATTTCTTAGCGAACTTCGGTGACTTTGAGCGTATCTATCTATCTATCTATCTATCTATCTATCTATCTATCTATCTATCTATCTATCTATCTATCTATCTATCTATCTATCTATCTATCTATCTATCTATCTATCTATCTATCTATCTATCTATCTATCTATCTATCTATCTATCTATCTATCTATCTATCTATCTATCTATCTATCTATCTATCTATCTATCTATCTATCTATCTATCTATCTATCTATCTATCTATCTATCTATCTATCTATCTATCTATCTATCTATCTATCTATCTATCTATCTATCTATCTATCTATCTATCTATCTATCTATCTATCTATCTATCTATCTATCTATCTATCTATCTATCTATCTATCTATCTATCTATCTATCTATCTATCTATCTATCTATCTATCTATCTATCTATCTATCTATCTATCTATCTATCTATCTATCTATCTATCTATCTATCTATCTATCTATCTATCTATCTATCTCTCTATCTATCTATCTATCTATCTATCTATCTAGCCGCCTACGACTTTCTGCTCTCCTGGCCGTATCGTTAATGGGATTTATACCAAATTTGGTATGGCATAACATGACTGTATGACGAACATAAATGGCTGGTTATATCATGAAAATCATCACTAACTTGTCATGAAAAGTATGATTTGCATGCCACGCTCATGGCGCATTCGCGGCCGTTTCGTTAGCTTGATATACACCAAATTTGGGATTGAGTGACATGACTGTATGACGAACATAAATGACAAGTGGTAATATGAAAATCATGACTTCATGAGCGACATGACTTGCATTCCACGCTCATAGCGCGCTCGCGGCCGTTTCGTTAGCTTGATATACACCAAATTTGGTATTTAGTGACATGACTGTATGACGAACATAAATGACGAGTGGTAATATGGAAATCATCAGTTGTCATGGGCGACATGACTTGCATGCCACGCTCATGACGTGCTCGCGGCCGTTTCGTTAGCTTGAGATACACCAAATTTGGTATTGAGTGGCATGACTGTATGACGAGCACAAATGACAAGTGGTAATATGGAAATCATGACATGTCATGAGCGACATGACTTGCATTCCACGCTCATGGCGTGCTCGCGGCCGTTTCGTTAGCTTGATATACACCAAATTTGGTATTGAGTGACATGACTGTATGACGAACATAAATGACGAGTGGTAATATGGAAATCATGACTTGTCATGGGCGACATGACTTGCATGCCACGCTCATGACGTGCTCGCGGCCATTTCGTTAGCTTGAGATACACCAAATTTGGTAGTGAGTGGCATGACTGTATGACGAGCACAAATGACAAGTGGTAATATGGAAATCATCAGTTGTCATGGGCGACATGACTTGCATGCCACGCTCATGGCGTGCTCGCGGCCGTTTCGTTAGCTTGATATACACCAAATTTGGTATTGAGTGACATGACTGTATGACGAACGTAAATGACAAGTCGTAATATGGAAATCATGACTTGTCATGTGCGACATGACTTGCATTCCACGCTCATGGCGCGCTCGCGGCCGTTTCGTTAGCTTGAGATACACCAAATTTGGCATTGAGTGACATGACTGTATGACGAACATAAATGACAAGTGGTAATATGGAAATCATGACTTCATGAGCGACATGACTTGCATTCCACGCTCATGGCGCGCTCGCGGCCGTTTCGTTAGCTTGATATACCCCAAATTTGGTATTGAGTGACATGACTGTATAACGAACATAAGTGGCAGGTGGTAACATGAAAATCTTGGCATGCATGTCATCTACGATGCCATTTACATGCCACGCTCATGGTGCGCTTGCGTCCAGTTCGCTAGCTTGACATACACCAAAATTGGTATATCGCGACGTGACTGTATGGCGAACACAAATGACAGGTGGTAACATGTAAAACATGACATGCAAATTATGTAAAGCATGATTTGCTCCTTCCTGGCTGCTTCGCATTACATCGATTGCCACAGTGCGTGGGATCTGCCGGCTTTTTTTTCAATATTTTATATATTGTTGCCTAATGAGTGGAAGGAAGAGATCCGCAATTGGCTTTTTTCTAAAAAAATTATTTTTGAAGCACCGGAAATCAATAATGACGAAGGGGTGGAGTTCCGCGCTTACCTGCTCTGCTGTTTTTTCCGACTTTGGGGATGAGTTACACAAAATATATTAAAGCTACGTACCTCAAATTTCTTTAGCTATATATATGCAAATTTTTCGCTTGCGTTCAGTTATTTTCGGTTTCTCTGGGTAGTCTACATATTTTTATAAAAAAAATCTCAAAATCGACCCAGGAAATGTTTTTGTGCCTACTTTGCAGGTCTTTATCTAAAAAAAAAAGGCGTACGACACAGATGCAACAGTTCCGCATTAAGTTTTCAGCATGCTTATTTATCAATTATGCCAAAGATTATATTAATATCACTTTTCAATAAAGAGATACGATCGGGCTAACTTCCAGAAAACAGCATACAATGGAAAAATTCTGACGACAAACCTCCATTTTTTATATTTCTGAAACTTTCCCCACTTATTGTTTTGCACATCAGATTTCACAATCAATAATAACATATTGCATAATTTTGTTTCACTTGTAGTTTCCTTGGCTATTATAGCGGCGTTATCCCAATCGATGGAACGACGGTGATTATCGGCACGCTCAGCCAGTGCGTTCGATGTTTTCCTGTTGTTGCCCACGTCCCTTTGATGTTCCTTTAATCTCCGGAAGTTGTCAGTTTCACCGACGTAACCGCAGGTACAGTCTGCGCATGGTATCTTGTAGACAACACCGGGATAAATCTTGCTGTCCAAGCGATCTTTCACGTTCACAAGACGTTTCCTCCGCTTGTTGGACGGCATGTGTGCAACGAGCAGGGCATACTTTGAAAACATACGGCTTAGAGCTTCGTTGACCCGAGGAACATATGGGAGGCCGGCGCGTCTTGGAAGGTTACTTGCCCTGGGATGGCCTGGGATTGAGGACACGATCTTCAACATTCTTGATAAACTTCTTCGGGTATCAGTTCGTCAATAGTTCTTGATCTATTGTTCGAAGTTCTTTCCTCATTTCGTCGTCACTTGAGCAAATACGTGTCGCCCGCGTCACAAGAGAAGAAACGATGGATTGTGTGTGACAGGCTGGGCGGCACGAATTAAAATTGAGGTAATGTCCGGTATGCGTCGATTTGGTCAGTGACCGCATCGTCATCCTCATCAGGATAACTGACCAGGCGAACTTTCGTCGAACTCTTGACTAGGCAGGAAAGCGATAAAGCGCATCAAAAATTAGTGCGCTTGTAGCACACCGAGTGTGTTAATGACCCTAACAAGATTCTTCTCGTGCCGGGGAAGCCCTGAATGCTTACCTCAGACATTAACGTCATCGACGGTTTGGTAAACGGAACTGTGGGAACTCTACAAACGGGAATCGCTACGTGACCGTGCTGCGCACTTCCTCAACTTTCACAGTAGTGGAGCTGCATTTTTCTTTGTTTCACAAACCTTCAACTTCTCTTATAAGAAAATGCATTTGCCTTTCAGGGAAAGACCAACAGAAAAGTAACAAATATACTTTATATCTATTCCATCCATGTCTCTCTCTCTTTTTTTACTTGTGCAATCTACATAATGGAAAAATACAGATTGCGAGCAGGCCGCGGGGAGGCTATGGTTACGAATATGAATTTCGCACCGCTTATGGCTCAGTGTCACCTCTAATTTTTTTTTTTAGGCATGAAGCACCTTAGGGTCTAGGCCTTGTCCGTCGTGCGTTGTCCGTTGTCCGGCACAGCACACGCAAGGTACCCACTATACGCCATGACGATGACGATGACGCTGATGACGATGAAGAATAAGGGCGTTAGCACATGGTTGGCGCGTGCAAGATACCCAATGTCGATGACGCTGATGACGATGAAGAATAAGCGCGTTCCAGACCACACATTCTCTTTCTGCCATGGATGAAAACGAACGTGAACGCGCTCTCACCCGCGAAAGGCAAAGCGGCAACGCCGACAACAAGCTGCTACTCCGGAGGCGAGAGCGCGGCATGCGGCGGCTCAATGTCTACGAAGGCAGCAAGCTATCTCGGAGGCGAGAGCTCGGGAAGCAGCGGCAAAATGGCAATGCCGACAACAAGCTGCTACCCCTGGAGTTGAGGGCACGGGAAGCGGCGGCTCAGCGGCAAAAACACATTGTATATACTGTGCACACGCGTTGTCACTCATTTACATGCGCGAGTGGGCCAATGTCACGGGTGATTTAGGGTAAGAACGATCCCCAGTGCTTCGCCCACTCGTCATGATACACTTCGTGGAGATGCGTGGATTTTTCTCTTTCTGTATAATATCGAAGTACGAGTTGTCGAAGGTAAAGTCTGCTGTGCAGAACCGGTTCACGAACCGTTATCGATTTTTATTTCTTCGAAAGCAGAACTGTACCGGAGCGAAATACAGGGTGTTGAACCGGAACCCGATACCGAGCCCGAAATTTTTTGTTTCGCTTTAGACGACCCGCTTCCACGAATGTATACCTTAGTATTAAAGCCCCGAATAGCCTTCCAGCTACTGGTGTAAGCAGTCTCGTATGTTGTGTGTTTTGTAAAATGAAGTTCCGATGCAATCAGTATGTCTTAATGCCACATGTTATGCCATAACATTTGGCATAAGGAAATACGGATGGCTCAAGCATGCCACTGAGACGTTACGAGGTGATAACACGGCACACACCTCTTATTCTCCTGGTTCCGTTCAGAGAGACCATCGTAGTTATCGGTGCGAGCTTTTATCGGGAGGTCTCCTGCAGAGTTTTTGCTTTAGAAACTCCGATTGAACGACGTTGTTGCGCTAATATATGAGTGCAGGGCGGATTATTAAATTTTTGCATAAACTCGAAGCTTTCGTCTTCACAATATATTGCCGCCTTGAAGACAACGGTACTCGTACTTCATTTGATTCGTCTATACTATAAACAGCAACCAGGAAAAAAGAAAAGTCAAAGTATCGCACTTCAAAGCAATGGCGGGGCTCTGTGGTAGAAAGTATCGCACTTGCGATACTTTGACTGGGGGTCAGCTGAAGGAGTCTATAAATTAAAATGGGACGGTAACCTGACATGAAACTGACTACTAATTGAGCTATGCTTGCCTGCAAGGAATGCTGAGACGAATTTTGACATCGAACAGCCCACCTAAAGGTAATTCATTTGAATTTCGAAGTCTAAAAAGGAAGCGCACGTGGATCCCTTTCCAGACTTATCACGATAACCATTAGCGAAAACATCAAAACAGGGCTGCAAAATGTGTGGCGTTGGAATATGTGCATGGCTAATATGATGAATGCTACCACGTGTCGTTGAAAACATTTCAACGTCCGAGGCCAAACAAAAAGGTTTTCCACCTTCGCATGCTCGCGTCCAGGCGGACGTGCATGGTTGGATTTCGCCGACGCCTAGAGCGACTGCTGACGACGACATGGTATCCCTGCCGGAAGACGCAGCTGAGCGTTCGTGCTGGTGCCAGAAAGAGAAGACGCACGTGTGAAGTGTACTGAGACGGCTCGTTAGGTTTGCTGACGTCACAACTTTGGTACTGTTCGTCGCGTTGCTGTCGCCTGATTACTGAATTATGTCGTCACACAGAGCTTTTCGACCTATCGGCGCTAGTTACGAAATAAGTGCCATTTGAAACAATTGCCGGCGTCGTAATCTCATATGACGGCAGCAGTCATCTGTTTTAGAAGAGAGCGTTGGGCGAGTTGGTATTCCATTGTGAACAACATTTGTGGAAAAAACAAAAGAAAAAGAAAAACAAAACATGGTTGATCCTTCCGTCATAGGAATCGGCATAACACGAAAGTACAAACCGTGTACTTACAGAAGTAGTTCAATGTTTACTGTAAATTGATATAAGAGATCTTGTACAATGTCTATTGGCGTTTGACAGCTATAGCACCGTTTAACGTGGATGCATCCACGTTGACGCTTAGTGATATATCTCCAACCCGACGACTAACATTCATGATTAATGATTAAGCAAACCCTTGTGGTCATAGACGCTTGTGGTAGCTGTAGTAATTAACGGTGAGAGCGGAACCAGAGAAAGCGGTGTGACAGCCAGAAGAGCGTGACTGATTGGACGCCGAACTTGGGCTAAGGTCGCCTGCTCGCGGCATGTTAGAGTTATTGAACACCACTGCCCGACTAGAGGGAAACGCCACTCGCGTCGTGTCTTCCCTGCTGGTCGGCCGCGATTTTTCGCTGGGCGAGCGAAAGTGGGGAATGAGAAGGCACAGCGCGACTGAGACATAGGACAAAGAACACGCAACACACACGAGCGCTGACTTACAACTGGTTTTATTTTGCACCATACTGACCTTATAAATGCGCATAAACTTGACAAATGACGCAACGTTTTCAAACAGAAATGGTCGTTTTTGGTTAACTGCAATTTTGGGAAGACCAAAAATTGCAGTTCCTTGACCTGAAGTTGTTATTTAGGAATGACCATATATGTTGGCAGTACAGTCCTAGGTCTCAGAAAGGGTTACTTCCATTCAACAGTGCGCACTCAAAACTTGTTAAAAGAGGCATCGCACTGAATTGCCTTCATTCCGCCTTAAAGAAGACGTGTGTGCACCTGTTAGATGAAAGCTTCGGCACTCAGGTGGCGCGGTTGGAAGAAGCGGGGTATCCGCCGGTGCTTATCACCGCAGTTTCAGAGGCCTTGCTTCGAAGAATTAAGTGCCCAGACACAAAAGTTAGCCATGGAAAGAAAAAGCAGCCGGTACATGTGATTCCATATATCCATAAATTGTCACACAACATTAAGAAGATTGCCTCGAAGCACAATGTTCAAATAGTGTTTTCTGCACCATGCAAATTGTCAAAAATATGTGCAATGACAAGAAAGGATAAGCTGCCACAGTGCGCAACACAGCATAGGAACAGATTCACAGAGTGTGTGGCAAATGTAGTCTATGAAATTCCCTTGAGCTGCGGTCGCCGATACATCGGCCAAACAGGAAGGTGCTTGAATGAGCGCGCCAGGGAGCATAACTTGAATGTTCTAAATAAGTCCGGAGGATTCTTAGCGGAGCATTGCAAGATGTGCGGCTGCTCGCCGGCATTTCCCACTAGAAAGTTTTTAAAGAAATCAAGTGACAGGACAAAGCGGGAAATTATTGAAGCTTTCCTTTATTAACAAATCGTCTGACAACTGCGTAAGCAGGCCTTCCGTTTTACTGAATGACCCCGCCGAGATCGAGTATCTTAATGGTTTTATTTAGCTTCATCAGTGTTTCACCAATGCATATGTTCATGCTTCCTTCCTTTTCTTTTTGTACCCTTTTCTTTTTCCTTCTTGCGCCTGCGTATTCAATAAGTATGCAAATGTGTGCATTGTGATATTGCCGGTAGCCATGTGTAGATAAGCGTCCATTTCTGGGTTTTGTGATTTGGTTATGTTGGTGAAATGGCTCTTGAAAAGAGAAAAATCATGTTGTTAGTGTATCTTGGTTGATAAACCAAAAACGACCATTTCTGTTTGAAAACGTTGCGTCATTTGTCAAGTTTATGCGCATTTATAAGGTCAGTGTGGTGCAAAATAAAACCAGTTGTAAGTCAGCGCTAGTGTGTGTTGCGTGTTCTTTGTCCTATGTCTCAGTCGCGCTGTGCCTTCCCATTGCTATGAACCAACTCGCCCAGATCAAAGTCCTACTGTAAGTGGGGAACGCGAAGTAACAGCCAGGCGAAGGGCGCGCGTCGCAGAGCTATTTTTCGTATGGATAGATGCTATGGATTCTATGAGTGACGCCGACGCTTGGGGTAAAGTCGCCACCTGGCGGTGTGTTAAAGAGTTGACAAAATTGCACTTCACCTATTGGAAACGCGCCGAATGGGACGGACGCGTAGAAACGACGCGTTGAAAGAGCTAATCGTGGATGGCATGGTCATGATGCATTACTTCCCTTTACCAAGAGCATTGTGAGAGGACAGTGTTAGATATAAAAGGAGTGTTTTTCAAGGCCTACGAAGTGTGTGACAGTGGCGCAGTGGATAGCGCGCCCGGCATCTCTTGTCGAAGACCGAGAGGTCGTGGGTTCCGACTCCCGTTGACGGAACTTTCTTCTGATCGTGTGTATTTTTTCGACGTCATTTCCGTGACGAAAATACATCACTAAAGTCATGGTGGACCCCGGCATGAAACACTTTCGTGTTTGAAAAAAAAAAAAACAGGGTCACGAAGGAGAAAGTCATGTGTTGACGTGTATTCCTTAAAAAAAGAAAGAAAAAAAAGCTGAAACTGGTGTCTCTCGTCTCGCATGCCTTGGCGGCCTACGGTTTTTCTCTTTGTCGCAGGACATAGCGCTTTCTTCGTCGCTATGATGGCTACTCGTTGGACCATGTGCACTTTGGAAACTCTCCTTTATAGTATTCAATATATAGTTGGCTGCTGATGGCGTACAATTTCCTGCCTCTGCACCAAACAAGCAGGCTTCTCTTGCGCTAAGAATGACGCGTCAGACATTCTATCACATTTTCTGACTTCGCGCCTGTCTTGCGAAAGCCTTGGTCTTTGATCATCTCGTCTGGTAACAAACACAATCTGTCTCGCGGCAAATTGCGACACCCCGGCGTGCACTATTTTTGTCTCTGTTGTCATAAAATACGATTGTCATCCATCTTCGTACTCGAGTAGAAAGAACCACGAAAGAGCCCGGGATTCAGCTCATAAAGTTTGCCCGTCCCTGAAGTCCGTCCGTCCACTGGCAAAACAAGAGAAAAAAAAAGCATGGCTGATCACTCCGTCATAGGAATCGGTATAACATGAAAATTGAAACGTGTCACAGAGGTAGTTGAGCATTTATTGTGCATTGATATATGAGAGCTTGCACAATGTCTATTGGTATTTGGCAGCTATTTTACATTTTACAACGTCTAATCCATGACGGAAATACGTCAGTGAAATCTTGCTGGACCCCGGCATAAAACCCTTTCGTGTTAGAATGCATGTGCCGGTGCTGTACCAGGTTGACCAACGCCTTGCAGATATCACTCTAAGTGAGACTGCGCCGACAGTCTCACTTATGTTAGATTGGCTTGAGCCCGTTATACCTCCTGGTGGTGCGGGCCACCCCATTTTCTTTTTAGTTATTTTCATGTATAGGGGGGCCAAAAAAGCACGCACGCACGCACGCACGCACGCACGCACGCACACACACACACACACACACACACACACACACACACACACACACACACACACACACACACACACACACACACACACACACACACACACACACACACACACACACACACACACACACACACACACACACACACACACACACACACACACACACACACACACACACACACACGCACGCACGCACGCACGCACGCACGCACGCACACACAGACACAAACACACAAAAGATTGCGCCCGGGTTCGTGAATCTTCAACATGACTCATCTACTCTCAGCACAGTGTAAGCTGGGGAAAGAGCGAGAAAGTTTCCGGATGTTCGCCTCGCGGTGGCGGACGCGTCCGTTGATTTCTAGAATTCTTCCCGGTTCTTGCGCGGGAGCTTGGCTGTCTCGGCGGGCATCATCTTCCGGAGGGGAGTAGAGGGTGCGCTTTGGCGAGGCGAATTTTGTTGGCGCCTCATATCGCGTGCCGTGGGTTTACGCGCTTTTGAATGCAGTTTAAGCGCTCATTTGTGACAGTGCTCCAGTGCCCAATTCGTCAAGTTGACTGAGTGCAGAATTTACTTCCCGAAAGCGTCTAATGAACTTAAAAAAGCGTCAGATGAACTTTGGTTCAAGTTATACTTGAGACGCCAAACTGACAAAAGAACGTTTTCCTTCTTCATTCTCTCCTCATATATCCGTCTTTTTAATCCTTTAGTGACGAACTCTAGAACCAGACAAAAGACCTACCGGAGTTTATTCAATAACGTGTTTCATGTCGGTGGCTGTACTTTGAGAAAGCAATATAGGGCTCCTACAGGTTACAATGAGTATACACTTTCCCTCGCAGCAGTGTTTGCGCGATTCGACGACCAGCCGCTTTCTGAGACGTCAATATTGAAATGCCGGGGAGATCGAGCTTCACACCTGAAAGCGACGAAGGCGCTGTTGAAGTTCCTGCGAGCGACCGGCCTCGTTGAACGCTTATGACAATCCTGTGTTTGTGTGTGTTTTTCTGCTTCCCTCCCTCCCTTCTCTCATTCCTCTCTCCCTTGCTTTTCTGTCTCCCTTACCCCTTCCCCAGTGCAGGGTAGCCAACCAGATATTTATTTTCCGGTTAACCTCCCTGCCTTTCCGCATCCCATCTTTCTCTCTCTCTCTCTCTTTGTGGGCGTGCTATCACCCCCGGTAAAGTCGTTTGCGCCTCATAGCGCAGTTAGGTTTAACAGCCGCCGAGTGAGAAGTGGCGCTGTGCTCGCGCGGGTTAGGGTTAGCGCGGTGGCGCCAGCAGCGCCGCCGTGATGCTGGCGGCGGAGAACCTAGGCCGGCGCACGGAAACAGTAGTGAGTCTCTTAGGGGTTGGCGGCGTGCGGCGACGGAAGCCTCCTGCGGTGGGCCTATGGGGGGACGACACCGCGGGTTCTTTCCCGTGGATCCCTCGTGGTGAGTCGAACGTCGACGACGCCGCATTCGCGTTACCTTGTCTTTGTTATCTTGTTTGTGTATTGTATTGACATTCGATTGTGTTATTAAGCCTGTCACTAGTGATGTATTAGATTCGGCTTTGCGATGTCGTCGTTTGCAAAAGCAGGTTAATAAATGCAGACGTGTTTGGTTTGCTCGACCGCGTGACTGTCTCCGTACGTTCCGAGTTCGGCTCATCGCCAGACCACACAACTTACATGAGATCACTTGTGATTGCAAAATAAACTATACAGTAATAGTTTTGTTCTAAATATGTTTAAACCGGAATAGGCGAACGCAGCAATAATTACTTAGATAAGTTCAGGTATAATACGGACCGATCTTCAGGCATTATCCAGATTACAAAGGAAACGCAGTGAAAGCACTAATGAAAACAAACAAAATAACCGCCGAACGGTGACGACACAGTCACGCGAGACGTTCTCTGAGGAGGTCAGCGGCATCAAAACCCAAGAAGTACGGCCATTTAAAACAGCAAGACAAAATCAGCAAACTTGCGAGGAGACACCCTGAACGGCTCTTGCCCAAGCGCACCGCAGCAGCGTCGAGCGCTCGCGGCTTGAGAAATGCTCTTCTCTGGAACAGTGCTGGTAAATTCTGTACATCCGATGACAGAGAAACAAAGTGCGCCGTTTTCGTGCATCCCAAATAATATTGATTCTATGCATCTTTTCTCGGGCCAAGTGCGGTTCCTCAATACAATCACGCTGCCAGGCACTGCTGGGGCGCAGCGGCACAGATAACATGCGCCGTAAACGCTGTATTCCTGGAAGAAAGCGGTGAAACCTCCGCTGGATTTGGAAAGATCTCAGCTACAGAGGGAGAGGAAAACTAAGACATAAACTCGTGGATTTGCATAAAAACAAACAGAAGCCATGCCGCGCACTCGACATGAGCGCATCGAACGTGCAATGCGATCGCCTGATTTGCACAGACAAAAACAAACATAAAAGAAAACCAGTGAGGGGCAGCTGTCGCCTTGAGCGGCGAACGCGAGATGCAGATTGAATTATAAATAGGAAGGCAAGCGAAAACGCACAGGAAGAAGGGCACTGCTAGGCTTTATTTCCTGTTTTTTTTTCTTGTATTGTTGTTGCGACAAAGTCATCCTCTGCACGTACCCGCTCTACACGTTAGAAAAGTTGAGTAGTTCTCCTTCTATATATTTGAGTTCACCAAGTTCCGCGATACCAAGGCATGTTTGGAGAAAGAGGACCGCTTCCGTCCTACATAGCGCTTGTGTTGCAAGTGGCAAGCTGTGTATGGCAGACTGTGCCGGGAACGGCGCTGCAATGGTCACATCCTGCAAATTGCGCAATTTACTACCTGCCCGTAAAAGTACGCGGTCAGCGAGATTGAGTAAGAAAGGCACAGTCCCGGAGACCTTATATCTCTTTTTACCACTCCAGTAGTTTGTCAAAGGAAAACATAGGGTACTGCTATTGAGGACAGCTCACAGTAACGTTTGCGCGAAGTAACCTGCATTTGCTAACATTGTTTATCTTGTCTCTTCTTGCGCTTGCTCGATCTCCCTTGGAAAGAAAACAAAAGAAAGGGGTCAGAGGCTTTACGCAGAGCGTGAACAGCAGACATATCAATGTCAGGATATTGACAAAGTATACACTTCTTCAATCGCCTCTCTCCAATTATTTCTTCAATAGCTTCACTCCCATTACATTGCTATTAGCCCACCGTCATAGCTCAAGGTATTTGAGAGCGTTCCTTTCGTCTTAAAATTACCGCAAGCTTTTCTTCGTCTTCAACATCAATAACAGTCGTTTTACCAAGTGCGCCCGATGTTCATTTCTCACGCGCATAGAAATTATTTAATTAGAGGTAATGTTCCAGATAAAAAGCAAAATGACAAAGCTTCCTTTAACGTTTGCCCATGCGAGCGCAGATGGTTCATCGATAGCGAAAGGAACAATGCTGATCTTTGCCGTTGGTGGTATAAGCAATAAATTTTAACGCAATAGCGTTAAAGAGCTCGTTTCGCAGAAATTCCGGCGTCGGCGTCGGCGTCGTTGGTTGTGAGCGAAAAATCATTCTCTTGTCCGTGACCGAAAAATCGAGGAAGACGCAAATAAAATAAATAATAAAAATTTCCGCGTCTGAGTGAGGATCGAACCCAGGCCGTCTGCGTGGCTAGCGTTGTTCCACCACACAGCCACGCATCTGCTTGGAAATACAGCAAAAATAACTTCCTCTGCTTGGAAATGCAAAGATGCAAATAAATAAATAATAAAAATTTCCGGGTTCGAGAGAGGATCGAACCCACGCCGTCTGCGTTGCAAGCAGGTGTTCTACCACACAGCCACGCGTCTGCTTGAAAAAAACAGCAAAAATAATTTCCTCTGCTTGGAAATGCAGTGAAAATAACTTTCATGCTTTACAAACACACGCATCCTCTATAGAGGCGTCACAATACAACATGTAATACCGCAGTAATATTGCGTGGTACACGCGTACATTGCTATCGGGCGTCAGAACATGTGAATATCGCAATGACATCGTGGTTTAAAGCCAGCCACCCATTACAAAAGGCACACACGTTACTGCGCGTATTCCCTTAAGACCCCGTAGTGGGCACATAGCAAGTTCGAAAACATTTCACGCGCATAATTGCTCGCGGTTTAAAGCATGCTGCCCATTACAAAGTATGCACTAAGTGATTGAAGTACGCACTAGGGACAGGATATCGCTATCGCGTTCAACTCTTAAAGGCGAAGCTTAAGGGTCCCCCCTATTTTTTTTGTTCAGTAACCTTCCGCAATTTAAAGCTTACCTTGAGAATGCGTGAGACAGTCGCCTTCAACTTTTTCTGAAGCTTTGAAGCTCTCCTTGAACCATTTATGTGCAAGGACATCGAATATGTAAACTTTGCCATTTTAAACGTCTGTGTTATTTTTTTTTCTGTCTTTTTTGCAGGTCGTTCTTATCGGGCGGGCTTAATGACTTCGCTGGGTCTAGAGGAAGATGTGAGCGGTCACTTTGCTTTTTAGCTAAGTTAACCTACTTTGAAGAAAATGGAAACTAACCTTTCTAGAGGCAGCCCTCGCGCATAATATATACGCCACATGTCGCCAGAAGGTGTTGTGTTGCATATATGTTATTTTTTCTTAATGAGACCCATTTAGGTTAAAGTAAAGCACGTGGAATAAATTTACTTCAGGACGTTTATACTCCGCAAGATAAGTATCGCACTCAAGGTATGCCAAACAGTTTATCGGTTAGCCGTTCATCACACGGAGCGCACCAAGTAAAAGGGAAATATCGCTAGAAGTATATGCTTACGCGTGAAGCCAGGAGTTAGCTTCTTCTCATTTATTTACCACGTGTTTCTTTGAGGTATTCATGGGAGCGTGAAAGACGGTGCTATCATAGCTAATGCGTTGTTATTTTGGGCTTAGTAAAATATGAGCCTTCCTTCCGCGTGTCAACAAAATAATGAAAAAGAAGAATTCCCCCATAATCTCCTGTGGGGGGTTGTAATATTGCGTTTGCTACTTGTTACCTCGCTGTATGAAGCTGTATTTGGTATAATCGCGAGAAACACCGCCAAAGGAATCGTGAAACGGAGATGTGTGGTTGCAGCACCGGAATGTTAAGCGATACCAGCATGAGACGACGAAGAAGATACGAGTAGTGCGCCCACACTCTTCCGGGATGACTTCCAGTATCATCATCATCATCATCATCATCACACGCTTTTGTTTCCCGCGCTTGTTCTGCGTTGCGACCTTCTCTGGGACGTCGTTGTCACGCGACGCCGGCACGGCATCTTTACTTTCTTGCGTTCGTCAGCGTCTTGCGGTAGTTCTACCGGTACAGTGCATTCATTCAGTTCAGTATATTCACCTTCTGCAAGCGTGGGTGTTTTTCAAGCTCCCATTGTCGGCGACCTTAAAGTGACCTTCAGCCAAACGCCACAGCCGTTTTCCGGGCACTCAAACTAGAACATTTGGGCAACCACTCAAAAGCTAAAAAAAAACAAAAAAAACATCTCTGGCTCCCGACACTTTGCACATCACAGCCTTACGTACGCTACTGACTGGCCAAACAAGTTACGAAAAATATTGTTTCCGAGTTCTGAATGTTTCTTCGAAATATCGCTGAAGCTGGAACTTCCAGTAAACTGCAGTTTTATTTCCGATAGCGACATTCCAAAGGCAGACACAAGGCACCATACACTTGACTGTCATATTTTGTCGCTGGGACAGGGTTACCTGTGCTCTTTTCAACGCCAGCGGTCCTCGAGTTTCACGGCGCGGGCTTCACACCTCCTCCCAAAGACGGCGCCAGGCTGCGTGACTCCACCTCCCGGATGGTGTTTGGCCAAGACGAAAATTGCAATGAGGTTTCGTTCGAAACAGCTTCATTCAGGCTCAGAAAGCTTGCAGGCCTGCGTCGCGTGGTGGCCGCATACGCTAGGCAAAGCCTAAGATTTATCCCCCCACACAGTGACAGGAAACAACAACAACAACAACAACAACAACAACAACAATAATAATAATAATAATAATAATAATAATAATAATAATAATAATAATAATAATAATAATAATAATAATACTTGTCCATATAATTGCGTCCATATATAGACCAATGCAAAGTATGGTATAGTGGGATGGGATGGGCTCTTGCGAACATACATCATACATCTACTTTGAACATTGCGGCTAGCATTGTCTCCAACCAAGTCTGCTCTGCCCGCAGCCATTTCATGCTTACATCGGCTCTCGATTACGGTAGAGCCAGTCATAATTTTTCACATTCTTTTTTTATTTTGGGTCCCTTGGCTTCTTAGAGTGAGGTCGCATGTTCGAAACCCACCACCGCCAGCGTTTTTTCTTTAGGATTCATTTCGATTTATACACTAATTTGATTATAGCGTGATTGTTCTTTCTAGACAGACGCTGGGACGAATTGGCAGGTTACCTCGTTCAGTAGGCATATAAATTCTTAAAGCATTGGCTTAGTTTAAAAATACTTTAAAGAAAACCTTACGGAATTTGTAAGGCACACTACGGATTTCACCTCCGTTGCCCAATACGAATAAATTGCAATTTTTCAATTAAGCAGCCCAGAGAACCGGAAAGACAAGTATGGAAAGACATGATAACAGTATAACCAAGCTTCGTTCACTTAATTACGCTTATTAAGAAAAAAACTAGAAAAAAAAGCAAGCCAAACAAAAAAAAATACAGGAAAAAAAAATTTGCAAAATGGGCGAGAAGTAACGCGCCCGAACACACATGCAGACGCCCATGCGTTGGAATTTGGTCATAGGCGGTCAGATATACCAGTGATATGAAAAAAAAAAACGAAAAGAAGTGCATCATCTCCTTTGCAGATTATGCATCCATGAAGCATAAGGCGACGGTATCGCAGTGCCCTTCCTTCGTAAAAGTTATGTCACCTAATTGAAGCAATTGAATCACTACTCTAGGTGAAGCCTACGATATTCATTCGATAGAGCGGCAGTATCATTGATGGTTCCTTCAGAACCACAAACATTGAGGAGTCGCAATGCTCGTCATTCCAGCTGGGAATCAAGGAGCCTGTGAAAGCAACACCTGTTCGGGCGAAAGTGAGTCAGGTTTCTGCATTGGTCAGCAAACGAAAAAAAAAGCAAGCAGGAAGTTCGCTGCATGTGCGTGTCCGTATAGCATGGCGGCGTGGGCTAGTGCGAATCGACTGACTGCACTTCCATGACGTGCCTGTGGGGGGGCGATAACGCCACCCGATATGCTCGGTCTCAACAACGCGATTTTAGCCCTTCTCCATTAAATGCTTGGGCCCTTTGATATCCACTTGCATAGCCATTTGGTCTCAGACCACGAAACAAAAAAAAGTTACAGATATCGAGGACTACGCAGCGAGCCATTGAAAGAAAAACGATAGTTGTAACCTTAAGGGACAAGAAGAGAGCAGAGTGGATCAGGGAACAAACGCGTGTTAAGGACATCTTCAGTCGAGATCAAGAAGAATAAATGGGTATGCGCAGGGCATGTAGCGCGTAGAGTGATGACCGCTGGTCATTAAGAGTAACACGCTGGATTCCAAGAGAAGGCGAGCGTGCGAGGGGGTGGTTGAATGTTGGATGAACAGTTGAGATTAAGCCGTCTGCGGCGATAACGTGGCCGCAAAAATCACACAACCGGGTTGATTGGCGAAACATAGGAGAGGCATTTGCGCTGCAGTGGACGTAGTCACTATGATGATTATGATAATGAATAACTCCCATATTTGATTTTCGAGCACTTCATAACTGCAGAACATTGTTGTTCCATGGAGCGTGTGTTGTATGCCGTCGCAACAACGTTCTCAGCGCTGCGTTTAGAGATTTCAATGATTGTGGCATCACACGAGGCAATGTGAGGGCTCCAGAAGTCTATTGCAAGCTGCTGATGACATAGTCAATAGTAATGAACTGTAACTTAGTTGACGCCTTTATATTTTTCTGCTCTTAAGGTATCATCAGTCGTGACAAGAACTAGAACAAACGCATTCAAGCGCGAACTGTTCTTCATGCAGGCACTTGACACAGCACTCGCTTGGAAATGCGAGCGCCATTAGTGAAGCCTAATTTCTCAGATCATTAGGGAAACGCAGTTTGGGAAATGATTCAACGAAGAAGTGCTTGAGCACCAAATTAGGAAGAGAGGGATGGGGATGTGCGAAGGCACGAGTTATTTTCGACTTGAGAGCATTACACTGAGACGCAGAAGCCGGGATCGAGCGAACTGGAAACGCGATTCGCAAGCAGAAATACTAAAGCTGGGACCGTATTGTACTGCTACCTAAATGTAAAAGTTGCTTGTTCTTTGATTCACTTTCAGCCACTTTAAACAGCCTACTTCAAGTAAGGGCAGTCGAAGTTTTTAAGCAGCGTGGTATAAATAAGAATGTCTTTATTTACGCAATACATACTATACAAGGGGTCTCCGATCTCACTAAATATGTCATAATCGTTTACCGTGAAACTCAATGACGGTTAAATATTAAATATTTGCTCAACGGCGCATGTTTCTATTGAGGAATCGAAGCCATCTGTTGGTCGAGACATATGCATTCAAAAGAAATCCTGGAACTCGCAGTAGTTTTGAGTTATTTGTAATCATACTCTCTCAAACAAAGAGGCGACGATCTGCCCGCGCTCCGGGCGGACAAGCTTTCGACAAAGAAAGAAAAAAAAGAAAGAAAGAAAGACTGGGACGCCATTTAATGCATTGCTCCGCAAGTTCATCGGATTATTTTACAAGACGAGCTATTCAGAGGCTTAGCCCTAAGTGTACACGTCTTTTGAACTGACCGAACCGCACTTCATATTTGAAGCATGGCTCACAACGTTACCAATAAGGTAATTCACAAATCGTCCGTTGTTCTTATGGTGCCGTTTGCGTTCAGCAGCTCGGAATCGAACGCTCATAATATTCTCCTGGTTGACTAAGAGTGTCCCAATTGAGCTCAAACGTATGAATAAAGTTTAAGTCACAGTGGGCTACTCAATTTTCGGCCCGAAATCACCTCCAGCATGCCTCACGAAGCATTAACTCCATCCTCAACGGGCTTCTGAAGCATTAGGCCTATCACTAGTTATTTTTTTTTATGGGAAAAATGTCGACATCGACTAGGTGAAATCTGTGTAATGCCACACACACACATTAACACACGGCGTTACATTTTGGTTCACCGTACTATAACTGAACAGCCGGCTGTGAGCATGATCCTAGAGTGCACTGTAATCCACCGCTGTTTTGACAAGGGGTTGCCGCATGGACGCATGTAGATTTCGTTTTGCGTTGCAATATACTTCACCGAAAGTGCGTAAACTATAGATGCAAAAACTTGTTGCCACTATGTTCGTCCAGCCGGTGGTGAAATACGACGGGAGTTCGAGGAAACACATCTACACCATTCGGTATGCACGTGTGTTTGCAGAGGGAGACATGCGGGAAAATCAAGTTCTTGCCGTTTGCAGCACGTGTCCACGCGCCGCAGAGCCATGCTTCCGCAAGAGCTACATAAGATTGCGCCACATTCTTCTGCTCCTCAAGAACTGTACTAGTCCCTATACATTAAAGATGGGGAACAGAGGGGAAAATGGAAAATATGGAGATGCGCGGTCGATCAAAAGCCCTAGCAGTGCAAGCGTGTTTTTGCGGGCAGGATGTTGCACGTACTTGAGCGCGCATCTGTCTTTCCAGAACAATCATGCGCCTCGTCGCTTATGTAAGTAAGAGTATATGCGGCAAAGTTAATCGTTTCTACGGATTCAAGCTTCCCACGCTATTAGAGAGGAACCCCTACTGAAACGTTCCGTATGCCATTCCAATAATTCCATATGTTTCCATACAAAATCCGTATGTTTTCCTTATATTTTCCATATAGTTCCGTAAGAATCTTACGGAAGCATAGGGAATTATCGGAATGGCATTCGGAACGTTTCAGTAGGGACCGCGCAACATTTGCCGCGATCGCCTTCTTTCTTCAACACCGAGATTCGCTTTCGTAGGAGTCTGGCTTGTTTTCCTTCCTAGAAAACCGCGCCTTTCGCTACAAGCAATATCGCAGCGAACAAAAGTTCTCGGTGCGCGCTAAGCCTGTAGCATCGCGTGAGGACGAAAAATAATGAACGACCATGAGAGGATAAACCGAAGTTGCGCAGTCAGCGTAATTAATGATATCTCATAAGGCAGCTGTAGCTGAGACTATGTGCTTTCGCCACCAATCTCTCTTTTCCGCCACTCACTTCTACTCCTGGGCGACATGCAGTTCGGGCGCGCTGAGCATATCCAGGGAATTTAGCCGCACTGCCAGAGAAATGGACGGGCAGTCGATAAAAAAAAGGGGGCCTAGTTCGCGTGAAACTGCGCAATCGCAAAACCGAAACGCCCACACGCGACAATCAAGATGTATGGCGACGTTTCTTATCTAAGCATCTGACAGCTAACCATGGAGTTGCACAAAGTTTTAGTTTTGACCCTCTTAAATTACTCATATATATCAACGGATTGGCTGCTTCAACTGACCAGATTAATTATTTTTGTTTTTTCACGGCATTGACAGGAGAATATTTTCTTGTGACCAGATTATGCACCCTAATTATACATGTTAAAACGTGGACGTTGCAAATTTCGTTGAATGAACTCGGAAAAGTGAACACCCTCTAAAACTATTTTTGTTTTTATTCCCCTCACACCTTCTTCCACCCAAGAACAACAGAAACAGCTCTGTATAGAAAATAACACCATTTCTTCGTCGGGAGCTTCCCTGTTTCTAATTGTTGTAGCTGAACACAAAATACTGCATGCAGGTGAAATCTATATCACTAAAACGATATAGTTTTTTGTATACATGTGCCCATTTGAGTTAGACGATTCTTTCGACGGCATATTTTGAGGGTACTTTATTACGCCTTCGTTTGTTGTCATATCCACTGTTGTATATCATCCTGGCACAATACTTTCACGACTCTTATTACAACCCTCTCACATCTTCAAAAGCAGGCTGTTAAAATAATGGCGTTTAGCCCAGGCAGGCCCTATCTTCGCTATATTGCCGCCTCAATACTATTACGCTTCACTGCATGTTTAAACATAAGTTAGACCGGCTGCTTTTTTCGTAGCTCCTCTCAAACGTGTGTACTGTCCATAAAACTATTGTTGCTTAAAGCTAAACAACGAAAAACGGAGTGAAATGATTCCCCCCCGGTCGTATCAGTGACACATCAATTTCGCTCTTTTCTTCGAAGAGCCGTTTTTTAGGAAGTGCGATGACGGGGATGTGATGCGTGCTGGTATGTTGTTTTGTACTTTGAGCAGGTGAAAAGTTGTTATATAGCCTATGTACCTCTTTGCAATAAAACAGTCAAAAGTTAGCGTTCACCTTGCTCCTTTACCGTCCTCTCTTTCTTTGTTTTGCGCTTAGTGACCACAGTTTTATGACCAGTACACAGTATGAACCGGCTATCCCAACAGCAATTATACTTATGAGTCACTCAAATGCATCCAATTATATATTTGCGTTATAAAATCTCATTAACAAAACCTACGCTCGCTTCTCGGAGCGAAACAAACTTTTACTGCCGAAAATAAGTCCAAGCCATTTGGCAATCTAAACGCAGTGTCTGTAGTCATTTATATATATATATATATATATATATATATATATATATATATATATATATATATATATATATATATATATATAGTAAGGAAAGGAGTGTGAACTTAAGGGCTCGTTTGCTTTGTTAAACACATTATTAATGAGAACTAACAGACAATGATGCCAAGGAAAGTATAGGGGACGTTATTAGAAGTAATTGTAATGTAAATGTGAAAAAAGAGAAGTGGACGAAAAGATAACATGCCACCGGCAGGATCCGAACCTGCGACCTTATTACAATATATATATATATATATATATATATATATATATATATATATATATATATATATATATATATATATATATATATATATATATATATTTTTTTTTTTTACGTGCAGCAACATGTATTATGGTGCACAATCTTTGTGTGTTGTCCGCCGCGGCGGCGCAGTGGTTACAGTGTTCGGCTGTTGACCCGATAATAATGTCATTTCTAGAGTTTTGCGTACCAAAACCACGATATTATCAAAGGGGTAACGCCGTAATGGAGGGCTTCAGGTAATTTTGACTGCATTGAGTTATTTAACTTGCACCTGATTATCAGTAGACGGGACTCAAGCATTTCGTCTTCATCGAAATGTGGACGCGGCGGTCGCATTTTCGATGGGGGGCGAAATTCTAGAGGCCCGTGCACTGCGCGATGTCTGTGCACTTTAAAGAACTCCTGGGGTTAAAATTATCTAGAGAGCCCAAGCGCTACAGTGTTTCCATAGCTGCATGCTCAACGGGAATGCTTTAGTGTTTGCGCGCACAAAGTTCATGCTAGGCGAGGTATGTGGAACGCTTCTCTCGCCCTGCTGGAGAGTCTATCGATCGGAGTTGATGAGGGTACGTCGCCTCGGTTTTCTCTTCGATGCTGCCAAAGGCGCTTCACGTCGTTCTAGACATCATAAACCTCCACGAGCGAGTTACTGATGCGCGTCAGTACGATGGCGCAATTAACGAAGGTGGAATGGCGATGTGTCCATATAAATGCGCTCGCGCTAAAACGTCTTTTATTCGTAGAATTATCCAGCAGTTTCACCGAATCAGCTTTGTTGTTTTTTGTTGTTGCGCGTTCTCATCCAAACGATTGTCCATTGTGTTAATTACTCTATCGTTTCTTGTCTCTGTAATATTATTGTTATAATAGTTATTATTAATAATATTATTATCTTTTATTATTTATATTATTTTTTTTAAAACCAAACGGAGAGAAATTTCTTGTTATAAGTACACAAGCAGAAATTGTGCCTGATTTACGAATGTTGCACTGCCCACAAAGCTTCCTTGAAAACATAAAATACGTTGGCGGGTTCGTCATCTAAGAGCCGTCAACGCGAGTCAGTCCGACGACTTATCTCGACCGAATGTAAGCAGCGCGTTCTATCGCGTTTCCGCAGCATCTCGACTGGCGCAGATCGGCGGGTTTATTATCTGAAACGGTTACACCCCCATTGTAGAATATGTCGGCAGCTTCGGTGACCACAGGCGCTTAGTCAATCGACTAACCGATGGGTATTACACTTACATATGGCGCAAGTACGCCAGTTCATAATTCTACATGCGCCATTTTGTCGATTACAGCGCCATCTTTGCACAGTAGACTTGCAGGCAGGCATCGCGTAAGGTTGCTAAACTTGCAAATGTTTTTAGCTTGGTCAATGTGCTTTCTGCTTTAGATTTTCGTTCCGCCAACATTGTTCTGAAGCTGATTTTGTGATGACCCCTTTTTATGTGTTCGTGTGCGTGCGTGGAGGCTGAAAGTGGGGGAGGGGTGCTGAGAGAGTCGAATTTACGAAGCCTTTAGGTTATATGCGGTACACACCATTGACCTGGTTCCTTCTGTGTTATGCACAGCAGCGGTATTGCTGGAATTCGATGTTCCTAGTAATGCTAGCGCAATAACTTTTAGCTGATCGTCATGCTGGGCATACCCTTAAACATGGCATTGGGACAATGCCAGTAACACCGACGAAATTTAAGCTTTGTGATTTAGGGTCCGCCGTGGTGGTACGGCGGTTATGGTGCATTCAGACGACGGACCGAATCCGGATTTATCGTGGACGCGGACGGCTAATCCGCGGATGATCCGCCTGCAGGCGCATCCACACGACGGACGGTGCCCTAGGAGAAAACAGCCGGATTACTCTCGACCGCAGCCTCTCCGCTCACCTGCAGCCGCTGCCAGCAGACCGGTTTGAGAGTATTCAACATGGCGGCATACAGAACGCGAAGCGCGCCGTGCTTTTAGAGTGCTTTGACAAGCATCGAGCATTGTCGAGGGCTGTGATTTGTTTCGGTGAAAACGGTGGTGAAAACGGTGTTGTTGGCGGAATGGCTGGATTGGAAGAAAAACCTGCTTTACTAGAGCTACTGAAGACTGACCTCACTGTGTTCGCGCGTGGTACACCGCGTACGAAGGGAGGATACAGTGATCGCCGATATCGGCAGTTTTTGTTCTTTTGCGGATAACAGGTACCGACAGTGCACATTGCAATGCTGCACATTGTTTCCTTCTCTTGGCTCGCATCTTTACCGTATAATCAGTGCTCAAACACTGGCCGTGTTCTGAGACTACCGCTATCGGTGACACCGCCGCTTTGCCTGCCTCGGAATCCTGCGTGTGCAATGATTAAAGTCACAACTAACCTACCCTCGAAACCGCCAATCAACGCGCATTAAAAGTGATATATATCTCAAAGGTGATCGCCTTGGAATACGGCCCTAGAAATAACTTGAACTAAGCGCCACCAGAGCTGAAATAAACTGCGAGGACAGCCGTACGGCTCGAGCAGAAGAAAAGTGTATTGGTTGCCAGCTTATTTGCCCGCTAAAGCTGCGGCGTTCCGCCGCCAGAATCCCGATGTGAAAAACAAGTTGGGCTCATCCGTCCGCGAGCGACGCGGGCGAGGCAGGGATGAGGAGAATCGCTGATGTGAGGTCACGTGACGCGCCGTCAGCGCCTCCACATCCGGATTTGGTCCGTCGTCTGAATGCACCATTACGGTGCTCCGATGCTGATCCGAAGGTCGCGGGTTCAATCCCGGCCGCGGCGGTCGCATTTCCATGAAGGCGAAATGCTGGAGGCCCCTGTACCGTGCGATGTGGAAGGAGGAAGGAAGGAAGCATATACAAAGGGTGAAGGCAGGGAGGTTAACCAGAAAGAGTTCCGGTTGGCTACCCTACACTGGAGGATTAGGGAAGGGGACTAGAAAGATGAGAGAGCAGGGAAGAGGTGGAATGTGAGTGCACATTAAAGAACACCAGATGGTTGAAATCTCCGGAGCAATCCACGATGGCGTGCCTGGGACAGCATTAATACACACGCTCAGAAAAGTTTTGCTAGAACTGTTCGTAAGAGGAGACGTGAGTCGAGCGTAATGGACATGTAGTAATGGCGATCGAAGGGCAGCAAACAGCGCTTGTACGCGATAAGTTTTGTGATTTCAGCCGCCCTTTTTGCAGACTTGTTAACAAGACTGTAGTGGACAATTGTAGTACACGACACTGCTTAAACAGCAATCAACGTCTGCCGAACAACATAGTTTTAGTTTCAGCCGCGATAAATTAATTGCGGTACTAAGTAGATGCGATTAATGTAGGGAACAGAAAATATGTTTTACTTATGGTCACTCTTGCTGTTAGCCACTGGTAAGAAAAAGCGGAAGGTGTCCTTGCCTTTCTAGAAATATCAGTTATAGGTGTAACGGGCTTTAGAGAATGCTATACTGGTTTTCCTTGAATGTTGATCACGAGAGAGCACTTTATGTACAATATTGTGTGCGCACAAACTAGTCACCGGTCTGCCTTATGGTTGTTGACGCCAATAGGACGACAGAAAGAATGGAGCTCGCTCAGATTCACTTAAGAAATATATTTTGGGCTCACTCGAACTCAGACTCACCAAAATGTTACTCACTCGGGCTCACTCAGACCAAGATCTAAATCTTGGTAAGTCTGACTAAATCGACTCTTGAGGGCGTTAACGTATAATAGCGTTTTCAATCATGGGGTGAATGCTCTTTAACGCCAATATCTCGCATAATCGGGCTCCACGTAGCGCCTTTTGATCTCGTACCTCAAAGTTTGAATTATCAGTGGTTGCAATCCAGTAAGGAAATTTTTATGAAAGACGTGACTCACATGAAATATTCTTATCAAGAACTTCCCGTGAAGGAGTTTTCAGGGGGGGGGGGGGGTAAAGGCACCCCTTAACCCCCATCTTTGTAACCCACGCATCTGATCAATAAATAAGGAGGTGGCAAATGAACGCTATTGCGTTGAAGTATGTGTGAATAGCCGTTAGTATAAACGTTAGCCGACATAAGCCTGATAGTAATGCAGAGGTTGAGTACATAGGACCATAGGTCTGCAAAAAAAAAAGGAGAGCTCACTCAGGCTCACTCATGATATATATCTTGCGCTTAGGGCTCACTCGGACTCAGTCTAACCAAAATATTACCCATACGGACGCACTCGGACTCATACTCACGGCCCGATCTGAGTCTTAGTTAGTCGACTAATGAGTGACTTTGCCGACCTACATTGATGGTTTTCCAGAAAACAGGAACGGTTTTGACGCTTCCATGGACAAAAAGTTGTAAACTCTCAATGATTCGTCGTTCCAACGTGACAGAAATATCGGCACTGTCAAAAGTTACACAAACAGCAAGTCTGCTGCGCCTGTGAAACACACAGAGAGAGAGAGAGAGAGAGAGAAAGAGGCATACAAGCTTTAATGATATCTCGGTTGTCTTAACGGAAAAAAGCCCCCCGTCACATAAGCAGAGTTACCTGCAGGTAAACAGCCACACTAACAAGGAATCATACAGTGACACAAAAACAAATAAATAATAGGCGGGAATTGTAAAAGTACTCGAGTGACAGCAGCAATAAATCTTTGTCGCGTTCCTGTTACGTGCGGTCGTCGTTTCAGGAGATTAGCTAGATGACACTCGGGGAACGTCACCTCCATCTTGTCCGTACCGAGAGTCAGTGAAACCTGTCACATCAGGATTTTTGTTAAAGCAAAGTGCAAACAATGTTTCTGTTCAGGCTGTTTGCGCTCTTCCTCTAGAAGCGAATAAACCCCTGTCCTCGCCCGCTCCGAAGCAGTGACAGTGTAAACTCAGGGCCTGAGACAGTATTATAACTATAGTAAACAGGCGCCTAGTCACCACTGACGAAAACTTGACTTAGTCAAGGGGTCCTAGTTATCGGGCATTGTGCAAACGCCTCCGGCAAGGGATACCAGCGATGGACGCAATAACGCAATAGGGACGAAGTTCTCGGCCAAACGCTTTTGAAACGCCTCTGGCGGCAATGGAAAAGCGAGTGAGGAAAGGAGGCAGATGTGAGCGCAGAAAGTTAATGAAATTTGAAGTAAAACTGTTTGTGTGGAATGCATCTATAGACCTTCCCTATTATTTCTTCCTTTGAATGTGAGGCTAAGTTCGATATCCAGAGTTCCTCAACCCTTTGTATATCTGCAGAGCATATAGACCGCGGGGCAAGCGCACACGCACGCGCGCGCTCACATATCTATGTAACCATATATCATATGCACGTGAATGCCTACGTAAATATACGCACTCCCACATAGATCAGATTGCTTTGTCGACACATGCAGGTGAGCATGATACGGAAAAACTCGAGAATTTGTCCTGGATTGCCGTAGAGTCTACGTGTGCGCGAGACAATAATTTGTTAAGTTTGATATGTCTGCAGGGGAAAATGCGATTGTATTCAGAAGTTTGGCAGGCTGGAGCTTCAGCAGCCTTTTTTTTCTTGCCTTTGGTTGCCGTATAAGTATGAGAGGTGGCTTGAACACCGAGAGCGTCAGGATCCTACCGCACCCTACACGACGTACACGGTGGCTGTGACCGAAAGCGTGCTAGGGTGAGCCGAGAACAGTGTCATGCGAATGTGAGGTACACGCTATAGGGTGGATGGGGCGGGGTTCGCCAGGTGAGCGCTCCTCTTACGCACATGTGGCTTCTGCACCTGCTTTCCGCGCGGCTGTGCTCACAGGTTGCCCGCGCGCCCCCCGTTCTTTCTTTCTTTATTTATTTAATACCCACAGCGCCCATACAGGCATTATAGCAGGGGGGGGGGGTTACAGGAAAAGAACAAACATGAAAATTGCAGGTTCACATAAGTTTGTGTAACACCAAACATACACAGCTGCGTCGAGCACAGCTGCGTCACAAAATGTCATATGTATTGGGAAAACGAACTAAAAAAATGCAGAAACCACGAAAGTTAATGACAATGCGAAGAATAAATTAAAACAAAGTGCAGCATTGGTCCAGTACAAGGGTAAATGAAACACCAAAACAAAACAACATAGTTTACAACCAAGATACCGTACAGATCATGGCGACTGCCAGGCGCACACACGCAATTTATAAGGCTTAGCGGTCGAAAGATTCAATCATTTTTATTGCAGAAAAGAACGCATCAGTGGAAGAAATTTCTACAATTGTGGAAGGAAGTCGATTCCACTGACTGATAGTTCTCGGAAAAAAAGAGTTGCTGAAGGACGATGTATTGCATTTATATTCTCTTATCTTGTGTTCATGACCTTTGCGGGCTGAAATGTAGTGAGGCCGGCTAATGTATACGTCACGGGGAATTCGAGTATGAAAATAAAATATGCTGTGCAATAGCTTCAGTCGAAACGATGCCCTTCGGTGCTGCAGAGACTTCCATTTTAATTTCAGCTTAGATTCTGTCGCACTGAATTGTCTGTCGTACATAGGTACATTAAACACATACCTCGCCGCCATGGACTGAACTTTTTCTAATCTTTCTTTGTTTGATGCTGTTGAAGGGTCCCACACACAACATGCGTATTCCAGTACTGATCTCACGCATGATTTGTATAGTAACTCCCGGGTTTGCTGTAGAAAAGCACGTGTGTTTCTTCTTAAGAATCCCAAGCTCCGACAAGCTTTATTTACGGTGTAATCCACATGCCGATTCCATGATAGAGAGGGGCAAAAGAAAACACCTAGGTATTTGTATTCGCGTACCATTTTTACCCGGAGAGCCGTTTATTGTGTATTCAAATTCACCTGGGCTTTTTTTTTCTGGAGAACCTCATGCACACAGTTTTCTTAAGATTCAGGTTTCATTTCCCATCGCTGGCACCACGCGTATATCGCACATAAGTCGTTTTGGATCACGGAGCAGTCAGTTTCAGAGGTAATCTGACGGTATAAAATGCAGTCGTCTGCAAATAGCCTAATATGGGATTGTACGTTTTCATTAATGTCATTGATATACAATAAGAAAAGCAGTGGTCCCAGAACTGATCCCTGAGGTACCCATGACGTAACACTAGTTATTTCAGACTGTTCGCCGTTTACAACTACATATTGTCGCCTCTCACGTAAATATTCAGCGACCCATGCAATAACTTGGGGATTAATATTAAAGCTGGTTAGCTTTTGCAGCAATAGGTAGTGCGAAACGGTGTCGAACGCTTTTTGAAAGTCGAGGAAAATGCAGTCGACCGAAAATTTGTCGTCCAGTGCTGCTGCTAAAACATGGGTGAACTCTACCAGTTGTGTGACGCATGATAGCCCCCTGCCTAAATCCGTGCTGGTTAGAGTTGAATAAGGAATTACTATCTATGTGCTTAACAATCGTAGTATATAAAATATGTTCAAGAATTTTACTGCACACAGAAGTGAGTGAAATAGGGCGGTAATTATTCACAGCATTGCGCGGGCCAGATTTATGTATAGGAGCAACTGACGCCATTTTCCAATCAGTCGGAAGAGAACTCTGTTTTAAGGATTTTTCAAAAATAACTTTCAAGTACATAGACACTGCATGGGAACAAAACTTCAACATAAAATTGGGCAAGCAATCAGGACCCACTGTTTTTGCACAATCTAAATCTCTAAGTAGTAATTCAATGCCACGAGCTTCAAGCACTACATCAGGCATGGATGTGGATTCGTGTATCAACAATTTCAAGTCTTTCTGGGGGTCAGTAGCGGCAGAGAACACTGACGTAAAATACAAATTGAACAACTTAGCCTTTTCTGTCGCGTCGCTCACGGTAATATCGCCGCTAGTCAAAGCAGGAATTGAAATGTTGTCTTTCTTGTTCCGTTTTATATACTTCCAAAATTCCTTCGGGTTTTGCGTTATTTTACATTCAATTGTTTTAAAGTAGGCTACTTTCATTTCGGCTGTAGCATTATTTACTTCACGCGTTGCCAGCTTCAGTTTGCAAGAGTTCTCTTTCGAGGGATTTCGTTTAAATGAACGGTAAATTCTCTGTCTACGCTTGACTAAAACGTCGAGTTCTCTACAAAACCATGGTTTACTTTTATTACGTCTTCTAGTCAACACCCATGACGGAAAAAATCGGTTTCTCAGCTCTAGAATCTTGTCTTTAAACAAAGTCCACAGCTCTTCTACTGAATACTCATCCGCAAGTGTTTCGAAAACAACGAAGTATGCTTCCAATGCAGTGTTGATTCCTTCGACATTAGCCTTCGCGTAATTGTACATGCACCGATTCTTCTCACTGTAAGCACTCGTATGTTTCATATTTATCTCACTTAGCACGACCTCGTGGTCACTTATCCCTGGTAATACTTCAGTGTTTTCTACCATTTCTGGCATATTTGTGAAAAATAGATCCAGGATATGACCTCCTCGAGTAGGTTTCAACACTGTCTGTTTTAATGACAAGAGGTTCATAAAATCAGCCATTTCAGATTTGAAAACTAAGGGAACTTCCAGAAGCTATTGGCTGCTCATTCCAAGTCAAGATCAGGCAGGTTAAAATCCCCACCTACAACGACGTAATCAGAGGCGATTTTTGCAGCTGTAGCAGTGAATTCACTAAATTCCTTAGCTGAACCAGTTGGCGGCCGATAAAAAGAGCAGACTGATAGTGATTTGCCATTCGAGAGCTTAAGCTGACACCAAACAGCTTCACTCATATCGTCTGTAGTACTTATGCCTATAGAAGGAATGCGCTGATCTACCAAGATAAATACACCACCTCCATGATAATTCCTGTCCTTCCTGTAACAAGTAAAGTTATCTGGAAATACCTCAGTGTTTGCCACGTCTTCATTGAGCCATGATTCAGTACCGATAACTACACTTGGTTTGACCATGCGCACTAAGTTATCGAATATGTCAACTTTGTTTTTAATGCTCCTACAGTTTACTAACAAAAAGGAAAGTGAAGAGCATAAGAACTTAGTCGGTCACTTGCACTGCACAACCTTGCCTGAGGTATCATCGTAGGTGTACCTGATGCCGTCTATGTGAAGGGTATCGTGTTTTAGCTGTACTCGTGCGTCTCTGCTTCTATTTTCTTGAGCAAACTGCCACAAAATTCGCCTTCTCTTTCGCACTGGCTCGGAAAAGTCTTCCGACATACCGATACCTGTATCCTTCAAATTCTTGGCCTTTCCTAAAATCAGGTGCTTTTCTTTAAGTGACCCGAACCTTGCGATCACGGGTCGCGTTTTTCCCTCTCGAAATATCCCGAGCCGATGTGCTTTTTCTATCGTTTCGGGGTTAACTTGCAATTTTGTCGAGCATACTTCTTTCAAAAGCGATTCAGATTGTGACCAAGATTCGCGGACACTTGTATCAGGTATGCCGTAGAATACCAGGTTATGCTGTCTACTACGATTTTCAAGATCATCAATCTTATCTTGAAGCAACTGTATCACCCCGTGCTGGGTATCACAGCGCGCAGTACACTCAGTAATAGCGGCTTCTAAATTTGACAGCACTGACATTTTCCCTTCCATTGATGACACACGTTCACTCAAGTCATTTATAGCAGCCTTATGTTCCGCTTGGTTCGCTTTAATGGTATTAAGCTTTCGAACAATCACGTTTTGCCCATCCAAAATTTTCTGTAGGGTCGCATCAACGACAGGACCAGGATTCATTTCAATATCCCCGCAGAGAATTAATAACAAAAAATAAAAGCAAAAACGACGCAGCAACAAAATCCGACGCTTTGAGCGGTTTCTAGCATCGGAGTGCACAAGGTATATATAAACTGGTAGCGTAACTTCCATAGAAGCCCATGTATCCAGTAGTCAGCGGCTCGTTGCCACCGTCGCCATCTACGTATGGAGGGGACAACTAACAGCAAAAAAAAAAAAAGAATAAAACATAAAATATGACATCACAACCGGAAGCGGTAGCGACGTCGTGCATTTGCCCTACATGGCGCGAAATTGAAATATTTCTTAATTGGTGACCTTATACATGTCTTTTGATAAATTCGCGATTTTATTGCGCCTTTATGGCTCGCGAATTGCGTGCGCGAGAGAAAAGGAAAACCAACAAGAAAGATTGAGGAAGCAAGGTTGTTTTATTAGCCAAATAGCGTACTTGCAATATACACCAAAATACTTTGCAGATGAAAAAAAATTACGATACAGTGGCTCAAGAGCACAATACTTAGAAAACTCACGTTGCCCAACCGAGGAAACTACTGGAGCGAAACAGCAGCCTGGGATTATCACTTGGACGGGCTTAGAGTACAGCGTTTCATCACGAAAGGCGAGCGCACACGGGCCGCGTGCCACCGAAAACAGTCTGCAGTCACTGGAGCACTTAACTACACATTCCGTGAGCTAGTTCAGCTTCTCTGAAGTATCGCGCCAGTAAATAACACATAAGCAAATAAATAACCTACGGAAGACACGCACGAAACCACCGCGCAAAAGTGAGCGATGCCTCGTTGACCCGACAATGCGCCGAATTAAACACACGCCCACATCAGCCGACATCCCACGTTGCAGACTGCCTGCATACGCCCCCATTTATGGCGCTCGAAAAAAAGATGAGGCAATCAACTATTTTGCGAAGTGTCAAATAAACCGTAATGTAAATTTCTAGTCTACTGTGGCGTACATAAATTAGGAGCATTCGAAAAAAAATTCCCTTGAGTTTTTCGTTTTCGTTATTTGTCCCCTCCTCACCTAGTCGCGTTTCAATCGTACGACGGGCGTTGATGTCTGTGGCGATATGTTCTCGACCACTTTTCGTTCCAAGTTTCGCGACCGATATAATTTGGCCATGGAGTGCACGCGCACACAGTTATACAAGATAAGGGGTGGAACCGGCAGGATAACAACAGCAAATTGTCTACAAAGGGAACATTCACTAACCTGCACAAGAAGCAGAACATGCGTGAGCGGCACTGCCGGTTCCACGCCCCAGAGATGCACTGCAGTCGATCGTCTTTTGTAGGGCGGTGATAGTGGTGAACCAAGGTTCGTAGACTGTTGCTGGACACATGTCGGATTCAGGTGCAGTGGGCGTCAACGGTTCCCCATCGAGCGCTTCGCAGATTTTCTCGCTGTTGCCTGTGAATACGTCGACGATAATTCCGTGGTTGACATTGTGGTCCGTTGAAAGCACCCTGGAACTATATGCAACCTGCACAAGAAGCAGAACATGCGTGAGCGGCACTGCCATTGCACTGCCGGTTCCACGCCCCAGAGATGCAGATTGCAGGCAATCTGCGACGAGTGCAAAGGAAGCCCGAGCTTAAAGAGGTGGTGCACATCTATTATTGTGCGCCCTCTTCCTATACGCATACTTTTCGAGGTTTCATAATGCGAAAAGGTCCACGCGACTTCGTAGAAACGAGAGGAAGCCGCAAACGCTTTCTCACCTCTGCTTAATCTCTGCATCACGCCGGCATTGTGACAAGGATTGATAGCGGTGATCTAGTGAGATCTGTTCTCGTGTACCTGTGTGCGTGCTGCATCAAGCTTAGTATTCTAATTAATAAGCGCATATTTACTCTTAAATTGTGTGATCCCCCCCCCCAAATATATATATATATATATATATATATATATATATATAGAAAATACCGGTCCTTTTTTGAGTAGTTCTGTACCACATTGTAATCGCTTCAACGCTTTACCTATCGGTCGAAACTGCGACTTTGATTTGTTGTTCCGTAGTAGTCATAGTCTTTTCCACTTCAATATCATCGAGTGTGGTTACCGCTTGCGAAAAGTCATTGTTGTTCTACTTCATTTTGAGAACTAATTTGAGCAAACATCGATTTTAAAACGCGCAGGTGAAGTCAAAGTGGAGAGAGATAACTTTATTGGGTCCAGCGGATTGGGACCAGGTCCCCGCCTAAATGAGCGCCAGTAGCCCTTGGGCCTTGGCGGCGTTTTCGGCCAGCTGGACGGCCGAGAGTTGCTCTTCCGGGTCCGAGCTAAGCATTAAGGCCTCCCACTGCTCATCACTATCTACTTTGCGGCCCTGTCGAGACACCTGAGGGCAAGCCCACATAATATGTGTCAGATTCATAGGTTGGCAAAACTTGTGGAGATCACTCAGACTGACTCACGAAATATATTTTGCTCTTAGGGCTCACTGGGACTCAGACTCACCAAAATTTTTCGGAGCCGGACTCACTTGGACTCACACTCCCGAAAATTTTCTTCAAGAGGACTCACTCAGACTCAGACTCACGGTTCGATCTGAGTCTGAGTGAGTCCTAGTGAGTCGACGCATGAGGCCGTTAGCCTAAAATTCTTTTTCGACCATGGTGTCAATGCTCTATAACACCAAGATCTCACGTAATCGGTGCTTTTCTTGGCGCCTTTTGATATACTACCTTCGAATACGAGTTTTGAGTGCTCGTAAACTATAGTAAGGTCATTTTTCTTGAAAGAGATGACAACATAAGATATATTTATCAAGAACTTCCTTGGAAGAGTTCGAAGGGGGGGAAGGGGGCGGAGGTCACGGCACTCCCCTACGTAATTCGCGCCTCTAATCAATAAATATTTAAATGGTGTATGAAAGACACTGCTTTGGAATACGTTTGAGTAGACGTGAGTACAAACGTGAATCCAGGCGAGGCTGATAGTAATGTTGAAGTTGAGTAGATATTGTCACGTGGTCGTGACGTTGACGATGGCAAAGACGGCGTGTCCAAAATGAAACTCTGTATTTGGCCGAACTTGTGGCCGGGCAAACGGAAAGTCAGACTACAGCAATACACACTGGCAATGATAGCGGCGAGCAGAGCGTCGGCCGTCGATCAACTGACGAGCGGTGAAGCGCGTCGGCATTTATACGTGTGTCATCGAATATTCCAGCCTTATCACTGGTTGTCGCGCAAGTTCTGGAATAAGCTCGAGTGTTCGCGTCTTGCACGCAATCTTAACAAAACGATCTACAATAATCGTGAAGCTTTTAGAACAATGAGGCGCGGTTTGCGCTGATCATTGCTGACAGTCTTTGAGGGCGAAAACCGAGTAAAGCAAAATTGAAAATAAGAAACGCGCGTGGAAATATGAACATAGGTCGGCAAAAAACAGTGAAACTCACTCAGACTCACTCAAGAAATATATATTTAACTTTGGACTCACTCGAACTCACACTCACGAAAAGTTTCTTCAACCGGACTCACTCGGACTCAAACTCACCAAAATATTACTCACCCGGACTCAGTCATACTCCGACTCACGGCTCAGATAATCTGAGTCTGAGTGAGTCCGAGTGAGTCGACTCATGAGTGAGTTCGCCGACCTATGGTCAGATCCGCCCGTATATCTCGCATAACTGGCATTTGCCATCGTATCGGCCTGGGTAATAACGGCTGTATGCCACCGGATTCGGATAGATGTTGGTTTGGAGAAGGCGCCAGACCACTGTCTGCAGCTTATCGAGTTTGGGGGGGGAGGGGGGGGGGGTGGGGCAAGCGACCTGGTGATACTCTGGGCGGCCTGGATGACTTTTAGTGTAAGACGTTAAGGACAAAAGAAAACATTCTATTAAACTCAGAAACAATAGCTATCATAGACTAAAAGGGTTTTTAGATCGTTTCTTTTTATAGATGAGACAAAAGAGGTCGCACTAAACGCGTTAAAGCAATTTTCAGGAGTCATGTAATCCTTTGTTTGAACAGGGTGCTATTCATATGATAATGTCTTATTTAAGCTCACAAAGAAGTAAGAACGATGGCATCATATGGCGTCGACAGCGGGGAAGAAAAAGGCAGCTTTATTTGACACGTCTTAATAAAGCGTCCTTTGAATTTGCTGAAGCAAAAGAAATAACTGTCTAGAGAAAACGACATTGTGCCACCCGTGCATAATACTGACACATTTAATCGTGACACATATCGCAGCAGCTGAATGTGCATTGCCTGCAATAAGCTACCTATTGAACGTGAGTACTTATAAATAGACAAAGTTGTATGCCCAACGCTATACCTGCATGAACTTTTCCGTCTTTCTATCAGATTGATTTTACTTCATTAAACTCGGCGTTAGGCTTTGACCACGGTCACAGTGTTAAGAATAAGGGCCATTGCTGTCGTAACACATTTTCTCGGCAGATTACAGGTGTTGATATAAACTCTATAATGGCACGCATATCTCGATATCCAATATTGTATTCACAGTGTTTGATATTCGCCTTACGTCGGGGACCTCATGAACAACTAGTGTTGGAAATCAGAGAGCTCCTCCACCACCTCTTCGTCCAAGGATATGAAATCACGTTTCAGTGGCTTCCAAGTCACTGTGGCATATTGGACAACGAACATGCCGACGCAGCTGCTCGATCTGCACAAGAAGACGGTGTAGAAGAATCCATCCCGTTCTCAAGGGCTGATGCTGCCATGAAAATACGAGAGACTTGCTAATGAAGACGCAAAATCCCTGTGGAACGCAGCAAGTTTACGGCACACGCGACTGCATAGGCTGGACCCGTCTCGTCGACTTCGGCCTTCGTCCGGACTCTCTCGACTCGAGACAACGGTGCTTTGCCGACTGTGGCTTGGTGTCGCTTTCACCAAATCTTTTGCCTTCCGAATCGGCATGGAAGACAGTGCTGCTTGCGACCATTGTGACATCGATGAAACAATTGACCACGTTCTTTATCGCTGCCCTCGCCACAGCGCGCACAGACTGCCGCTAGCTACTGTGTTGGCCCACCTTAACACACACCCTTGTCAGAAGAGTCAGTGCTCGAATGCCGACGCGAACTGACTTCGCACGGAAAATCAGTCAAGGCCTTATTGAACTTTTTGCGTGGCAGTGCCCTATCGAATAGGCTATAGCACCCCCGCTCCTTTCTTTTTTTTTTTTCGCGCGTCTACTCTTCTCTTCGCTTTCCTTCCCATCTTTCTTTCCCTTTCCCTTTCCCCTCCCCTTAGTGCAGGGTAGCAAACTGGATGCTACAATTCTGGTTGACCTCCCTGCCTTTCTCTCATTTTATTTTTTTTTCTCTCTCTCTCTGACTATGACAATCGATCTACTGCTTGTGTGGTGTGACCAGAGTGTATGGGAATACAGGATGCACTAAAGTTCACTCGGAACTGCAAGCAGTACAAGTGCAGCGGTTCAATCACAGAGGAATAGTGCACAAGGGACAACCTCTTTGATAAGCTCTACATTCCGGATGTCGCAGCGCGAAAAAAACATTGCACTGAAGCCAAAACATTCGTACTGAAACATAAAAAGTCACAGTTTCGGCGCAAGCTAGGGCGAAGCAATGAATGCGCTAGCAACTATTTGGAATGCTGTACGAAGTATAAGGCTAGCACCTCACTCCTGTAGGAAACGCGTCGCTTTATCAAGCGGAGTGACCTTCGTACTGTATAATATGGCTTAGGCACAAACTTTGTTATGAGAGCACAACACGCTGTGAGCCGTCTGCCGATCGTCTTTAAAGATGCGGGACGCGCGACCGCGGGCGACCACGCCAGGTCTTTCAAGGGAAACATTTCCTGTCTGACCCACGCAGCACCCCCCCCCCCCCCCTTTCTGGGCTCCGATCTCCACGCTTTCACGCGACGGGGACGGTCTGCTTGAGCGCGGTTCGTCGACAGCGCTTGCCAGCTTTCACTCTCACATAAAACACACGAAGTTTGTGACGATGTCATCGAATTGGAATTTATGCGGAACATGAATTAAGACAGTAGATTTATGCACAGTGCAAGCTTATAAGAGGCAGCAAATGCGCTGAAGTGAGCACACATGGTTTAGGCCATTTTCGCCCGTTATACAGGGTGTTTCAAGAAATGTGTCCACTATTTTTAAAAAAATCAGCAAAATGCGGTATTTGCTTGCTGTCTTCTCAATTGCTTTTTCTGTAACGGCAGGCATCTTAAGATGGTTGAAGACATGATTTGGAACAGCAATTAGGAAAGTTCAATTAATTAACTTTTTAATTAGCGGAGTTAGGTGGTCAAGTCCAAGAGGAAAATTGAAGTCCTTCATGCGAAGAACCCATTTCAGCTTTGATATTTTGAAAAAGCGGCCTCCATTAATTATTGTGGCGTAATGAAGTTCAGGCAAATTCAATGGCGAAACCGAAATCCAAGCACCGATGAGCGCAACAAGCAGACGACTAGAATGACGTCACTGTTCAAGACAACGGTTACAGAGCTGCAGTGCGTCCCCGTTCGCTAACGTATGTGCGTCATGCGTGCTACTACTGCAAGCGCAGCCCACACACTCACACCAAGAAGTCAATTGATGGTTCATATAATGATGTCCACTCATTGTGGACGTCTCAGACGAATGTGGCAGTTGCGCTCTTTCGCGTTTCGGTTTCGGTTTGGCCGCTGAATTTAGCAAATACCGCATTTTCCTGATTTCTTAAAAATATTGGACACATTTCTTGAAACACCCTGTATATTGCGAACAAAGCAAATGAGGACGTATAATGTTGAAACCGTGTTTTGAATGACATAAGTGCTCTTTGAAAAAATACATTTCATTGAAATTGAGAACGTAGTTATTTTATTTTATGTTTTGAAAAGGAGCTCTCTGTTTTTTTTTTGGGGGGAGGGGGGGGGGGAATCTCACCTCTTTAACTACCCTTTTGTTCTTTTGCGCCGTCTGTAGGAATACGATCTTTCCCAGAAATGTTGCAATAACTTTTATCGATATTTGACACTTTTTTATGATTCCGTGGGATATGGGAAACTTGCCCAGGAGCATCGAAGTTTGCTACCTTATTGATTTGGGCCATGTTTGCCTTTTTTGACATTGTTTTCTCTTTTGAGGTCAAAAGACAGCATGAGGAAAACATGGATGTAATTATTAGTGATGCGTATAAAACCATCAGAAAAAAATTCCGACACTACACTCTAAGAAAAAAGAGTCAAAAGAAGAGGATTACGAAGCCATGGTTCTCTTCGGGTATTCACTTGACCCCTTTTGGATGGTAGACGCAGAGAAAGAGAGTTGGCAATTCGAGAGGAGTTACAGAACTCTCGTGAAGCGCGTTTCGATTGGCTTCCGTTTTGAAGGTGCCGCCGTATACGCCATACATGTTGCGCGTTTGCCGTTCGGCGCCGTTGGGCCGGGCACACACTCTCGCACTGGCGCCAGGGAGCCTGCGCGCCAGGCCAGCCGCGCGGCGCCTCCGCCTGCCTTCGCCTTTCCGCCTGCTCTCTCTTCTCCTCCGCCTTTTGGAATGCGTTGCGCTGGTCGTGCTGGTCGCGCGTCTTGTAGTTTTGAGTTCGAGCGAACATGCGTATTTGCAGTGGCGGTCCCGCCAGGCTCCGTGCTCGAAGTGACGCTTGTAGTGAGGAATATTCTTGAAGTTGCGGACACGGACTACGTGCGCCTCTTAACGGTGAGTGTACTGCTTTCGTAGGTACTAATTACACAGCTTAAGCTGGGCGTCTGCAGCAGCTCTGCGGAAGTAGGCTGCCAGCCATATCCAACTGTAGCCTGCGTCCGCGATGCTGTTGCAGGATGTTCAATTAAAACAGTCACTTAACGAATTGAGACCGCTATGCGCGTTGTTGTGTGATTGCATGACATCAAGGGTGATTACTTTCTGATCGCACATTGTGTCTGAACTGCTGAAAGTGCTTGATATGGTTTTGAGATGCGCTTTAGTCAACGTCATAACAACATTACCATCGATACTCGAGTGTGTAGCGTGCTTCCACGCGTGGAAACGTGAAAAAAAAAAGTCTGTGTGTGGTAATTCTAACATATGCCATGTCTCATGTCGACGTAGACGGCGTCCGCGTGCGTTGCTGTCGTTCGGGCGCTCGTACAACTGAGTATTTCAGAATGGGTTACGTTTGTAGAACACGCTATCAGTAACCGCTCACGGCGTGCCCCCTACTGCCGGAGGATGCGCTTGGTTGTGGCAATATGAAGCACTTTTTGAAGCGACTTATCAGAAAATGAGGGCCTTCATTCGTGCATAACAGTGCCTATCGCGAAACGCGGTTCCCGCCTTCTATTACGTGAAAATTTGTTTTCGTTACGAAATTATTTAAAACGAAACACTCGTGTCCCATGCGTGTACAGTAACGGTGTGTTGAACAAAGGGTGGTTTAAATAAAACTAATCAGTCTGTGTGTTTGTGTGTTGGTTATTCCTAGGGCAACGAAGGTGTCGCTATGGTCTGGCGCTTCACCACTAGTGATAGGAAAATCAACAGCGGCGTTCGCAATGTCGACGAGGCACTCGGCCCTACATTTCCTTTGGTTGGACAAGACGACGTAGGAAAAGAGGTGAGTGGCACCCACGCAAAGGAGCCTAAAACAATTGCCTTTGTTGTTAAAAACAAAGTCACAGTTTCACCGCAAGGGTGAAGCAATGAATGCGATAGCAACAAATTGTAATGTTATACGAAGTGAGGCTGGCAGCCAAGTCTTTTGGATCCGATCTCACGCAAGTCTAGAAAACGCTTGTTTAAGAGAATTCTCTTCGCGTTGAGAGCGCAGCACGTAGAAGGGTACACCGGCCCCCCCGCTGTCGGCCGCCGAGAAGGGGAGATAACGCGCGCGCCCGCGACGACCGGGGTCGTAAAATTGAAGGTCGCTCGAGGGACCCCCCCACCCCCCCCCTCGCGTCTTTTCACGCTCGCGAACGACGAGCGGGGCCGGTTGAACAGTTGGGGGGGATCTTATCGCATGCGCCTCGGAGCGACGGAGATGCCACCTCGTTTGATCGCCGCTTCAGCCGCGTTCACCGCTCCCGCTCGCCCGCTATTACCCGCTGGTAGAACGTACCATGCGCAGGGGGTTCTTATCAATTTGGACTTCATACGCGACATGACGGCGACGGCGACGGCAACGGCGACGGCAAAAACCCGTCGAGACTGTCCATATAATTGCTATCGCAATAAAAAGCTCACATCATCTTGTGCTGCAAGTTTGTCACCAATGTTTTACACGATAACGGCAAAAAACACGGTTCCTTACCATGCCTCTTTGCATTTGTTTTGTTCTGAGCCTTCATTATGTCTGTGTAAATCACTTATTGTGTAGGTATTGCAAAATCTTACTATGATTCCGTTTTCTCATTATGATATCACGTTCTTCTTTTCAGGTACCATTTTTCATGGCTGCTCACGCTGAAGAGGAGCGACAACATAGCAAGTCACAAGTCTGATCCTCCAGCCGTCACGACTTTTTGATTCTTAATCATAAGGAATAAATATGGAAATATGATACCGATATCTGCTGTTTATTTTGCACGACATGACACTAAGCACATCACAGTCACACATTTTGGTTGGTTATACTCATACAATCATGTAAATGAGGAATACCTCAACTGCTTCAACTTTACTAAAAATGGTGTGTTTTGAGGAGTTTTATTAAAATAATGCTAAAATTGAACTATCCTTTTCTTGCAGTCACTGGGCACAACGGCAAGTATTAATGGAGTTGCTTAAAATTAATACTTCACTATTTCCAGCAGTAGTCGCGCAAAAGTAGAGCATGGGTCAATTTAGTAGCTTAAAATAGCCGTAGAGTCGCTTGACGCTTCGGTGGGTGTCAATTGACCCGCGTACGAGCGTCACCCGCAAGAGTCGCCTGACTCCCTCAGAAGTGGTAGTGTGGTCCTTCGCATAAGAGTCTTCCCACTCTTCTTAAGAGGGTCCGGGGACTCTCCTGAGCGCGCCGACTCTGACCCACCAAGAGAGTCACCGTGACTCTCCAAAGAGAGTCGTATACGTGGCAAGTCAGAACTCTCCGAAAAGAGTCAGGTATACTCTTTTTTTTCTTAGAGTGTACGTTCATAGTTCGCGTTAAATTCGGCCACAAAAATATGGACAATATTGCGGTAAGCAAAAATAGGGCGCCCACGCCGCCACCTTCAAATGTTTTTTGGCGCGCTGGGAGCCTTTTTCTTGAAGTAAAATGCTTGGTTCCGTGCACTGTCACTGTGCCCTCATAACATATAGAAATACCAGACAAAACGGAAATATCGACCGGGCATGTATGTTCGATATCTGATGCGATCACCCTGCTGCTGATGACGGCAGCAAGGTGAGAACCCTCACCTTTGTGTCCCTCGATGTGCTGCGTAGTAAGGTTGTTATCCGCGCTAATGCGTAGTTAGCTTAGGGTACGCTGGACGTTGTAACTGCGCCGTAGCTTGGAATCAGATCAGGCACGTCGATGTAACCTTATGAAAGGTTCGTGACGCTTTTCCTAGCCCCCCAGAAGCGCATTTCGTTTGGAACTAGCGTTATCAGATGACGATAGTTCGGGGAAAACAGATGTACGAGCGAGTCGAAAACGCAACAAGCGTTTGCAGCGATCAAGCGATAAAGCGCGTCGCTAGCTTTTCTAAAGAGCCTGGCAAACGATAACTTGCAGAAGCGCGAAAACAAGCACCATGTGCCTCGAGACATCTGGCTTATGCACGATCGAGAAAGGTTGTTTCGTCCCGCGCGTATAATTGGAGCACTTGTAGGAAGTTTTTATCTGTTGTCCCCCCGACCGAGGAACAATGGGAGGCCCTTCTTTCCAGCACCGACAGGGACATCCAGACACGGGTCCTGGAACGAGCGGAAGACGTCATCGAGAAGCACGGCCTGGCAGCCTACGTGGCCTAGTCTCCCTTACCCCTCACCCCTTGGATGAATAAAGTTGTCACTCACTCACTAGCGTGCCCGTTGTGGCTGTACGTCCTCGTTCTTTGTTCGTCCTCGTTCCATGCGCTGTGAAACATTGAAAGTACGTGGCGCTCTTTCGCGGATGCCGGATCTCAGTTGTCCGTGCTCATGGGTTTGAAGGCGCATAGAATAAGATCGGGTAACGTACCGCTTTATATCCTGACAGCCTATATGGTGATGTGTCCATTAGAGCAGTCCTCACAGCGCGATGTTCGTAAAAGAAAATTGTGCTTGTCTGTAACCCCATGTGTTAAACGCTTGTGCCCTTTCGCGCCTCCTTGTAGCTTTCCCATGCGACCTAAATGTCGAGCTGACACATTCTTTAAAAAAAAAAAAAACATGGCTGATCCCTCCGTCATAGGTAATCGGTATAACACGAAAGTGAAAATTGTCTTCACAGAAGTAGTGCTTATTCTTTATTGAGTATGAGAGTTTGTACAATGTCCATTGGTGTTATACAGCTATAGCACCGTTTGACGTGGATGCACCCACGTCGACGCCTAGTGGCACATCTCCATCGCGACGACTAACGCCCATGATCATGATTTACCCATTGTGGTAGTTGAACTTTCAAACCTACACCTGGAGACAGTGTATCACGAATCGCGCGCAAAGGTGACATCAACAAGCGCGTAATAAACACTGGTACTGTGCACTTCTTCAAAGCGTCGTCATTTGAGGAGAAACGACACGACGTGCGCTCCCGAGCGATGCGGTAACCTACGCCTGTGCTCATGCATGCACTACCACACTGCGCTTCAGCTACACGGGAGGCAGAGCTTGAGCCGCGAACGCGCGCAGGCGTTCCGCGTACCGCTGGCCTCCGTCTCGCTCCACCAAGGCACCACATTCGTCCGTCGACATCACTGCCTTTCTGCACCGCTTACGGCCACAGTTTTATTAGTCGGTGCTATCGCACTCGAAGTAGTCGGCGGCGAAACACCGTTGGTACATGTGGAAGCTGCGTGACTCCGACAACGAGCCTTCACACGCTAACACGAAGCGAAAGGCAAAGAGCATAACTAGAGTGACACATAACTGCGTCTAGCGCGACTCTCCGATGCTAGCGCGACCAGTGTTTGTTGCTGCTATCGAGACGCTCTAACCATGACCTCCGAGACTCGGACGCTGTGCTTCCGAGATCATTCTCTATCGGTGCTAGTAAGTGTCCATGCCGCATTACTTCTCTTCATCGCTCACAGACGGCGGCACCGCCCGGCCCCGCCAACAGATAGCACCTAGCGAGAGAGATTGTGTGAGAGATATAAGGCGTATTTGTAGAGTGTCTTTCGTCTGCCTCTTTAGCTCAGTCGGTAGAGCGTCGGGCGCATGCCGTCGCGGGCCGCGGAGTCGGAGGTTCGATTCCGAGTGGGGGGAAGATTTTTCTGAAAGTTTTTTCTTTCTCATTTGGATGGCGTCCATTTTATCAACGTCATATCCGTGACGGAAATGCGTCACTTAAGTCTTGGTGGACCCCGGCATAAAACACTTTCGTGTTAAAATTTTCAGCTCACACCGACCACTGGAGCTTTTCATGACAACAGCTGTGTACTTTAGTGGGACTACAACGCAAGAGGGCTGCTTGCGTTCCATGAATATTGACTGTGTAGCTATGTTCTCTCCTTTTTTCTTTTTACCGTGGAAAATCAACAGATCACAAGCAATCTTCCGTCTATTTTCCGAAAGTGCACGGTGCTCAGTGGACAGCTGCAATGACGGCTCGTGAATAATTCTTGCAATCTTGTGTATTCTCACGATAAAGCAAAAAAATTTTTCACCTTGGCCATTAGGAATTATATCCCAGAGATCGGCTTTAGTAAAAAAAAAGAAAAAAAGGAAAAAAAAGACAATACTTTGGTGTAGGATGCTCTAAAATTTCAAACTGCGCGGGCCTGTAACCAAAACCGAAAGTCGAATGCATTCATAAGCAACTACTTGCTGTGCCCAGTGAATTTGTTGGGTAAGAGTAGCAGACTCTTTTCGCTTTCTCTCTCATTTAGCCGCATGGCTCTCTGGCAGTGACCGCTCTTTACGAATGTTTTCCTTTCTCCAAGGCATGGCTCCGCGGCGGCCCAGTCATAGCGTAGACAACTTGCGTTGCCATTGCTGCTGTGATTAGGACGCTCGTAAATAGTAGCGTCTCTTGCTAAAGTGGGTGGAGGGTGGCCAGGAAGTCGGGCGACAACGAGAACGAAGCCCGCGCACTCCCGTCCTTTGAGAGCAGTGCGCGACATTGGCATTTCCGCCATCGCCGCAAATTTATAGCGGTTTTCCTTTAAGTCAGCAAGCAGAACTTACTCTGACTCGGAAAACATATTTTCTTGCTTAGGGCTCACTCAGACCGAGAACTTACTCTGAAACAGAACTTACTCTGACTTGGAAAACATATTTTCTTGCTTAGAGCTCACTCAGACCCAGATTCCGAAAAATTTATACTCAGTGTGGCTTTCCCTGATTCATACACAGCAAAATTACTCTGGCAAACTCACTCGAACTCAAATTCACCGAAATTATCTGAGCTGGGCTTACTCGGACTCAGGCTAGTTACTGACCATCCAGATTGAGCCAACCGTTGCAAAGCTTAGCTTCTATTGCAGCAGCGAATTCTGGTCGTTCGGTTGACGGCGCGCTACACTATTAAAAAAAAGTTAGTAAACAGTTAGTAACCACATGTATTTACCAGCTTCGAGCGCATTTTCCTACCTTCGCGTTGTCTCTTTACTAGCCAGCATCTAGTAAGAAGGAAGGAAGCAAACAGAAAGGGAGAAGGAAGGGAGGTTAACCAGAAAGACTTCCGGTTGGCTACCCTACACTGGTAAGTATTACCCTTACTAACCGGGGAGGCTTTCTTAGTGATTTCAACTAGGTAACTACTAAGCCACGTGTGTTGCCAGATGCCTCGTAGATGCCGTTGTATGTAATGCCGTTGTTGTGAAAGTCTTATGAAATTTAGACAAACTTGAGTTATCTTGATTACGTTGGAACAACGCCTCCTTTATTTCTTTCAATGCCAGTGCAAACGTGTGCTCCTCAACGGGAGCCGTCGGCCCACCTTAGTTCAGGGAGTGGTCGTGATGCGACGCCACATGAAGGGTAGGGCTGCTTGCGTCACACGTGCGTCCGAGCGCTTTCCCACGGAGATGCGATAGACGTGTTTCCCACTCCAATATCATACGTCTGTCAGATTTGTTCCTTCGTGCTCCTTCTTTGTAACTCGAAGCAATGCCGCCGCCACATCACAGCTCTCTGAAAGTCAGCGCATGCAGCAGCGTCGCAATGACGCTTCCCCATTGGTTGCCCGCATAGCGCCACGAACGGAGACGCGCTATCTCAAAACACCGTGTCTCTTACAAAGCTAGCGTGACCGCAAACATTGTGAACACGAGGAATGCAAGACGCCGCCCAACGGATCTGTACACAACTGAACAAAAGTTACTTCATATGATTTCCGTCGTGAGGCACCACATAAAGGGTTCTCTCCCCCATGACCGCGAAGCACACGCGAAGGCTAGGTGATGGGGAGAGCAGGAAAGGGCTAGAAGAGAGGGTGGTGAATGGCTGGATCGGGCGCATCTGGCTGGCATTGAAACAAATAGAGGAGGCACTGGCTGGAATAACACTTTTGTGCTACGCGAAGACATAATACGTGAAACTGTAGGGCACAAGATACTGGGAAGATAACATCGATTATTCTTCTAAATTCCATGGCTACTAACCGGTAAGATGCGTGCTATCCCAATGTAGGGGCATAAAGAACCATCAAGCAGCATGTTAGAGTAATTGGCGCGCGCGTAATAGAATGAATGTGATATGGTAATGCACACGGCACGCATAAGCAAAATAGGCAAACACCTCTAGCTGTTTAATAGTAGTTCGCTAGTTTTAGTATGGCTACTATATTGCTAGTGCGGTGACCAACAACTTCGTAACAGACAAACCACTCGAGTTAGTACTATTCGTTTACTAACGAGGTAGCGAATTTTGCTAACCTGCATTTTGCTACCTTGACTTACTAAGGGGCGAATGCTTTCTGTGACAAGTAAACGGTTCGTATTTATTTAGTGAAGATGCACCTATACCACACCTGGTCTTCCTAGCAAACACCTCGAGTACACAGGTTCCCCCCCAGCCCCAGCTTGACGCCCTTATTACAGAATCAGAATTTCGTGCAGCCCTATTGAAACTACGCAATACAGCACCCGGTGAAGACCAAATTACCAATGCTGCCATCCGCAATCTTGATGATGCTTCCATATCTGATCTAGGGAATTACTTTAATGAATGTTGGGAAGCTGGTACGCTCCCTGCCTCCTGGAAGCACGCGAAAATAATATTTATCCCTAAACCTCACAAACCCACCACCATCGACAATATTCGCCCTATTTCATTGACATCCTGTCCTGCCAAGGTCTTTGAGCACATAATCCTTGCGCGGCTGACGACGTACATGGAAGACAATCACCTTTTCCCCCCACAGTATGATGGGATTTCGTGCGCATCTTTCTGCGCAGGATGCCCTGCTCCAAATTACGCACGACGTGCTTGACGATACCATACCCCACCTGACTAAAGCTATCCTGGCGGTAGACCTCACTAAGGCGTTTGATAGAATTCGACGCGATGCCATATTAAGGCAAATGCAGGCACTACAGGTAGGCCACAAAACTTATAACTACATTCCGTGCCTTTCTCTCTGGGCGCACTGCCTCCTTGCACATTGATAACCTGAGCACGGCCCCTTATACGCTCGGCGAGGTCGGAACTCCTCAAGGCGCGGTCCTCTCCCCCTTTCTCTTTAATATTGCTCTTATACCCTTAGCCCACAAACTCAATCTTATCCCACACCTAAAGCATACCTTGTACGCCGATGATATCACCACATGGACCACTCATGGCTCTGACGGGGAAATTGAGGAAACCCTTCAATTAGCAGCCGACACCATCTCAGCTCACGCGTCATCTATTGGGCTCCAGTGCTCCCCCCTCTAAATCCGCGCTCTTTCTCATGAGACCAAAATCAGCCGCTAACTCGAACATTGAAATCACTTTACAAGGAACCGCTATCCCACTCACCCCCACACTGCGTATCCTTGGCCTCTACTTGCAGGATTCTGGACGAAATGACCACACCCTCAAAACACTCAAGGCTTCCACGCAATCTGCGTTGCAGCTTTTACGCCGCGTATCCTTCATGCACAAGGGTTTAGACGAAGCGGACAACATGAAAGTTGTACATGCCTTCACGCTTAGCCGCATTCTATACGCCACCCCATGTCTCAAGCTGAACCGCACAGAAACTGAACGCATGAACGCCATGATCCGCCTCGCAACTAAGGCAGCCCTGAACCTTTCCTCGTAGCACAAGCACAGCCAAACTCTTTGAACTGGGCATGCATAACACCCTTTCTGAGCTAGTTGAGGCCCCCACCTTCAGGCACAGTATTTAAGACTTTCCGCGAGCGCCACTGGCCGCCATACTCTCGCCTACCTTCGCATAAACATACCCGCTAACCAGCCAACCTTTATAACCTTCCTCGACACATTCATGCCTCTCTAATAGTTAAACCCCTGCCTCGCAATATGCATCCTCAGCATCACACCGCTCGCCGCGTAGCTCGCGCAAATGCCCTTCACAAGAGTTACGGACAAGCTCAGGATGCCATTTGGGTAGACGCCGCTTGTACAGCACAAGAAGCTGTAGCAGTTGCCTACAACCCTACTCTACCACATCCCCTGATTCACCGCCTTCCTTCAGGCTCTACAGCGGAGGAGGCAGAGGAGACCGCCATCGCCCTAGCCCTTGCACTATCTGACGCGCAGTACATCTTCACTGACTCAAAAACTGCTCTGTACAACTATGCCAGGGGCAGGGTACACCCCCCTGCCTGGCAGTTGCTGAACACCCCCCACGCAAAATTTACCACGCATGGTAGAGCTCCAGTGGGTGCCGGCTCATTCAGGGAACCCCGGAAACGAGGCTGCCGATAAATTGGCCCGAGGATTAATTTGCCGGGCTCAGGACAGCCTCGATTCGGGCTTCTCGAAGGAGCGGGCGCACACTTTTGCAGAGCTCACGCAAATACCCCGTTTGAACCACCGGACATACCCTCCCCCCAAATCCCTCCCTTACCCACTCCCAACAAATCCTATGGAGGCGTCTCCAGACCCGCACTCTCCCGTCTCCTCAGCTGTTGTCGCACTACTGTGGCACTTCCCCTGAATGTTCCCTGTGCGGCGAACCCCACGCCACCCTTACCCATATTCTTTTCGGCTGCCCTGCTGATCCTCCCCCGCAGGGACAGCCTGCCATCTCCAGCTGGGAGGACTGGGAGGTCCTGCTTTCGTCTGAGGACGTGGCGTTGCAGCTTGCTGCGGTGACTCGGGCTGCCGATGTCATCGCGGCGAGGGGTATGGCCGTGTAGACGTGGCGTGGGACAGCGCGGTGGTCCAGGGACCCCGGGGGGTTCCAAACACACTTGCCAATAAAGTTTTTCTGTCTGTCTGTCTGTCACAGCAGGATGGCCTTCCGGTGAAGGCGGCTACGAAGGCTGTCAGCCATTTTTGGTACCGCTAAAGAGGTGCGCTCGCAGAGCCTCGTTCAGGGCTCCGGCTGTCACGAGGCTCTTTGTTTCTCGTTTAGCATCGACCACGGCGTCGTCGGAGGACGTTACGACACTTTCCATGTAACACGTTGGGGTTCACGGGCAGACGTGACGTATGCCGCCTTCAAAAACAAGTCTCAGGCGGTCAATTTACCTTTCTTTTAATGAGTAGGTGATCGGAATTGCAAACGAACCCCAGGCGTGGCCTGCCTGTAGCGCGTTCCACCTTGTATATGACGCTCCGTGATATTCTGGGAATTTGAAGATACCGGCACGTTCCAGACGAGTCTGAATCGTGATAAAAAACGGCTTGTTGATGAAAACTTCAACGGGCTCGCAAGAAAAAGCAAAACGTTCTTGACAAACTGGATGCGTCGGCTGGAGGACGGTTATATAATTTCCTGACGCCTCGCTGAACACAACTTGCTTAGATAATGTTATTTCGACAACGAGTAATCTGTATTCAGAAAAGCTCTCTATTACACAGGTAACAAGAAAAATGAACGTGGAATCGCCACAGCGTGCCCGTATAAGTTTTGCACCTTCTAGAGGAATGATGTTGAGACATTTAAATGATTTGTCTGGGGGGCAAAATAACAGCTCTTGATGGCGTAAATATTCTTCCAGGGTGTTAGTACTACCTACGCCCAACTAGAATATTAAGCTTTTACACAAAATATACCAGGTTTAGAGCCAGACATAACTTTATAAGGCAAAACTGCACATGAATATCGACTCCAACTTCTGTAACATGCTCCGGGTTGCCCACCTCGTCCACTGGGACAGCTGACATGTAGTGTAAAAATAACACCGAATTTAGTTAATCTATTTCAACGGATTTTACCCGGTAAGCACAATTAAATATTGCGGAGGAAATGCTTGACACTCGACAACACAAAGGAGTGCTCCGATATTTCACGTCAGTGAGACGCGTATTAAGATTTGGCGTATCTGGAAAAGACTATTTGGATTTGGCTTTTATCCGTCGGTCAAGATGGTGCATGAAAAAACGGTACACACCAAATTTTTTCACCGAGCTCGGCAAAACTTGAGCGTGCTTTAGCACGGCAGTTGGGCTTGTTGTGTTTCGTAGATACCTCGACCACCACGGGGTGCCGCCGCGTACCCGCGTTGCACTTAGTAGTGTTATAATGATAGACGCTACGACATTACACTAACGCGCTCGTGTTCTTGCCGGAATAGAGGTGACGCGTTGAAAAAAAAAAGAAAAGGATAGGCTCAAGCTCATTATCTTCGCTTCACGTCACTGCCCGACACGTCAGCAACACGTAACCACCCGTTACTACCCGTTATATCATTATTACCGCAACGTGACAATAACAAAGCTATCTGTTAAGGTTTTGGCCTTGCACAACTTGTACACAAGCTTGCTCTGTTTACCCTACTTATGAAATATGATGAATTTCTCTTCGTCTCCATCGCATAGGAACTTACGCAATTATTACAGTTCTTCCTTATTTAAATGAACACTCTTCCATCCTCTTCACAACGCACTCACGACCATTCCGGAACGTTCAAACGACACAAAAATTATTGTGGCTGCTGATATATTAATGAAAAAATTCAAAACATAGTTTCTTATTAAAGTTGGAGAATATACGTGTAGCAGAAAACTAACTGCTTTATAAGACGAAAAGAAGCGGTGCTTTAATTGAAATAGATATTCCCTGTTCGCGCAGTATGTTCCTATCAAATCGTGCGCCCAGTAGCAATTTATTTCCGAAACACCTTCTTGACTGAAAAATAGTGCTTTTCACAATATACAAGGAACTTCACACTAGAATCCTCCTATCTCGCTGTGGCAGCACAAATATATATAGAAGGATGCAATCTTGAAAAAAAAAACAAAAAACAAAGAAGAACAAAAAAAAAAGTCACTTTTCTTTTTCTCCAAACTCAACCTCATGTTCTCCGAACCAATCTCGGAAGTTTTAAATGTAAGCAAGGGAGGCAAAACGAAAATATTTGAAAAAGTCCTTCCAGTCTTATGTGAAAGTTCTAGTCCTGCTTTTAATAACATACTTTTGTTCTTTTTTCTGCAAGTCGGCCCTCCATTCTTACCTAAAATCTCATTTGCATGGTCACATAAATGGAACCGATTTCAGTGGAAGTGAATAGCATCGCAAAGTTATTAAAAAAAAGATGGGGGGTTTCTTCGTAGCCAGGTTGCTTCGTTGATAATATTTCCCGCCAATTGTTCAAGAGCTAGAAATTTATGTGTTTCTTGCCTGAAAGCTTTGTGAAATTATCCAAGATATCCGGTCGTGTTACCCGATAATGGGACAGCAAAGGCACTCCGTTTGAGACGTCTAGTAATCTCCACAATTCTTGCAAATACTGAGTGGTCTTCTTCACGTCTATCCTGTGCAAATCACTTGGCCGTATTCGAGTGAATTTATAAAGTTTTTTTTATTAATTGAGAACATGTTTTCTTATTTAACAAAGAGCATATGCGCGCGACTTCCACAAACGTTCTTGTGCCGCGAAATTGTTTGCCTTTAGTAAAGATCGGTTTTATAATTGAGATTGCTCTTCTGCGAGCTTCCATGTTTGCCAAATACGGCATGACACCATAAGAAGACAGATATTCTACCTTAAACGTTTGAGCATTTAGTTTTACCATAACTTTCTCTAATAGACGAACGCTTTTTTATTTTTATTTTGCAGGACAAAACAGAACGTACAACGTTATAATTAACGATTACTTCTCAATTTCTTTGAAAGGTCGACGTCTCTCAAAGCATAACAGCATCGCAACTTTTTTCTTTTTTTTATTTTTATCGATAATCTAATTTATAACATTACCATAAACGTCCACTTCCTGAAAAAACCGCCAGGCCTGCGCAGAACGCTCAGCACAGTCACAGCGAAAGCTGGAAGAGCGGCCTTTTTAGAGCCTTTTTTTTTAAAACTCTTGGGGCAACTCCTACAAGCTCACTTGCATGGTACCCACTACGCCATAAATCATAATTTTTGTGTAGTAGGGAAGCGTCCACTATGCCATTATTCGTCATTCTTCGGAAAAGCGCGGTACCCGCTACACCCTTGTTACGCATTATGTGCACTTTGTTGACGCTGCGGCTGACGACGATGAAGAATTATGCCTGAGGCTTTTGTAATGGGTTGAAGCATTGAACGATCCACTCGTTACGCAATTCGCATTGTGTGACGCCTGGTTGTTACTTTACTGTTCTAGAACGCTTTACAACACACGTTAACGCGATTCCTGACCCGACATGAAGCCTGCATAGGGTCAGTTTGCACCGCAGTTTCAAGCAGCGACGTAGCTCAGTGGTATGGTGCTGGGCTGCCACGCAGAGGGCCCGGGTTCGAGTGCCATTGTGTGATTGGCATTTTTTATTTATTTAGTTTTTTTCTTATTTCGTGCGATAGTGGTTACGGACACCGGCGGTGGCGGCGGCGGCGGACAACTACGGTGCAAAAACGGCCCTTGTTGTGATCTCATAACAGCCTTCGCTGTGAAATCAGTGGGTTACTTAGGCCTACAAAAATGTACCATTGCTCTCTGTAACGCATCTATGTCTCTTTTTTTCTGTAAGGCCCTTAAAGCAAATAAATGAAACATAAAAAGAGGAAAACAAGGTCTAGGTATTTTATGTTGGCGTTCACTGGGTTCGTTGTCTGTGGGCTTTGCGTTATTGTTACTTGCAAGTGATGAAATCTATTCTTATTACCAGCGAAGCTGTTTAGCAAATCGTTCTTTGTTCGCCCCGTACCAAAAGCTATCATCACCATAAACGGGTATGCGCCACTGGAATTGAGCAAATCCCACTACTCACCACTTGTCCATTAAAAAAAAATGCCCCCACCTCCCCGAAGGGAATCGTGAGGAAATGCGAATGCGCCGACACCGACTTCATCGCCTTGAGAGGCGCCCAGCCAGCGAACGGTCGAGAGAGACGCGAGCGGACGGGAGAGTGGGGGCGCAGGGAGGCGAGAGAGCGAACGGCGAGAGAAGGAGCGGCGAAGCACTGCACCTACCCTCTCCTACACTCTCTCGCACCGCATGCTCCGTTTGCTAGGGGCGAGGATAAGCGCGCGCGCCCGCAGCTGTTGCTATGAGAGAGGGAGTGAGAGCGGAGAGATAACACCTGCCGGTGCGCGGACACCTCCTCAACCTATCCTCCGCCTCCTCCTCCGCGGACAACGCGGGACAACGCCGCCTGACATAGCCCGACCAAGGTCTATCCAAATAGGTCGCGAAACTTCGGGCGAAAAGCGGTTCAGAAGCTATTGCCAGCGACATCAGCATGGGGAGTTATGGGAGCTGCGATTACAGCGTGACTGTGTTTGGAGGGAACAAACACTAATAGAGAAAAACCAAGTTTTATTAAAAGGGGAAGCAATCGTTATGTTTTACAAATGACATTTATTTCCCCCAAAAATATTCTGTAGGTGCAATCAGCAAATAATTCATGACAGTGTTTTATTACTACGAACAATCTTTTTCTTAGCGCCCTCTGCGCACACCATTTTATACTCAGTGCAGCCTTTGCGCTGCATGGAAACGCGCGCTCGTAAAAGCCGTCGGTGATGACACACCCCCCTCACGTGTTTTAGTGTTCCGCGCTTGCTTGCGTTCTCTGAATTATTTTGGTGAAAATTTAAGTTGTGCTGTGAGCCAAGTTGTGACGTGCGTTGCATCGCTGTTGAACGTCGTGAGTACAATGTCCAACCGGCAGCGTTATGATACGGATAACATTTAACGTCGAGTGCTTGCCTCGGTACCTGCGGAAACGATGTGCTGTGCAAAGATGCAGTAGCAACACACGTATGCCTGGCGACCCATGTCTTGTAGAAAAGAAACAAGGGCAACGGTGAGGAGGACTGTGCTCACTGGACTTTCATGCATCAGTATTCCTGCGGCCCGGTTTTCTTCTTGAACACACAGTGCCTACGGTTATTCGTGCTATCGTTGAGCAGATCGCTAAGTTATCTATTGCGCTACAAATCGCATACCTGCATTGGCATACGTAACGGTAATTTATGGGAGCATGAGGCAAAACAAAGCGCATGTAGTGTCCGCACACTTTTTGTGCTTACTCACTTGGTGCTCATTGTGTGCAGTGTAATATAATTGAGTTATTGTGACCATTGAATAAAACTGAAGTGTCATAATTTTGGCGGGACTCAGCGCCATTTCTTCTTGTTAGAACTGAAGAACACAAGCAATGTGTACACTAAGGAACCTACGTATGTTCGAAGTAAATAAGCAACGCTGCAGATATGAAAGGTACTCTGCTACTTGCTTTTATGCATCTGTAGAAGATGCCGCGAACGCCGAATAAAAGTTCTAAGAATAAGTTTTCTAGTGAAACCGAGGCGAATTGTACACTTAGCTGGCGTTGACTTGAAGCGCACTCGTGAAGGACTCGCCGGCGATCGCCTTAGCGCGCGTCCTTAGCAATCAGGGGCCTACGAAAACCAATTTGCGATCAAATTTCGCGCTAGTGCCAACAAAACGACGTCACTTGTTCACCAGCTATTGCGTCACATCCGCTTTATTTTTTGTTCCGCCGGAAGTCTTCCCTCCTCACACAGATGGCGCTAAGTCCCATGAGCAGCTGATAAGACGCCATTTTCTGAACGTATGGACTTCTATGGAAGCTTCGCTACCAGTTACATTTACCTTGGCCCGACTATGAAATGCATTCGCATTTAAAATGAAGAAGGCAACAGTTAGCCCAACAAATGGCTCCAAAGCGACGGCGGCGAGCCGAACACCCCGAGTACGTACAACGAGAGAATACTGGGGAACGGCGAAGGCAACAGCGGTCTTCGAGAAGACACCCAAGCGATGGAAGGCCTACGCCAACGACGACGTGCCCGCGTCGTGACTGTGACTGTCTGTCGTTTAACTCGAACCTCTCTGCGCTGAGAATCAACGTAGAAACAACCTAGCATCGCCTAGCCAGAGCCTATATAGCAACCACCGAGAAGCAACCGAGAAATAACCTGCATCACCTAACTAAGGCCCATAGAAACAACCTAGAAGCAATCAGATTAGTCTTCAGAATCCTTCCAGTTTCGCTATTTCAAAAGCTTGCGCGGCTTAGTGGTGCAAACTTCGCCAATTTCTTCTTTTTTTCTTTTTTTAGTCTTGACCTCAGATCCCACGCGATCCACGGGACCGTGAAACTACTGAAAAAAATATTGATGTTGCGCCTCAGACATGCGTAACATTTGCTTTTTGATCGACAATGTTCACAAGTATGAACAAAAACACTTGTGCAAGATGGCTGGGCGCTGAGAAAGTGGTTAAACTTTGGCCGAGTAGCTGAATCTGGTCACAGACAGACAGACAGACAGACAGACAGACAGACAGACAGACAGACAGACAGACAGACAGACCAGAATTTCTGGGAAGAAGTATCCCAAGAAAGACTATCGTCTTTAAAAAAAATGAAGCTGGAACGCAAACTGACCTTTTGACATGATGTTTTCTCCGAATTTCATAAATGATTTAAGTTGTATAACTGAAAGGCACATTGCTTAAATACCAACGCTTGAATAAACATGTCTGGAAGATCTGCTTCGTTTACGACAATGTTTATAGTGTCTTAGCCTACCGTTATCACAAATGGCCGTTTCTGCGTGCGTATTTGCACTATTCTTGACCTTACCCTGACGCTACCCCGAAAGCGCGCAACTTACTTTCGCGTGCATTTCGAACTACGTTTCTCGTTATTCTCACCCCTTCCCTGGCCTTGAAAAACCTTGAAAAACCGTTTTAAAGAATGAACCGAAGGGGTGCACTTGCTTCGTTCGATACACAACCGCTGCTCTTACAACATGGACCGTGTTTGACAATTCTTAATTCAAAAATGAATCAGTTGCAGCTTTAGCAATTGCGTCACTAAGTTTGGCAAGGCACTTCTCTGTTTAGCAACAAGTTTTAATGTCTATCGACCACCTACTGTTAAAAAGTTCAGCAGGTGTCACACTCTTGTAACGCAAGAAGGGGAAAGCCTGGGTGGCATTCGTGTGAGACAAATGATCCACAACAAGCAAGTAGATATGTTTCTTATTAAGTGAGCCCTTTGAACGCCTCATGCGAACAGTTTTGTCTTTGTGTGTCTTCTTCAAAGGTGTGAAGACTTTTGTTCGGCTTTAAGCATTGCTCAGGCTTAGCATCCGCAACTCGGGATTCTGCGCTTCTGTCACGCCATATTACATCTGTTAGCGCGACTTCTTGCCCGACATGTCGACTATATAGAATCTTTTTCCGAAGCAGTTTCAAGTGCAAGCGTGTCTCTGTGTTAGAATATTTGACTGCCGCGCAGAACGCGGGCTTTGTATTCCGGTTCAATCCTTGCTTTTATTCCATCCACGTGATCACCATATAGAGTCTTTTTCTGAAGCAGCTTCAAGCACTGACGGTTCTTCTATGGAAGAACGCTTGACTGTCATGCAGAACAGGTGGGTTTGATTGGGACTCAAACCCTGATTTTTATTTTTGCCATCCATCGACATAACGACTGCATATACTGTCTTTTTCTGACGCAGTTTGAAGCGCTGGAGTGGCTGTAAAGCAGAATACATGGCTACTTGAATGCGATAGTGCCTTAATACTAGGTTCCTAGATGGAATAGCTGGGTTTGATTCCGGCTCAAGCCCTGTTGATTCTTTGCATCCATCGGAATCTTTTCGTCACGGCTTTTTGTCACATTTTCAAAAGATACATTTTTTTTGGAGCACGTAAATTAAACTGGCAATGATACCGAATTGCGTCACAGCATTCTGATTTCTCGGACATGTTTGAAATTACATCATACCAGAACTGTCCTATCCTAGCTCTGCAGTTTGTTAAAAAAGGCCGTCGGCACGCTAGTAGTTACTAAGAACACCACAACTGATTTGCCATCAATAGCTGGGTCATGGTACTAGCCTCTAGGACAGACAGAAAGAAGGTCATAGCAGGTCCACGAAGGATGACGTCCTTAGCGGCTGTATATCCATGCGTCGTGAGAATTACCTCGCGCTCTCATTGGTGGAGTCATGAAAGGAAGCTGGTGTTCTTGTGACGGCGTGTGTTAAAACGCAATACGTTGCACGCCGAAGGCTGGTCCGTATTCCGCCATGGATCACAGTAAGCCCCAAACTTGGTCAAAAGTGCTGCACGCCAAGTCGCCGTGAGTTAATATATGCTTTCTTTGAGCGTGCTGTTTCAGCAATAAGTTAATTTACCAACTTCTTGATTAGTGGGGCGTACAGAGGCATGCGGAGCTAAAAAATGTAAAAGCAATACGTGTGAAGGCGACGCAATTTTCTGAGAAGGCAGCTCGAACAGATACTGTAGCCGAAACGATTTCATGGAACTTGAAATTTTAATGCTTGATCAAATTTGAAGTGGCTTAAGATGCACGAAAGGAAATATGACGCAGCGAGAGTCGGTTAACGCTGTCCCGCAAAAATATACAAAAGCAATGCGCTGGGCTCGTTCTTTTACCCTCCTCTAGTTTCATTACCCCTGAACTATTTTTAGGCAGATTGCCATTTACACTGGAGGCAGCGGACCACCTTTTCCATTTCAACAAATTTGTCTTCCTCGTAATTATGCGAAACGGTTTTAATTTTTTATTCAAAACATGACGTTCAATGTGCACTGCGTCTTCACATTTTCCTTTGAATTTTAATCTCTTTTCAAACTGAGAAACAATCTAGAAAAGTGCCACGCATTAAGTTCGGTGAGTTGAAGGGCCGCCTTTTCTGCTGGCAAGAAATAAAGGAGTAGAAAAAAGATCCAGCCAGCTCCACTCCGCGAACACTGTCTAAACAGCGAAGCTGATGCCCCTCTTTCATTAGGCTATCGTACTTCTTTGTTTTTCAAGTCTTCCTTCGTTGGCGCATAGCTTCACAATCCCTTGCGCGAACATCGTGGCTGGCTCGGCGACGTCATGCCCGTTCCCGCGTCAGCTCTCACTGGCGCTCTCTTCAGGCGGCTTCTTCATCGGGAGAAGTCTTGTCCATCATGAAAGTGCAAACTCGCAAAGAACCAACGCCCTCCTTTATATTCCACCGAGACACTCACTGACCGACTCACGGCGGTATTCTTCCGCTGAGCCTCACTCTCGACCCTCTTGACGCGTCCCTCATTGGTTCAGTTTTTCCGCAAGGCCTCACGTTCCCCCCTTCCTGGCGCGCCACTGATTGGTTGACACGTCAAGCTTCACCATCGGCACTCTCGGCACAGCGCCGCCCTCCCCTTCCTATGGAGCCTCATCGTAATAAATGGTCATCATAAATGGCCATCATCATAAACTAGCTCGCGCTCAACCATGGCCCAAGCGCTTGGTACAGATGTTTAACAAGAGAAACTGCAACGTGCGGCCTCTAATTCGTAACTCCGAAAATACTCACCTAATTATCAAAGTGTCAATGAGGCAAATGTGGGCATGTTGAAATGACATCTATCTGTGCTACTTTCAACAACGTACTAATTGCGTGCTAATTTTTTCTTTTCGGAATCGATTGTTGCTTCATGCATGGCCCCCCGAGATTGGGCGCCGGCGAGCGACCTCGGAGGCCATGCATGAAGCAACAATTGAATCCGAAAGAAAAAAATTAGCACGCAATTAGTACGTTGTTGAAAGTAGCACAGATAGATGTCATTTTAACATGCCCACATTTGCCTCATTGACACTTTGATAATTAGGTGAGTATTTTCGGAGTTACAAATTTAATTAGGACTAATTAATTAATTCACATTAACGAAAAAAAATAGTAGCGGCTACTACAGTATACTGGGAATAATATGCACGAGGCCTGCTTCGCGTAACGCTGTCCCGCTTTTTTAAAATCATGCTGCGTGATAAGTGGGACACCCTGTATATACTTGCGCGTTCATTTCATGCGTTCTTCTTTGCGTTTGAGCAGCACGCTTCAAGCGTCGAGCTGTGAGAGTTGTTAGTTCGCGCTCGTCCAGTGTGTGTTCTTTTCGTGCATCCTTTGTGCTTGAGCAGAGCGCTGTAAGTTTCGAGCTGCTTGCCGTTCTTCGCGTGACGTTCTAATATATTGCTATGGCATTCATCGCTTCACCTTTTTGGCGAAACTGATTTTTGTATGTGCTTGTTGATGTGCTATAGCTGCCAAACACCAGTATACATTGCATACAATGAAACTTGTATACAAGTTTTCATACATCAATGAACAATAAACGCTCAACTACCTCTGCGAGGACACGTTTCACTATCATGTTATACCGATTCCTATGACGGAGGGATCCGCCATGTTTTTTTTTCCTGTTCTTTAGTATCACATTTCATTCTTTCATTAAACTATATAATTACTGTGGGACAGGCAGATAGCGTAATGAAACTCAAATTGGTGGTTCACCCGGCTTGATAGCACGAAGACCTACTGACGCAAACAGCGTGCAAACGGGGCAGAGGCTTGTCGTGTGTTCCTCAAATCTGTTACGCATTTTCGCATTGCTTGTGTCGGCTGTGGTAACTGAGATGATGTCTGTCGTAATAGATCTTCACTTACCATTGGTCAACTACCGGACAGAACGGTAATACGTGGTCCGCAAATGTTCCACTCATGTAATATAGTGAGTCCAAGCCGTATAATGGGCCCAAAGACGATCCCATATACTTTCGAGTAGTACGAGTTAACACTGTGCACCTTTACGCGTGGAAAAAAAAAGAAAAGGAGAAAAATATACGTGAAATATATTCAGTTAGAAAGTAGAGAAATTCAAAGCCAGGTATTAAGTGTTAGGGAATGTTGAAACAATATTGCATTAACGAAAATATACATAATCACAGTTAAGACTCCAGTGAGAAACGAAAACTTCGCAGCAGCACGTCAAAAATTTCAAAACTAGCTGGATACAAAAAAAAAAAAAAGGTTTCATTAGATATCAAAGGAAAGGAGGCGAGCTTGGGACAAGTTCTATGGTAGTGATAACCAAGAGGCAAAATTGAAGTCTTGGGCTATTCTGGAATAATCAAATCAAGTCGGCGTACACTTAAAAAGAAACTTCCTGAATAAAACTGAAAAACCACACGGCCGCTCTGCTGGATATTTTTCTTATGAGAGAAATAATATAGGGCCCCAAAAATGCGATGAGTGCATGTTGACAAAGCCGCCGATTCACGCGTCAAACCCCTAGCAGGCAAGAGTAAGCATCGGCCGAGCGATGGCGCAAACTATTGTTCAAGGTATTCAACGGTGTTGAGCGCAAGAGAACAAGGCACGATACACATGGTGTGCGTGCCGTGCCGTCTTATGCCCTTCTTCGCTTCATTGCATTCAACCTCCTTAATTCGGTGGTGTTTCTAGAAAAACATATTGATATTCTTGTCTACCGTATTGTACTAACATGGAATGGCAAAATCTATGTATAGTGCGAAATAAGTAGCCTGAGACGCCCGTTTGGCAGTAAAACGACAGTCGATTTTTTTGCGCAAAAGTGCAGAGCACAAGCAGCCGAGCCAGCTGTTTATCAGCGGTATCTCTGTAAATAAGTAATTCTTGAAACGTTAGCCGCAGCCCCCCCCCCCCCCTCCCCATTTTCGCAGAACGCTTTTGCTAATCCAGGCCAGTTCTGATGCTGGACATGTAATCGAATGTGGCCAGCCAATAGCAAAGAGAGTTTGTAAGCGAGAGGCTCCGCAAATTCGGGCCCCTAATATTTTTGCGAACAGCCTCATGATACAGCTCTGCCTCAGGGTATTCTCAGTGAAATGGATGATCAGCAGCAGAAAATCCATTAGCATCTCAAACATAACGTGATGTTATTGAAAGGGTGATACATTCTTAGAAGAGAGGGCGCAATGATTTCTCTTAACGAAGCAGTGGGAAAACAAGCGCTGTTTCATCTGATGCAGTTTTTCAGCCTAAGAAAGGTGTCTTTCAGCAGTCGATGGCTGGCAACAAATAGGCCATGTTGTGATGCACTGGAAAGTGAGGACTGGTTCTTGTTGGAATAATAAAATGGGGGGTTAGTTTCGACGGTTGTTGTCTATCAACTGAGGACACCTCAACCGCTATAGGCAAACCGTTCCTTTCATATTAATTGTCAAGCATCCCTCAGTAAACGGGCGAAATTTCGGCGCGTTTGAGGCGACGTGTACGCACTTTGGCAACATTAATGTATGGGGACTCTTATCGAGGTATGCGTGCTTCTAGCGTAGTGCTCGTTTTCGCATGTGGGATTATCGCCTATCGGACGATCAGCTCGAGATTGTTTCTGCTGGCGTTTCTTGGTGAGGCGTTGCTCAGAAGGCATAAAGGACTGAGCTTTATAGTGTAAGTCGAATACAATCGTTCTTGCGACGAGTCAAGGCTAAAAGAGAGACCACTGTCATTGCTGGGTCATGGTCTCGCGGGGCGTGAAAGCAGCAGTGACTCATAGTAAACTATATAGCAATCATAATAAGCTCTACATACAATGCTGAATCCGTTGCAAGTGTATCAGAGAGACAAACAAGAAAAAAAACAACATAAAAATCTTACAATAGTTATCACATGGCATAGTGAAAGTGGGTTATCTATTTAAACTTTAGCCATCACTTACACATATAAGCATTCAGTGTTACAAAAATAAATGCAAGTGTAATAAAGACCACATGGTGAAAGTACTGTTTACATGAAGGTATGGTCATTTATTTAGGGACATATTGCTCTCTTAGGCTGTAAATTGTTTTGCGACCTTCAGTTGTAGCTAGGATATCTAGATAGGCATTAGACAATGTCGTACTTATGCGGGATATTCTTTGAAGTTTGTGCGTGGCCTTTTTAGCACTGTGGACAATCGAAGGAAAGAGTACTAAACATTTCTACTTAGCGCCTACAGAATCTGCATAAACTTTCTCAGTTCAACAAAATTAATTCACTTTGCATTATCAGAATATTTCGTCTTTCAAATATCATTTGGTAATACTTGTTTCAAAGCACTCATTTTCTAACTAGGGTGCTTAAGTAACCTTGCTACTCGTCGCTGTACAAATAAAAAACAAGTAACTTCATTCACTTAACGTTGCGAAGACTGGTTAAACCATGGAGCTGGTGACATCATATTGCGATTTCATAGTTGACTTTGCTCTACAGTAGTTTTGCCACCATCTGCACTGTTTAACCAGTCTTCGCGACGTTAAGTCGGTGAAGGATCTTCAAATTTCAAATTCGTAACGTTTAGTGGGCCGGAGGATACCCGTTGCGTTTGATGTGCGCCATTCCAATAAGCAATAGCGAATGTGTGAGCTTACAAGTGGGAAATATAATTGTCTATTGAATGACCGCAGAAGAACATTACGAAATGGGTATGTCATTCCAAGTGCTCTCGGCCATTTTATGCGCACGTTACAGACGTGGTTGCTTCAGACAAAATTTTTATGAAAAGGGACTTTCAAAAAATCACCGGTTATCAGCGTGTTCAAGCTGTACGTCACATAAAAGTAGTGTTGTGTCATACTTGTTTTGTTGTTTTTGGTACATACTTACTGCCCGAATAATCACAGCACATACTTACTGTCCGAATGCATCGGTGGCACCCTTACTGGCAATGTGCCACGTGCACACAGTTCGCAGGAGTTCTGGAAGACAAGGCGCAGTGGCAGCTCCGATCCGGTGTCTTTTAATGACAAATATGTTATACCAAAACTGCGGCTGCTTTCGATGGATGTTTAGAGTAAGGGATTTCAAATTGATGTTTCTGTTTAAAGCCTGCGAGAGCCCAATCCCTATTTCTCTTGTTGCATGACACGTATCTTTCTGTGTGCATGTGCGTGTGTGCATTTGCATAGCGTCAGCGGAAGGTATGTAAGCTCATTTTTCTAAAATTAAGTAGAAGATAATGCTTACCGACTGAATATACGTATGAGCTGCTCTGCCCCATGGCACAGTATCAAGCTCATCATTTGCGTTACGTTATAACGTTCTTCCAGTTCATTGGTTGCCGATGTTTTTTTTTTTCTAGTTAAAAATTACGCTTCAGCAGTCAATCATGATAGTTCGGGTAAAAATTTCAGTAGGGCGAGAACGTGCCATTCAACGAGCGCACAGTTTTCTTCGAAGAACAAGTGCCTGTGCAAAGCGTTCTGCATCAACGCTCGCATTACCTTGGTGAATGCTGTCCTTGTGACCAAGTATTCCCGACGAAAACTTACACAAGGATTTCCAGGAAACTTTGTAGGAGAGGTTTGCCAGCTCACTCCTTGTATTTGTGGAGCACTGCGTGGACGACACTGCCTTTTACATTCATATGATTTTGTATATAGGACAGCTTTACAACTTCGGTGGCACTGTGGGATCCACTATATCGAGTATAACATCTGCCCTCACGCTCATGTCAACAATTTCAAATTATTCAGATACCCAATCCACGTCTCAACGTAATTTGTTTTGTTGAAACCGGGATATTGGGAGTCTAATTACAGTGCCCTCAAAGGTCATCATGCGCATCACGGATATGGACAAGCTGTATGAACACTCACCCTTCAATAAGCTAAATATGCTTGATGCATTTCATGTACTTGCGTTTCTGTATTCCTATTTTGAGAGATGCGGAATTGGAAAACATCGGCGCTGCTCGAATTGACCAACGCACGTTTTGAAATGTTATGTATTAATTTCCCCGCTTATTTCATTCCATTCAGCTTGAATCCCATCTGAAGCTCCCCTAAAGTTATGTTGGGCCACCCTAACGATTTCATTTCCTGATCTGCCTTCTATTCATCATCATCTCATAGCTTGCCAATCATGGTAATAAAAAAGCAGTGCCGACCGAACCGATGTCGAAGCGCTGAGGAGAAGAAGACGAAAAAGGAAACAATGTTTTAAGAGGATCGCAGTAGATCGTACCGGACCCTAATTATATAAACAAGTTCCGGCACAATTTACTCTGATTAACTTCGCATTACTTTTTGCGGTTTTTCTGCTGGATTCATTTGAATTTAGCGCATGCAGTTTCATTACTCGTCCAAGAGAAAGGCGATTGCAATGACTCGATGCTGCATGAAACATGGAAATGGCATATTATCCAAAGTGCCTGCTCCACCCGCAATGCACGAAGCACAATGTCTTGCTCTTCTTGCTTAAATTATATATAAGGTCACTGCTTTGATCTTATTGTTTAAAGTGATGTATTTAGTAGTTTTGTATTACATGCACAATGAGCCGTGTAGTGCCATGAGTCAGTCATGTTTTCCGTTGATTCATTGAATCTCCTCGCTTGATGGAATGAATTCAGCAGTTTTTTTTTATTATGCGCTCAGCGTAGTACATAGTTGCACGTAACAGTCATGTGTTACAGCAATTATTTTTATGTCATCCCGTCAATCCATGCATTCAGCAGGTTTCTAATGTGTGTACAAAGCGCAGGGGTTTTTCATATGTAAAAGTTTTGCAGTTTCACTTTCTCATTTCCTCACGTAAACCGATGAATTCAGCAGTTTCATAGTATACTGGTATAGCGCAATGTAGTTACGTGTGTAAGTAGTGTTTTAGTGTCGTTTCTTTAATCCGATCACGCAAACCGTGCCTTTAGAAGCTTTGTGGTTTCCTTGCATAAGGCAGCGTGCCTCGCCGCAGTAGGCTTCTAAAGCAACGTCGGGTGGCGCCACTGTTCTTATCGTAACTGGGAATATCCACGACGTTCCTTTCGCCTCAACACTGCCGCCCCCGCCTCCGCGCACTCGCAGAGCTCTCGGATTGCATCTGCGGTGCGTCGCAATGCAACTATTGCTAACAGTGCTCCGGGCCGAATGAGAAGCGCATGCGCACACGTGTCCTTGCTGCCGCCGCTGCCGAATTCGGCGACAAACCGCCTTCGCCGGCAGCGTCCAGCCCCAGTAACGCATAGCACGGCTTCGTGAGCGGCAAGCCCAAACTTGAGCTTAGGTTCCCTATACTATCGTTTAAGACACTAAGCGCATTGCCTTGCGCTTCGTGTGCCTAATCGTGTATCCCTTCTGTCCGTGTCTCCTTCGCGCGACATTATCTATCCTAATAACAAACCAACAGGCCCAAATTGCAACCTTAGTCGGTGAACATGTTGTCCAACCCAGCCTCTAAAGCGAAATGATATGGTTAGGGATATAAAAAACCATTTAGGAGCCCTTCTATCGGGCAAATGGGGGGCGCGCGAAGCTTGGCGCGGGCGTGCCTGACCTACTGCTTTTCTTTCTTTCTTTCTTTCTTTCTTTCTTTCTTTCTTTCTTTCTTTCTTTCTTTCTTTCTTTCTTTCTTTCTTTCTTTCTTTCTTTCTTTCTTTCTTTCTTTCTTTCTTTCTTTCTTTCTTTTTTTCTTTCTTTCTTTTTTTCTTTCTTTCTTTTTTTCTTTCTTTCTTTCTCATTGTGCAATGCTCCCTCGTAACGTAAGCGTTCATTTTTACTATAAGTAGCGGCCGTCCCCGGAACGCTGCTTTCGGGCTGAATCGGCATGGCGTCGTCAGCCCCGAGAAAGGCCCAACGAAAGGACCATCACGCGATCAATAAACGCGGTGTAGGAATTCAATTTTCTCGAATTCGGAATTTTCCTGAAATATGCCATTCCTGATATCGACCTCACGCGTTCCCCAGCAGATCTCTTTTAGTCCGCCAACACGAAATACTTCAATGAAGTGTCCAAACAAGTACTGCTTCCTTTTTTTTTTTTTTTCATCGTTGGTGGAACTCGTTCGCATGCTTCAGCTCAGTTCACCTTGGGCAAGGATGGGCGCGTGGCCTAGTCGTCAAGGCGCTCGCCATGGGACCAAGGGGCTGGGGTTCAAACCCCAGCCTCGGAAAGAAAGCTAATTTAGTTTTATTTATTATTTCTCTGATGAGCGTCAGCTGTGGGTGAGGAGGGTTTTTGGAAACACCACCATCACCAGCTCCACTCGTCAGTCAATACAAGAGAATAAAGGAAATATATTTGATTTGATGGGTATCGCCAGCCCCTACGGCCGATAATCTGTCTACCGATATACAGCGTCGTCTTCCTCGTGCGCTTGATTATCGCCTTCGTCGTTGCTCTGGTCACAGTACCATTATGATATGTACGCACGTATGGATCGTTATTGAACGTATTAATATGCGTGCTTATTGAGAAAAAATATACTCTACGTTATTAGCTCAGTGAAGCTCAGCGATACGCCCGCCATGGTGGTGTAGCTGTTATGGTGCTCGCCTACAGACCCGAAAGTCGCGCGTTCGATACCGGCCGCGGCGGTCGCATTTCGGTGGAGGCAAAATGCTACGGGCCCGTGTACTGTGTGATGTAAGAGCACGTTAAAGAACACCAGATGGTCAAAATTTCCGGATCCCTTCGCTACGACCGCGGTTTTGGCACGTAAAATCCCAGATATTATTTGCAGCTCGGCGATACGCTAAAAGCTCAATGACACACGTACCCACTGAAGCGCAGGGGCTGTGGCGCTGCACTGCTGAAATCGAAGTCACAGATTCGATCCAAGCAACGGCGGCTGCATTCCAATAGGAGACAGATGCAGAAACTTTCGTGTATTGACACTAGTTCACTACTAAAAAATAAAAAGAAGAAAAAAAATACAACCACTAAGACATTTCCGCTTTTATACTTGTACCGGCAATACCCTTCGCAACCTTCGAGCCATCCTGGATCAGCAGACGGCATCAAGTAAACACCCGCGGAAGTCTCAGTAATGCGTCTCAGTATTGGCGTGCAGACGAAAAACAAGTGACGCATTGCATTCACGATAACGGCGGTAATGCGCTAGGAAGGCTAATCGCATTAATGTGACGAGAAAGAGTATTTCGAGGTGAGGCAGTGTCGTCTTACGTGGTGCGCGTAATCGAATCAGGGCAGACAACTAGAGTGAATCGGCTGCCGCGGTGCCTTCTCCTCCACTTAACGGCGGAACCTAAAACTCCGGTTGAGTGCTTTCGGCTTGTTTTGGACGGAGAGGGCTGTGTCGCGTGGTAACGCTGTCGCATAGCTATTAGCGCAATGTTCCGAAGAACGCGATACGCTGTTTTAAGATTCATGCAAATTCGGCTACCTTTTAACGTCATACACACTAATGGAGAACGTCGCTGCAGTAAACTCATTGCGGGGTCTAAACCGAATGTGATGTCATTGTTACAGCGGTGACAGCATGGCTGACCGCCTGGTGATGTAATATCATCACACGAAATGTACTCTTGTTATTGCGTTTTAACGACGCGCCAATATGAAACAAAAATCTCCTTAGAGGGTTATACGGAGTGTTTCAAGAAATGTTTCCGAAAATCATCAAAAACGATAGAAATGGAATATTTGCTCGCTCTCTTCATAATTACTTTCTCTGTGGCGAGAGACATCTTAAAATGACTAGCCACATCAATTACGACATTAATCACATAAAATAAACAATGAACCTTCTTAATTAGCGGAGACAGGCGGTCGGGTCGTATGGGAGAATGGCTGCCCTTCCTGAGAAAAGGCCATTGCCGCTTTGAGATTTGAGAAATCGTCCTCCGGTAATTATTGCGGAGCAATGAAGTTTCGCCAAATTCACCGGCGAAACCGAAACCGAAGCTCCGATGTGCGCAACTAGCAGGCGACCAGGAATGACGTCGTTGTTCAAAACGGCGACTGCATCGGTGTTAGTTATTCTGCATTTGTTAACGTACATGCGCCATACGTGCTCTAATCGCAAGCGAAACCTCACACAACCATGAAGCGAAGTGAATCGATGGTTGGTAAAACGACGCTTGTTCATTCTGGGACATCTCGGAAGAGTATGGCAGTTGGCGCGTTCCGAGTTCCGGTTTCGGTTTCGCCGGCAAAATTTATCAGATTTCATTACTCATTAATTATTGCCAGTGGGTGCTTTTGTGAAATCTGAAAGCGGCAACAGGCTCTTCGCAGGAAATTCTGCAATTTTAGCATTTGATTCGACCGCCTGTATCCCCTAATTAAAGTGCTAACTAACTTAATTTCTTTAATTCCTGTCGTAATTGATGCCTCTGCTCAGCTTAAGATGCCTGCCGCCACACAAAAAAAGTAATTATGAAGGCAGCGCAAAATATCTCATTTTCGCTATTTCTGAGAACTTGTGGACTCAGTTCTTGAAACACCCGATATAGTTCGAGAACTTCAGGCTAATCCATGACGATACGTGCTGGGATAAGGATCTTATGAAAGTAGCAAGGAAATTAAGGAAATACAGAGCAACAACGAAAACAAGCAAATATCAATGCAAACAAAGCAAAAGAGTATGTAAAACACTAAAGGCAAAACGTAGAATATTATACAGCTCAAGACAGTAACAAAATAGGGAATATGGGAAAGGAGAAAAATAAGATTAACGTAATAAGAGGAAACACTTTAGTGATCTTTTTACTACAGCAGAGCCAATGGCCCTATGTTAGACGGTCAACAATTCTTAATTGAGATTTTTGTGCGTGACAAGGTTTGCTAAGTGTAATCATTCCGAAGTCGTGGCAAAAGTAAGCAGCCATGAAACGCAATACGAGTTTCAATAATATTTAGCAGAGCGTCTCTGTTAATAAGGTTGAAACAAGATTAATCACTTTTTTTGTGGAATAGTTCTATTGATGTAGCCTGCTCAATGACAAAATATTTCATTCATTAAGTAATGCAAAAGCATTAAAAAAGTGGAGGACTGAAGGTAATGATAAAACCACTCAATTCTTGGCCAATCCCCCCACAGTGGGTGTGAACCACAGTTATAGCTGAACAAGAATAAGATACGGATTGCTCGCTTCTGGATCTGTTGCGCCGGTGAAGTGTAGCAGCGATATGTATTACCCCAAGCAACAATACAGTAGTTCAAATGGCTATGGGCGAAGTCGGAATACGGAGACAGTAAGGAATTAAACGAGAAACATGACCGAGCTTCAATGCACCAATTGCAAGCGCAGTTTTTTCTTGAAGCCAGTGAAGTGCAAACCAAAGTTAAGATTTATAAACTTGGCGTATTCCGAGAAATGACACAGAGTCACTACTGTAGAAAAGGTTAGGACCTAGTGTCAATGTTCCTCGAGCTGAAGTCGAAATTTGCCTAGACCTAAAGATCATAAACGTTGTTTTTTGAAGGATTAATAGTTATAGCATCATTTCATCACCATTCAACAACACCACTGAGTACCGACTTGAAGCTTATGTAGTCTTCTAGCTACAAGGCACAGTAGCATCGACATACGAAACATACTGTGAGGAACGTAGTACTTTGGTAGGTCATTGATGTTTAGAGAATGGGCCTCTGAGGAGCACTTTGAATAATAAATTTTGTAGTTAAGTAGGAGCGATTCGAGCAAACAAAGTATTGGTTATTAGGCAAATGATTTTTCAGAATTTTCAGGCAAGACTAGTGATGCTCTGAGGCTCAAGTTTGCTAAAGTGAAGGAAGGGGTTAAGCGTGTCTAAGAATTTTTTACCAGCCTCTTGCTGACTGCTTCGCTTAAAATCATTTGCCAGAGTGTATGGGATCTCAGGAATTTTTCAAAATCCAGAGATACTGAAGCATCAGTACTATCGCTGTCGACAGTGTGTTTATTGAAGTCACTTAAAAAAAGTAAAGCATGCTCAACGGAGCTCTCTTGCGGAAGCTAAACTGGCATGGTTTTATAATACTAAATTTTTGGTAAGTATGAATTAAGGCGCTTATCAAACAAATATTAAGTTAATTTACTTCCCGACGATGAAATAGATATGTGCCGGTAATTCGGTAATTCGCTATGGTTTCTTTATCGTTTTTCATATGATTGGCGAGAGCAGCACGTTTTGAGGAATTAGGAAGATAACCTTCAGCAAAGATTAGGTTGACTGTACGGCTTAAAAGACAAAAATCAATTGAGTGACCAACTTCAAAGAACGTGGGCGAACATTTTCTGGTCCAGAATGCACGCTTTTCAGATTATACGAATAGACGACTCTATTTCTTCTTGAAAAGAAGAAGAATAAATAAAAAAGTTAGTGCGGCGAACGTACGGCAAGCTATAGAAATTATTATGTAGTGACTGGTGTAGTTCTAAACTCTCCGCTAAATGCAGCTCCACTACTGCGAAACTTGAGGAATTCCGTAGCACGGGTACCCAGCGATTCCAGTTTGTAGAGTTCCCACTGCTCCGTTTACCAAACCGTCGATGACGCCAATGTTTGCGGTAACCATGTAGGGTTTCCCCGGCACGAATCTACACAGATTAGTGATATCATACCAGTGTTACTACCCTTAAAAGTAAAGCAGGTCTACCTAACCTAGACCTACGCCATAAGATTTCTAGACTCTCCTTGTATCACAAAATATATCATACGTTTCATTATATGTCTTCCATTCAACCAGCCCATCATACTTCAGCACGCACAAGTCACCACAAGGCCGTCTACAAACCTCCTGCTTGCACTATAGCCCACCATCACTCCTTTTTCGCTCAGGCAGCCAGAGACTGGAACGATCGTCCCTCAAGTGTCATCCATCATTCCAACACGGATAAATTTAGAAATGCCGCAGAATCATTGTTTTATTAACCCTATATTGTTTTCGCACACCTTCATGTAAAGCTCTCTGTGGGGGGGGCCTTTGAGGTATATTAAATAAATAAATAAATAAATAACTAATTTGAATAAATAAATAAATAAATAAATAAATAAATAGAAACTCGTTAGGGAGATTCGCAAACACATGCAGGGAATTTTTTTGCCGCGTATTGTAGGCTTCCTGCTTGTTACGGCGGTTGAGATACATGTCGTCTGCAGCGAGTTTCGTCAGGTTGTTTCTCAGGTGTCGCGACAAAGGCGCCGTAGAAGCGCCAGTGGGAGGAGCAATCATGCGCTTGGCGAAGAGGTGGCTCCCTCTCTTGCGTAGCGCCAGTGTCAGCCGCATGTATCCGAAGTGTTTTTTTATTTGAAGTTAATTATTTCGATTCCTTGTTTGTTATTTCTCTTAATTATAATATTTTAGACCTCATTCTTTATTTTAATCTGGTTTTGAGCATTGCTAGCCTTGCTCTATGCCTGTGTTGACTACTTAATTGTGAGCGTGATCACGCCACATGAGATCTACGAATGGACGACCACCCGGGCCCTTAAAGTGCTACACGCTCAGAAGAGATGTCCTTTGGTTTACTGGAACGCGAACAGAAATACTTAGAAAAAGAGTTTGGGTACCCGCTGACGTGCCGCTCAGAATGATGGCGCTGTTCGTGGTCTGAGAACATATTATTGAATTGAATTGAGTTTATTTGCAACAAGGTTGCGAGGATTATCAGGCAAAAAGGCTACATTGAGCAGCTAGAGGGGAACCTGGCTACCTCATACACTGGGCAGCTTCACAGCGGTCAAACGGAAGCACATAGTATACATAATGTATGAACTAATTAAAACAGCGTATTATATTTACCATTACCCGCGACGGTTGTTCAGATGACATGGCTTTGCGTTAAACACGAGGTCTCGGGTTCAATCACAGCCACAGCGACCGCATTCTGAGGCTGGGGAAAGCATGAATACTCGCACACCGGGCATTGGCTGCACGTCAAAGAACAGGGGGTAAAAAAACACAGCATATCCACGGAGTGAATGATGATGAGTGGGCGAAGCTGCGGAGGTTCATCGGTAAACCGTGAATCTTCCGTGAATTCTGCCCGGTACATCATCACCGACGTGAGATCGGGCGCGTTTATACTAAAGGGTCGATGAGAGTTATGGTGACTGAAGCAATCATGGTTACACCGTGAAATATTCAGTGGTTTCGCCCAGCAGTAATCAAAGCGATAGTGTGTGTGAAATTTTATTCAAACTTCAACGACCGGTCGTCGTCTATGGTCCGCCAAGCAGCACGATCCGGCAAGCGCACTCGTACGGCGGTCCGCGCAATCGGAGAGCAGCTGCACCGCCAACGCCATCTAGCGTACCTTCACCCAACCGCCATATTGTACGCACGTCTATAGGACAGCGCCCTCTCGCAAACGAGACGAGAACTGGAGATGATGACACCATATCCACGGAGTGAATGATGATGAGTGGGCGAAGCTTCGGAGGTGCGTCGGTAAACCGGTAATCTTCCGCCAATTCTGCGCAATAGACCATCAACGACGTGAGATCGGGCGCATTTATACTAAAGGGTCGATGAGAGTCATGGCGACTCGCAGCTCACTTTAATTTTACATGTACGTTGTGAATTTTTTATTCTTTAATCACGCACAGGAGACATCTCACAGAGGCACTACCTTGGAGGTTGAAATCTAGTGCCTACTGGCTACTCAGAGTGCATGGACAACCGAGGCCCGCAGAGGTAATGCCTTAAGGAGCTTCGCCTCCTAAATATTTACATCATATACAAGTACCGCCATCTAGCGGACATTCCAAGAACTAAACGAGAGGTGGCTACCTACAACTACATACATCGAAGACGCACGACCCACGGCTTAAGGAGCTTCGCCCCTAAAACAAATCCGCAATCACCCAACTACAGCGTACCTGATAACAAGACCACGATCGTGCCACCACAGGATTTCATTTCATTTCATTCTATTAATGTGCTTCTAGGTCACTGTGCTCTTAAAAAGATTGGCATTTCGTAACTCTGAGATAGTAAGGGCTTGCCACAGCATATACTACCTAGTATCTGGAGGGAGTAACTGCCAAGTTATTAACCTTACCACAATACACTTGCTAATTGCAGCTGCTACCTACAGGTACTCTAATGATTTACTTTACTTTCTTCACATCTATATCGCAATCACTACGATACACTTAAAACAGTACATTTAACGCACCCTATACATTCCTTGGCTCCATTATTTGCTGGTTTTCATTAAGGTTATGTCAAACAAAGAAACGAGCCCTCAAAATTCTGCTCCATCATTCCTACAGGGAAGTATAAATAGAAATTTAGTAACTTTACTACCATGACCGTCATTACGTTCTTAGTAGGGTTACTTACACTAATGAACTAGAATTGCCAAAAAATAAATAGTGCCGTTGACATTTTCATACCAAGTCGAATTTATTACGAAATGATGAGCTCAAATCAAGAAAGTGAAACGGTATTGTTGGCTGGAGCATGGGCTTTGAAGGAATTACTAAAGTGAAACAATGAATCGGTTTATATTGATAACTTTTACTATAAGAGCGCTAATATCATTAATTTCACCATCAAAAATAGGTTTATTAATAGAGGAGAAAATCAAGCTTCAAGTTTCATTTTTGAATTTCGCGCGAAAATCTCCGTTCGTGGCGTCACGGATATCAAAATGTATCTTTCATATTCTGGCCACATTGGCTCGACGAAATTTCCCGAAACTTGGTACGGTAAATGTATGGACCTTAAGTGTACAAAGTACTTCATTTTTACTGATTAGGAACTACGTAGGATGTAGTAGACGCCATCAAAATCTATGACGCCATGGCGTTTGGTGCGGGAATTTCAAAGTTGCATCGCAACCCACATTTTCTTTTTTTGTGCGTTTTCTCACTTACCACGTGTCTTCTCGCCGCATGAGCGGCGATTGTGGAGCTATGAAAAAGTAGTGTGCTAACATGAGAAAAAACCGTTTTTCTCTTTAGTGCCCCTTCAGTGTCGCTTTTGGCGACCGAAGGCTACTCAGGCTATGCCAAACGCCGCAGTGAAAACGGCATTGCCTTGCTACGCGAATGAATAGTCACTAAATTATTTCATCACACTGGTAACAACACGCCTCAATGACATCTCCAGTCGACAACATATACATACAGGCATCAACAAACCACAAACAAGAACGCACGCAAACTCACATGTACACACAGAAAATCAAGGCTTGTACGAGACATATGCTCTAGCAGCATCATTAAGGCTATTTAAAGCCCTACTTTGGGACATCGCACGTTGTACCGGCGAGCAGCCATAAACTTAGGCATATAATCATTGCTTTGGACCAACATTTTTATTCCATGCTACCTACATATACGTGTGTCATGGCGAAGCCCAGAACTGTCATTCCAACCTAATCATGAAACACTATAGCTTGCCTAAGTTTTTCATAAGTCTTTCCCAATTACAGCCCAACACACTGCGGTCAGTAAAAAGGTAGTAACGTTAATAATACTTGCTGGAATTTTACGTACCAAAACAACGACATCATCATGAAAGACGCCGTAGTGGAGGGCGCCGGTAATTTGCACCTAGGGGTCTTTAAAATGCACCTAAATGATAGCACACAGGCCTCTAGCACTTCGCCTTCATCAAAATGCGGTCGCCGCAGCCGGGGTTCGATGAGCGTCGGTGTAGTAACGTTTACTAACCCGTCACGTACATAAGAATTAACCTTTACAGACCCTGACACGCTGAGTAGTAATGGCAACGTTTACTACATCTCATAGTATGTAGCACTATATACTGTAGTACTATAGTCGGTGACAGCCTAAGAATAAATATAGGCTCCGCCAACGAGGCCGCACTGCCCTTATTTTTCATGCTTCCGCCGTGTTGCGACTTCACGCAGCGGAAACGACGGAACGCGGTAAAGCGTTGCGATCAACCTTTGCTGCCGCTATGTCAAACGCGGCACAATCACAAACTTCAACTGCATGGAATGACGACCGGCGAGGATGATGCTGTGTACGTGTGGATAAGAGTTGAATTTTTTATTCGTTCTGCCTAACCATTACGTCATAGCAAAGGACAGCTCTAGTTGGACGAGCATAACACAAATGGATAGTGGCACACTTTACTTTTTATTCTTAGCTTGTCACCGACTATACATACTATGGAGTAGTACAGTATAATAGTAGTAAAACATATACTATACGTTTCTATAGTAGTAAAACGTTAATGACACGTAGTAAAGCTTACACGGGGGTAGTAAACGCTGCAGTTACTAGCTTTTTGCTGACTTTTCTTAAGAGTGTAGAAGAAACATCACCATGATAACTGACGCATGCGCAGTGCGCAGTAAACCAGACCACCGTCCGAGAAACCGCTTTGCAATAGTGTCCTTGGGCAGCGTGCCCGTCGGCCGCACTATCTGCCTCGACTGTTAATTAAGAAAGCACGGCTGGGGAGCCATCTGTAGGCTCGTCTTTCTGCTATGTAAACAAGTGTTCGCTTGACTTCCTATGGCCATGCAGCGCACACTGTGCAGCCTTCCCAAGGGAATAGACCACACACGTGCTCAAGAAAAGTAGCCGTAGGCGTTCTGGCGATTACAGAAGACTGTATTTACATTTGTTTTCGCGTTCGCATAAAAGATTTCTGTTATACTTCCGGACAACTTCGTAGGGAAATGAATAAAAAAAGATACAGCGGCAAAGCGAGCACAAATGAATGATAACGCTCCTTAAAATAGTTCCGAAGTCTTAATGGCGTTAGCCTAGAGCTGGTAGAGCAATATAAAAAAACAAACTTCCTGTGGCTTATTAAAATAACAGCCAAGGCACACACACACATCTGCGCTCAAGTTTACTGCTACTTTTTTGTGTTCCCTTCCGCGTCATGTGATTGGGAGCCAAAGCTGTAAGTGTATTCGGTATCCGCTCTAAGAAACTGAAAGCTCTGTCAAGCTCTGCCCGGACTACTTGGCGCAGTAAGGCATGCGCATAAACTTCACCACGGTAGTTCTAGTTGCATAGCCGCGGTAAATATTTATCCAGTGTAGTATGTGGCTAAGCATCTCAAGAGGAAACCGTTTCTAAGGAAGTTTGAAGGGGAGAAGTGCCTTGGACGCAATCAGGTGGAATGTATTACCTATATACAAGCGCACATCGCAGCGCGCATTCCGGTCATAACTTTAAGTAGATGAAATTGAGGGGCTTCGTGCATACTTTTCAGAAGTACGTTAAAAAAGGTTGGGAACCTTGCCCACACAATTAACGTTTCACGTTGGCACGGCTTATGTGTATGCTACTTCGAAATAAGCAATGCTAACTTAATTTCCTCACCATATATATTCTCAATGCGTGTACCTCCATTACTCATGATGTACATGCTCAATTCCACGAAATTGAAGTTCTTCTCTATGGAAAGGTGAATGTTAGCTGATTGATGCATCATTATACTATTCCTGTGCTTTGATCACAGCGATAGAATGAGGGTGGTAGTGATGATACCTCTACGGTGGCACATGACCACAACGGGGAAATTGCCGAGTTGGTGATACATATAGAATAAAACAGAAAAAAAAGATAAATTAACAAACAAAAGCCAACAAATCAGTAAAAGAAGCGAAAAAGGTAAATCATGTTCAATTGTTTAACGACGAACGCAAACAAAAAATCAAGCTCTGAACTTGCAGGTTAATTATCAAGAAATAAGAAGAATACTGTACAACTATCGCATTCATCTCTATGTGTCACAACTGCAATGACAGACTAATCTGCCAGAGTTACAACATAGCCCTGTTGCTAACGCACCTTGAATAGGTTCACAATGACAGAGTAATCCTCCAGAGTTACAACATAGCCCTATTGCTAACGCACTTTAAATAGGTTCACCGCAGCGCAAATATAGTTAGATAGGACAAAAAAGGCACACAAGGACACACACACGCGCTTCTTTTGTCCTGTCTTACACGTGCTATCGAAAACGTATTACATGTGCAGATTGCTAGAGAGACATCCCTGTGGCTAAAACGTCACAGGCAAGAAATGTGTCTTTGTCTGGGTGGCATGTGGACGGGTATAGAGCGATAGAGTAAGAAAAGGAAGAAGCTGCAGAAACTGCACTGAAGTTGTGAAAGAATGCGTAAGCAATGGGTCTCTTGCCTTCTTTGACGCTTCTGCTGCTGCTGTTGTTCGCTTTTGTTGCTACCTTCGCTTCGTTACACTTATACAGCGATTACATTTCTAATGGCCGAACGCTGAATTTGAAGTTGTCGCACTCCAAATATTTTGCCGTCGACTTTATGGGGTATATACATGCCTTTAAACCTGGGAGTGTTAGTCAGCGCCGCTAGTAGCCGTGATGGCGACTGTGAAACACTCTTTTTTTTTCTGCCTGCCTGCCTGCAGAAATAAGTAAATAAATAAATAAATAAATAAATAAATAAATAAATAAATAAAGAGAATTAGTTCTTCAGGCACGCACACACGAAGCTTCATTTGCCCCCCATTTTCTCGACAGGGCGGGGGGCTCCTAAATTTTTATTCATTTCCTCGTTCACCATATCTGACTGATTTTCTGAACACGCAGGACTCGATTGATGGCCAATCTGTATAGTTATGTGCGGGCCATTCGTCACGGGAAGCAACGACAGATACAGTAAAAACAACAACAAAAAAAGACGATGCCGAGAAAAACAACGGCCAATGCGGAAGCAGACCTATACTTTGGTTGGTTCGTCCGCTAATTTAGCTGAAAAAAAAAAGCAAAAGGGACAGTATGTAACGAAGAGGGAAAGTACTGTACCGATCATGTCCCTTTTATTCTTTTCCTGATGAAATCTAAAATAAGGCGGCCGTCGGGAATGTAGAATGTGCTCCAAATTTTAGGTACAGTATTTTTATAAATTAACTACTTTTAATTTTATGTCTATGTACGTTACTACTTTTTTTCTATTTTCTTGCTCCACTTTTTTTTTTTTTGATGGACATATATTTTGTTTAAGGTGCGTCACGAGCGTTCCTTTTTAGTTACGGCAGAAAATTGGGCTCTAAATATTTCTTCAACAAATATGTAAAGCAGTTGGCAGCTCCTTTCGTCTGTAGTTGGCGTAGGCGATAACTGGCGCCGATGACGTAGGCAAAAAAAAAAAAAAAGTCAGATCCCAAGTAAATATAACCTCGCTTTCCAGCCGGCTCATCTTTCGTTCCGTGTCATGACGCATCAGGCTAGCTCACTATCCGAGGAGCAACTGCGACAAAGAAAAAAAAAACCAGAAAAGTATGAGTTGAGCCAGACGCTCTCTGCTATCCGGGCTCGCTTCCAGGACATGAGCGGTGGCGGTGCAAATGTGATAGCTCTCCATTCTACGAACGCGGGAAAGTCGTCTGCTATCACTCACTAAGCGCTGGGTAATTTGCGGTGCGGAAATAATTAACCATTCTATGGCGATCCAACGGTGGAGATGGAACAGCCGGTAGCTGTCAGATGATTTATTTATGGCCTTTGCAAAGAATAAAGTTCTCAGTTCTCTCTGTCCCAAAACATAAACATGAAGAAAGTCATGTGGTTATTGAACACAGCCAAATTGAAGCTTCGTCAAGAGGAAAGCCGTAAAGTAAGGCTATTACCTACGCCTCACCGCGTGACGATGATGAAGTGATCTTAATTCATCAGTTGCGACTTTGCTCGCTATACGCTTTTCCGCTGGTGAGCTGTATATAAGTAGTCTCGTCACTCATGCATGGACATCGGCAGACCCTTGTGACAGTTGCGCTGCTGTATTGTTCAGTATCGGCTTTATTTACCAAATTAGACGGCAATCATAGGGTTTTAGTGCTTATAGTGCTGTCAGCTTTTTGCATATTCAGAACTAGTTATGCACCCCTCAAGACTTGTTTCTGTTGCTTTACGTTGTCTTTATGTTAAGTATCCATAACTGAAGTGTGACGTTGTTTTATTCTTTTGGAAATGGATACAGACAAGGGTCTCATAGTTAGACTTCAGTGGGATTCTCGGTCAATAATAGTACATGATAAGGCGTACGAAAAAAAAGTGAACATAGGTAAAAATAAGAAAGGTAGTCACTTAAAATACAGCAAATAAATATTCATTAAATGGCGTACAATTATCATGAGGTAATCTTGTCACACATAAAAAAACAGTTGGTATATACAAGTGGCAAAATGATAAACATATCAAAGATATACAGTTAAACAAATGATGTCCGGGTTGTCAGAAATGTTAACATAAAATAACTCAAATATACGAGACACTGTAATAAACGAAGTATACATAGTTACATAAGTGAGTGCGTGTTTTAGGGCATGTTTAATTCCAAATAAAATGAAAATAAAGATTGATAGCGTTGGGCAAACCATTCCATGTGTTATAACCCTAAATGTCGGAGTCATTTTACCATAATTTGAATGAAGAATGGGTATCGAAAATTTAAGTTATGTGCGAACCTGGTGTTATCATAATTAATCATATATCTAGAGTCAACGAAACAGTGCGCGAGCTGTTCATTAAGTAATTTTCGAAACATAATTGTGAGATGATAGCTAAACAAGCTCGTTATATGCAGGATGCTAGTATCACGAAATAAAGGAGTGGCAGATCTTACAAAACCGCTGTTAGTGATAATTCGTATTGCTTGATTTTGTAAGCGCTGAAGAGAATATAAATGTCAGTAAAGCGTATTTCCCCAGAAACCAATGCCAAAATGATGTAACTGTGACTGAAAGCTAAGGGCGATGCTGGAAAGGCGTCTTCGGAAAAAAATCGGCGAAGCTTGCACTAAGCCGCGCAAGGCTTGAAACAGCGAAACTGGACGATTCTGAAGACTAATCTAGTTGCCTCTAGGTTGTTTCTAGGCTTTAGCTATGTGATGGCAGGTTCTAGGTTGCTTCTAGGATTGTTGCTAGGATTTAGCTGGGTGATGACAGGTTGTTTCTACGTTGATTGTTAGCGCAGAGAGGTTCGAGTTAAAGCACAGACAGTCAGAGACACGACACGGTTGGCCAAACTCCAGAGACAGAAACTCGCGCTGAAACCAAGCATTCGCGTCTGTCATAGATCTACCGGCAAGTCGTCGTTGGCGTAAACCTTCATCGCTTCGGGATCTTCTCGCAGCCGCCGTTGCCCTTCCCGTTCCCTAGTATTCTCTCGTTGTACGTACTCGGGGTCTTCGGCTCGCTGCTGTCGCTTCGCAGCCATTAGTTGGGTTCACTGTTGTCTTCTTCATTTTTACTGGAGCTGTGGTGAGTAGTGGGAATGTACCCAATTTCTGTGGCACATACCCGTTTATGATGATGATAGTTTTCGGGTAGGCCGCACAGTGGCACATGCCCTTTAAGGGCACAGAGTAGGCCCTATACCTCCCACATATTTTAAGACCCATTTTCTCTGAAACTACTATATGTAAAGCGTTCGGGTTTGTTTCATTGAGTTCTTCGGCGTCTCTTCTTGCAATGGAACTAGAACTACAATTGTACTTCAAGCATTGACATTTTTGCAATGTTTTAGCAGAGCAAGTAATTTTTGTCATTATCTTTTTTTATAAAAAAAACTACCAAAACATGAAAACTATTCGCCATACGTACAGCATTGTAGTTCAGTAGCTTTATATTGATGTTTGGTTTATTCTGATGAAAAACCGGCCTTCTGTTTTTTCAAGTTTTTAATAATGGTGCAAATATAACAAAAAGTTGGCTTCCAAATATTGAGAGTTAAAAAGGAAAAGAAGTTTATTCCATGTTTTGTTCAAAAAGATGTACTGAACAATTTCATTATTAGAAACGTTCTATATAATAATCATCACGCAAGTCAGCTTTTCGCTTCTTTTCTTGTTTTCTTGTTTCCCTGGCTCATTTTGCAATATTTTCTGTATACCTAATGGCCAAATACTCTTGATGGCGGTCGATCTCACCCGACCATATAACACTTGTGCACCTCGGTGGTGTGCCAAACGGCTTTGAAAACGTTTACTTGGGCCATGCAGTCCTTTTTGAAAGTTAGAACGGTTTAAAAGGTGGCCGTTCTGAAGGTTTTCATTCCAAAGAACACGATCCATTGTGTTCTCTGCGAGTGATACGTTTCCTCCGCATTCTGGGCAGACACACTTACTCGTAATCCTTGTTTTTAGAAGCTGCACATCAATCAAAGCGTAGCCAGTGTCACTACGGGTAATGTTTTGTCCTTGCGGTGACGCGTAATGAGGACAAAGCTTACTTGCTGAAGTGCTCGCAGGAGTGCTCCCGGTCACGTTTCTGTCAGTAGCCGAAGCGTGTCGATTTCATGTTATACTGCGCTTTTTAAATAGTTTCTTTGATTCGCGAATACGACAATATATTTTGCCGTCGGAACATAATTAACAAACCCGCAACTAAACTCAAATAAATGCACAGAACCGCGTCTCCGTGCGCGTCTCACACTTACAAGGCAAGTGGACTCGGTAAATGCCAGGAGTAAAAAAAAAAAACTGCGCCATGTGCTTTTAAGTAGCCGGAATACTTTGTTTTCGACCTGCTCAGCTCAGGGAAACTACCTGTTTCAATTTTTTCATATTCACTTGAGGCAGAAAGCTCAGGTTGTGCACCGTCTGAGGAAAAGGGGCTTGGCTGCTTGTCAGTTGGTCTGGAAAACGTGCTCTTTTTGGCTCAATCAAACCGCGCAAAAAATCTGCGGGGCACTGGACATTGTTCGGAAAGGCCTTATCAATCCAAAAAAGCAAAAAAAAAAATTTCGATTTTTAAAAAAAATTTACCCTACCCTGTGTCCTTAAGATGATGATAGTTTTCTGAGATCATCGATACTTACAAGGAATGATTTGCTAAACAGATTCGCTGTTAAAATATGTCCGGATTTGATTAATGCTCTGATACCGAATGTATTACTTTTGTTGAGTTAAGGTAATGTCTTGGGAGCCCTTTAGATGAGAGTCTAATTTAACACCCTAAAAAGGTACACAGTTAGGAATAGGAATGGTACAACCATCTAGAAATGTCTCAATTCTACCCATTAGTATTTTTTACGTGTTTTGAAAGTCATGAATTTAGTTTTCAGAGGATTGATAATTAAGTTATTTGTAAGACACCATGCAACAATACATTCAAGCTCATTAGTTTGTCTAGAGACTTTTTTGTTAAATATTTGTCACACGGCGTACGGAATGCGCTGTGCCGAACTAAGGTGCAAAGGTGAATGATCAACATATTCGCAAAAAATAAGGGACCATGCATGGAGCCTATAGTGGCACACGTTGCATAGTAATTTTGGTAGCAGATTAAACACCTCCCCCCCAAAAAAAAACTGTCTGCTCTCTGTCAAGTAACTAAGTTTTAATAAGTACAGGACCAGAAATTCCAAACGTCTTTAGCTTAAAGGTGACCTGCAACACTTTTTGAACACGGTAAGAAAATGCTACCGCCTCCTGTGAACATGTCAGCCAAACATTTTAGTGTAGCAGGCGTCATGGAATTTACAACTAAATTTCAAAGTTATCTATAAATTGCTCCCTCTTTTATCGACAAATGATGCCATAAGCCAAAATGACCACGCCAGAAGCACAAAGATCACGGCCATCGTCTGATTTGAGCTTTGTGCGCTGCGTAGTTACCTCGGCCGCCGCATGCTCAAGAATGACACAAGAACATTTATTGACGCGATAGCGCGTTAAAAGCTCGGTTCGCAGAAATTCCGGCATCGGCGTCATTGCTTGTGAGCGAAAAATCATCATCTTGACCGTGACTGCAAAATCGAGAAAGGTGCAAATAAAATAAAAAAAATTCACGCATATCCACGCAGTGAATTATGATGAGTGGGAGAAGCACGGTGATTGTTCGGTAACCGCGAATCTCTCAGACATTTTGCCCACTCGCTGATGGAAATGAGTGACAACGCGTGTGTTCAGCATACAACGCTTCTGGCTTATTACTGCCGCTTCCCGAGCTCTCAACTCCGGATCCGCTTGTCGGCGTTGCAGTTTTGCTGTCACTTCAAACGCTCGCAACTCCGGGTATGATTGTCGATGACCGTTGAGCCGCCGCATGCCGAGCTCGCCTCCGGGGTAGCAGATTGTTGTTGTCGACGTTGCCGTTTCGCTGCAACTTCGAGTTCTCAACTCCGGGTCCGCTTGTCGTTTTTGTCGTTTTGTGTCGCTTCCCGCGCTCTCAACTCCGGCTCCGATTGTCGACGTTGTCGTTGAGCCTCCGCATGCCGCGCTTTACGTTCGTTCTGATCCATAGCAGAAAGAGAATCTTCCTCATCTGTACACATCATCATCAATGTGATTTAGCTCGAGCCGGGCCGATGTGTTCGCACCGGGCAATAGGGGCGACCGCCGTCCCCCCTATTCATCTATGAAGGGGGGCACAAAATTTGTACCATACATTGACTAATAGGGGGGGGGGGCGCTGCGATGAACCCTTCCTTCACCCCCCTTCTGATGGGCAACCCTGCGCACGCCTATAGGGAGTAGTGAGTAGTGGTGGGAGGATAGTCGGCGTAGTGGTGAGTTGCGGGAGTGGGGGGGGGAGGAGTAGTGGACGCAGTGGTGAGTTGTGGCAGTAGTGAGTAGCGGGAGTGGTGGGAGTGGCACATATCCGTAGTGGGATTTACCCACTTTCTGTGGGTAAATCCCACTACGGATATGTGCCACTTTTCACTACACTACACTACACTACTTGCCACTACACTAAACGAAACTAACTTGACATGACGGGATTTGTTACAATGACCAGTTTAGTGCTTAGTCATATTAGAAACATTTATTAGGTGCTCTGAAGGACGAGCCTTTACATGTTGCTGTGATGCTAATACAGATGCCGTGCTATACGCAGTCAGGGTTGCACTTTTTTGTCTTGGGAGACCTTGACATTCTCGTCCGATAAGAAGTAGGCACGCTGACAGTCTTGACGCCGTTCACTTTGTCAGATCCGACAGACATTCTAAGCGCCAGGAACGTCCAGACAGATTGTTCTTGCTTTCTTTTTTCTTTCATTCATGTCATCACCGTTGCCTCTGAGAGCTGACCAACGCACGCGTTACTGATTACGTTTCCCTGTCTCTCAGCGACCACTATGCCCGTGTTTCTTGCATTGAAGGTCCGAAACTTTCGCCTGCATTGCAGGGGCGCCTAATGGGGAAACCCGCCTGTTGAGACGTATCCGATTTCGCCTCCTTACTTGTCACCGATGGGACGATTCAGATATATAAGGGCCCGCGAACGGCCACCGTCCACAGACCTGCATTTGAGGACTTGGCTCTATACCGTAAGTAGCCTTTCCGAATTTTACTCAGTTTTAGATTTTCGAGATCTCAAAACTTTCAGCCTAGACTGCATGACAAATGACAGAATGAGGAGACTGTGTCTTTAGTTTACCAGTTGAATCCTGTAAACCCCATGTATCGCATATGCTACTTTGTTTTGTCACCTGATAATTTCGGTAAAATCTCAGCAAGAGTAATGTGTAGCTCATATGATCGCGTCTGTTTTCAGTTCAGGATACCTTATAAAGGAAAAATACTGATTAGTCTAAACTACAACTCAATAATCATTTTAGGGAAATGTACTTTATGGGGCGGGAGGTAAATCTGAGCATCTTGTTCTAATTTTAAATAACGTTGAACTGAGTTTGGGCGTTGCTCTGGGCTGTTAAACTGTGCGCAGGGCTGTTGCATGAATTAGGAAATTTTCTTTAGTATTGAGCCATATGAATACTTCGTTCACATATTGCTTCAGTGTCGCTCTTATATCGGTGTTACGATGGGCCGCGGTAAGGCTGCGCAATTCGCGGGCTATTCTTACACCACTGCTTTTTGGGTCCTGAAAAAAGTGCCAACGAGAAAGAATATTGCCGTGATGCATACTGAGTTGCGCGCACTGTCTTGGACATAGATTTATTAATGAACAAGTCATTCTTTTCATATATTTCTATGGCTGAGTTAAATCCCCAGTTCAAAAGAAAGAAAGAAAAGCCGGGGAACCCGTACCACACGAAGGTACAACGGGTTCAGGTTATTGCTGCTGCAATTCTCTGGTAGTTTGATGGATTGTTCGGTGGAGACGCTTTCGCCTTCAGTCGACGGCATCCTGACGTGGGATACGAGGGTTTTGGCTTCGCCTGAAAATAGGCAGAGCTCGGAATTCCTGTCAAACTTAACGACTTATGCAAATTTAAGAGAAGGGTACCTAGACCGGCGCTGACAGTATTCTGCATTTTTGCCTTTACTGCGAACGTGTCATATTCGCTAAAACTTTCAGCCACATCGTCTGTAGTGTTGCCACGTTAATTCCTGCGTTTAAACGCCGTAGAAGTAAAATTACAGCGAGTGGCTCGTCACTCACACCTGTCGGAGTGGCAACTACATATACATATATAAGTGCTGGAATGAGCAATCTTGCAGCGTCTCTGCCAAAGCCCTAGTTTTTTTTTTCGCTTACTGACTGAACAATTTCCGGAAAATTTGTACATGTATAAATTGAAAAATGCACACTCAATGATATAAGTTACATAGAACGATTATTGAATGATTTCGGTATTTATTGGGGTCCACGTCCAAAACGAAGTCCTAAAATGATACTAAAGTCTCTGCCATTGGAGCTACGAAAATAGTTAATATCTTGAGATTCCTTAGACTTCATCAGAAATGCTTTATAAGATGCTGGAGGGGTGAAAATAATTCGATTTGCCCGTTCAGGTGAACGCGCAGCAGGTGGAATATTAGGTGGCCAGAGAGTAATAACGACAATGGTCAACTCTAGCCTCTTTTTGTTTGTCGCAGTGTCGTAATTTTACTGTCTTTTTTTTTATTCTTACTAAATAATAGTGGCACCAAAAAAGTAATTAAAGGCCTGTCCTTCGACGCGACGTATAAATTATCCCCGTAAACCGTAGCAAAAGGGAATTGTACCTAAAGGTACCTTAGGTCCATATCATGCGGAAGCACGAATGTTAGGGGAAGTATGGAGATGTTGCCTTGGCGAAAAATGTTAGGTAAATACTGAATTTATGAGATGATAATTTAGACAACCCGCTGCGCTGGCTCAGTGGCTGTAGCACAATGCATTTTGTTGCCGCGTGTATCCTGGTGTATTGTATTTCATGGCTTTTGGTCTTCGTCTGCGGGATTAGTGTGTATTCAGGAGTGGGTAAAGAATTTGGTGTCAACTCATATACCCCGCAGAACACGTACATACTTACTCTTTATAATCGTGTTCATTCATTCATTCATTCATTCATTCATTCATTCATTCATTCATTCATTCATTCATTCATTCAATTATTCTTTCTTTCTTTCTTTCTTTCTTTCTTTCTTTCTTTCTTTCTTTCTTTCTTTCTTTCTTTCTTTCTTTCTTTCTTTCTTTCTTTCTTTCTTTCTTTCTTTTTGCAGGTTGCCCCATTCAAAAAGAAGACATGAAGCTGCTTACCATTTTTCTTATCTTCGCGCTCGTGTCTGGTAAGGCATAAACTTTATTCCATAGCTTCCGACAAAATGAAATTCAGAGGCTTAAATGCATTATGGCGATATAAGAAAAAAAGACGTTTTTGAACACCTCAGAATATTACTGGTCGCTTGGTTTTTAAAAGCGTTTGTCGTTGTGATCTCTACAATGCGGGCCTTCGTGCTTAGGTAAAGAATGTTCTCTTTAAACACTAAACCACCGGCTCCGGCACCAGCATGCAGGCATAGACCGATAGGTGGCGTTGTGTAATATGGCTATTTAAAACAAAGTTGAGAATGGGTTATCTCATAGGGAGTTGCGACTGGATGAAACGAACGCACAGTCTCTTATTTGGAGTGCATTCTTGCGAGCATTTGTCCTGTTTCCTATATGACACTGTACACCTGAGCAACAATATTTTTATGGCTAAACATTGTGATACCCGCTGGTGCTTTTTGCTTTCAGTTGTCAGCAAGTCGCATTCATAGGCTAACTTCGATCCGTGCACTGCGGTGGACAATGTGAGAACGTATGATACAGATGAAATAACAAAACCAACATACGGAATAAAAGTAAAGATGGAGAGGAGCAATATATCGTATTCATTGAATGTTTAAAAAAATAAGTGTCTGTTCAACTCCCGGAGTTTGAGCTAATCAACTCAACGGGATAACAACTGGAACATTAAGATATGCGACACCTTCCCGCGCTTGCTATTCTTCCAACGGCATCTTGTAGTCTCTGTTTTGTCCATCTCGTCAACATGCTGAGCCTTCTACAGAAGCACGCGAAGTCATTACTTTCACCAAGATCGAGGAACGAGCGTGCCGCTTTGCTTAATGGGCTTCAGCTATCCGTACACTGCCGATATAGAGAGTTTACTTTCTCAGTACCGGCGCGTTGTCACTGTGATGAGAAGAATAAGCTCACGCAAAACACTAGCAATGATTAGTCTGAAACGTGGCAAAAGCAGACAGGCAACGAAGCTGAATGTGCACCGACAGTGACAGGGAGACTGGGCTCAAACACAAGTTTCAGTTCTGAAATAAAAAGAAAAAAAAAAGCTCTCACGTCCAATGAGGAATCCTCTCGCGACATGAGTGTACGCGATTGATGGGCGGTGTACACTGGTCTCCAGGCCCCACACTTGTAAGTCTACTCTTATGTGAAAGTGCTTCCTCATTACTCGGCACTCCGAGTAGCCAAACCCTCGGCGTATACTTGATGTTAGTGATCGCCTGACACCAATCAAATAATCATGGAGATGGTCAACCACTGGCGGCATTTATACTGTAGTTTTCTGAATACGACACCAGGAATCCAATTCACAAAAATCTTCGTTCGTAAGTCCTACTTTGCAACGGGCTGACCATTTTCACTAACGCAATTGTAAAAAAACAGCTGCCTGGGGATAACTATTGCGAACACATCTATGTTATGTTTTTTTTTTGCGTTTTAATATATGCGGTCCCATATAGTGTTTATACAAATATCTTACGTCAAATCATTTCCGCACTGACCTGTGCTCCGCTGCCTGACATTCGTGATAGCGATCAACGCGCTATATGTAAATAACAATTGCTGCGATATTCAATAATTATTCCTCTTGCGTATTTTTTAGTGTCGTTCCGTCAAAATAACTCTTTCATTAATACTCCGTTGTGCACGCTCTCACTAAAACTTGGCATTGCCTGCTTTAATTGCGGTGGCAAAGCTTCTGAAAAATATTTACAACATTTATTCAATTCTTATGCAACCACGTACCAAAAAAAGAAAAAAAAACAGGAAAGCGGTACCACTGAAGGTCCATGAAATTGATTTTGGTGCCGTACTTTGTATTCACTCTTCGTCACTTTCCAATCTTCTCGTTTTCCGTTATCGGCTCTTACAACTCGGTTGTAGGTGCGGTTGAAACAATCGCGCAGTTTTTTATTTGGAATGCATCCTTGCGAGCACTGTCTTGTTCCCCGCGACAGTGTATAACTGAGAAACTGAGAAGCAATATTTGTAAATGCTAAACATTTATTTGCTGACCAAAAGGCACTTTCACAGTTTCTACCTATCTATCTATCTAGCCGCCCGCGTCTGGGCGCTCTCGTGATCTTCTCCTTAATTTGACACATACCGAAAAATTCGCATAGAAGGACATGGGTATATGAGGAACACGATTAACAGATCACTACTTTAGTAGCGCGAGGCACTTGTCGCCAACTTCACGAAACTCTTTCCCTGGAATTAGGAGACTAACCACCTAGGGTAGAAGCTGGACTAGCACCGCGATACCGTTTCGTGCAATAAACGTTTATTCCTCCCCTTCCTCCTCAGTCACTTGTGGCACATAAGCGCGAACCAGGGCCCATAGAACGGGGAATGAGCCACAAGTGATTCACAGTTTATATCAGCCCAGGAATGGTGATAAAAGACTTTGGAAATCCGATGCCGGCGCCGGCAGCGTTGTCGAGGGAAAAATCTGAGGGACGGAGAGAATAAAAAACACGGTTAGCGCCGGAATAAAACCAAGGCACTCTGCGTGGCAGTCAAATATTTTACCGCAGAGCCACGCTAGTGCTATAAACTGCTGAAACGTCAATCCTGGTTGCAGTGTTGCCCATATGCTTTCATAAAAATGTAATAAACATTATATATGATGTCCTATGAATCGCCAAGCTATAGTCAACCATTGCTGAACCTGGAGATATACGGCGAAAGCCTCTACTAACGGTATGCACATCATCGCACCGTAGCGCGAAGTTCGTTTCGATAAAACTGACATCTGCGCTCTAATGTGAGTGTGGACGTTACGTCGGGCCATGAATACCCTTTGTGTGCCAGTGTAGTTCTTCGAGTAGTTCTGGAATATACCCAGAACTATTTGAAGTTCACAAAGACGTTGGTCCAAGTCGCAACGCTTGGCTCAAACCAATAAAAAAAAATGCGATATAGGCCACTACTCGCCCACTCGCCCACAGAATGCGTGGGATATGCCGTAATTTTTGTCACAATAGATTGTGACACCCGACTGAGCTTTCCGCATTCAGTCGCCAGCAAGTTCAATTGCTAGGGTAACCACCTCGATCATGGACTGCGGTTGAGATTGCGGCAAACGATGGTACAGATTAAATAACAACAGCAACATACGAAATAAAAGTAATGACGAAGAGCATCAATATATCATCTTCAATGAATGTCTAAGAAAAAAAAATAAGCGCCTGTTCAATTCGTAGAGTTTATGAACGAATCACCTGAAGCGGAGGACACTTGTAACGTGAAATTGTGCGACACCTGCCATGCTTTTCATGCCCTAGTCCTTCCATCGATATCTTTCCGTCTTTTCTTTCTTTTTTTTCTTTTTGTTGACGCTGCGTCCATTCCGTCAAAACAAGGGGCCCTCTGCAAAAGCACGGGAAGCTATTACTTTCCCAACCATCGAGGAATGAGCGTGCAGCTTTGTTCAATAGCTTTCAGCTATTCGTTACCTCCCAATTTAGAAAGCTAACATTTTAAGTGCGGGCGCGTTTTCCCCGTGATCTGGGGAGTAAGCTGACGTAGATTATTTGCGATCATTAGTTGAAGTGTGGCAAAACCAGCTAGACATTGAAGCTGAACGTGAGCCAACTGTGATAGAGAAACTGTGATGAAACGCAAGGTTCAGTTTTAGAATAACGATGGCCTGGCGTCCAATAAGAAATCCTCTGGCACACTAAGGATGCGCGAATGATCCTTGGAGTACGTTGGTCTCCTGGTCCTACACTCACAACTCTACTCTTACGTGAAAGCGCTTCCTCATTTCTTGGCCCCTTGAGTGCCCAACGCCCGGCATTCTCGACCTTAGCCATCGCCAAGGCACCAAGCAAATAATCTCGGATGTCAACGATGGGCGGCACTTATACTGATGTCTTTAACAGGGGGAGCTGTTTAAGCTTGGAGTAGCGCCGTTTGTCGAATGCGCACTACTGGCGAAGTGGGGGGAGAGAGAAGCTAAGAGAGGAGGAACGCCGGGTACCGCCAACACCGTACAACTATGCAATGCGTAAGAGAGGTGGAAGAGAGTATATGCATGGTGCAGCATAGTGTAGTACATCGACGGGGCGGGAAAGCGAAGTGAGATTAGGGGGAGGGAAAGGAGGAGGGAAGAGAGGTGGGAAAAAGGTAAAAGTAGCCATGTGAACTCCAGTATATGAAATGGCGGAAAAGACAAGGCAAAGTGAGAAGTGATGTGACGGTTAGGAGGAGGGAAAGGTGGAGGGGAGAGGGTAACGCATAGCCATGTACAGCAAGGAGTGGAAAGGAGGAGTGAGGGTGAGGAGGAATGACGTGAGGGTGAGGATGAGATAAAGGAGGAGGGAGGAGAGTTGGAGGTTGCAGACAAGGCCACCAACTCTGCTGTTTCTTCAGTCATCGCACCACTAGCGCCTAGCTGCCCCAGTATTTCTTAATGCGACACCAGGAGTCAAATTCCCAACGCGTCTAGTTTGTAAGTGCTCTTTGCAATGAACTGACCGCTTCCACTAATGTAAAAGTAAATATAACGGTTGCGTGGTGCTAACTCTTGCGCACAGATCTATATTAAGACATTCCGGATGTCTTAATATGGATATGTTTGCAAGAGTTAGGTCCCGTACATAGCACAAGGGGAGAAATTCGGCCTTGTTGGTAAGATGCACGTCCAAGTGTCCGTCGTCGAGGATTTGATTAAGAAATACCAACACGATGATCAAGGTCGTCAGTCGAACGTTGATGCCGTACGGAACAGGATAGCTGTTGTGCCGTACATACGCAAAATCTCGCATAACATAAAACGGTTGGCGCCACATGTCAACGTGAAGGTTGTTTTTTCCGCCCCACGCAAGCTTAATCCAATTTGCAGACTCAGTAGTCCAGCACCGCAGAACGCTTCTGCTTGCAAGATACGCCACACTACTCAGTTCGTATACTGTAGAGAGGCGGTGGTGTATCAAATTCCCCTCTCTTGAGGAAAGCAGTACGTCGGACAGACGGGGCGCCGTCTGAATGACAGGTTACGAGAGCACTGAAACCTTGTAAAGAAGGGCAACGATGGCTGGCTCGCGATGCACTGCAGAGCTTGTGGGTGCGCCCCGTCTTTTGAGAACACCAAGTAGTTATTTACCAACCGTGATGAACTAACCAGACTAATAGTAGAAGCCGCCAAAATCGCCGAGTTGGGTAGCGATTGTGTAAGCACGCCGTCCCTGTCCCTGTCGGACAAAGAATTGTATTTTTTGAACGTGCATTAGTTTTGTGATTTGTTTCACATATTTTGAACGTGTATTAGCTTGTGATTTGTCCGCATATCTTGTAAAAAAAAGAGTATGACTAGAAAAATTCCCCTCCCAGCACATATCTTGGACAAAAAAGTATAAGGTAAAAAAAAAAAGAAAAAAATGCCCCCCACCTCCCCCGAAGGGAATCGTGAGGAAATGCGAATGCATTTCGCGCGCGCTTCACTCCATTTATATATGGTGGTTGTGGTTCGAAGAAGGAAAAGGCGCCTAATTTCTGCAGCCCGGTCGGGAGCACGGCGCAGCGCCTGTTTTTTTTTTCTTTGCTTTTTTTTTGTTTTTTTATTTTTTTAAAATTTTTTTTCATATATAGCTCCGCCGAGCTCCCGCGATGCGAGCGCCCTCACGCGTCAGAGCGCGCTCCTCCTCTCCACTCACTCTCCGCTACTCCGCCCGCCCCACCTGCTCCGGTTGCTAGGGGCGAGGATAAGCGCGCGCGCCCGCAGCTGTTGCTATGGGAGAGGGAGGGAGAGCGGAGAGATAACACCTGCCGCGGACAACGCCAACGCCGCTCGACGACGGATGCCTGACATAGCCCGACTATGAAATGCATTCGCATTTTAAAAAAAATTGGCCGCGTATCTGCGTGCTTCGCTGCAAATGTCGTCGAAAGACGATAGTCTTCTGCCGGCCGTACTACATGAGTCCTGGTCTTATCCGCGGCCACCTGTGATGCTGTTCTCGTACCATTTCCGCCCTGGCATGACCAAGCGTCTTCTTGGCGCAAGCGCGGTGTTTTTGGCAACGTGTAAAAAGCTGAGAAGTCGCGCAGAGCGACCACGAAAAGATTCTCTTGTTTGCAGCGACGGGGACAGACTGCGCCAGCTATCGTGCGTCGGATGAAACACGCTGGCACTTCGCGCGACCTCGGAGACAGACGACGGCTCTTCGTTTTTGCGAGGCAGCCCGCATTTTCAGCGCAGCCTAAGAAACACTAGGGTCTTTAGAATTAAGTATCTATGTATTTTCTATAAAAGAACACACCACCTAATATTTCCGTATTGTTGTTGCGCCTCAGATATGCGTAATATTTGCTTTTTGATCGACAATGTTCACAAGTATGCACGCAAACGACTGTTCAAGTTGGCTGGGCGTTCAGCAAGTGGTTAAGCTTTGGCCGAGTGGTTGAATCGGTTGACAGACAGACAGACAGACAGACAAAAATTTCTCCGTTGAAGTATCCCAAGAAAGACTATCGTCTTTAAAAAAGAACTCCTCTGCGTATGACATCTGGCTGTAGCGTGTGAGCATCACCACTGTATATATTCGTGCCTCGGTTGCCATTTTGTTGAAAGTTAGCGCACGTGTTGTGTCTTTCCTTCTCGTCCTTGCGTTTCATTGCGCTAAATATTACCGAAACCCGTACATAGGTCCCGTACATACAAGTCATATGAATCAGCAGCGATACGAATCGCTTACGTGAAAGCATTTTCATGCTGACTCGCGCTCGTTTGCTCGAAACTCGTGATATCGGTCAACACGATATTATGAAATAATCGTCGCGGCAATATCTTGCAAGAATTCCGCTTACGTTTCTCTTTAGTGTCATTGGACTCCGTCAAAACAGCACTTTCATTACTCGGTTATGAACGTTCCGACTAAAATAGGGTGTTGCTTCCTTTAATTGCGGCGGCAAGGCTGTCGGAAAACGTTTACAACATTGTCATGCAATCAAGAAAGAAAAAAAAACTAAATAACAAAGAAAAAAAGAACGAAGAAAGCGGTGTCACATAATTGATTCTGGTGCCGTACCTTGGATTCCCTCTTAGTCACTTTCCAATCTCCCCATTTTCCGTTATCGGCTCTTACAACTCGGTTCTAGGAAGCATGAGAAACCGAAAAGAATTTGAGGGGGGGGGGGGGGGACCGATAGCGCCCTTGTCTGATAAGTGCGCCGTAAAGAGCCCAGCTTTTCTTATAGATGCAGTTCAATTTGTCGAAGCTTTTTCTTTTTTTTAACCTGTAAAAAAACATCAGTCGACATTGTACTTTTCTTGCAGGCATTCTCGCCACCGCTTCTCTCAACAAAGGCAAGAGTGAAGTCGCCCACCTAAGAGTTCGTAAGTATACACATTTTACACACCACGAAAACAAATGCGGGGTCAAACAATCTATTGCCGTGACTTCGATTACTCTTTCCGACTCCAAATATAATGTACTGCGCGATGTCAGAGCACGTTAAATAACACCAGATGTTCGGAATTTCCGGAGCCCTCCAGTACGGCGTCCCTCATAATCATATCGAGGTTTTGGGACGTAAAACCCCAGATATGATGATTATCGCGGAATGCGTCAGTTTAAATGAAGCGCTGCTTCTATGTTGACAAGAGGATAACATAAAACGCTTTCTGCTGGCATATCTTCCCGCTTAAACATCGCAGACAAGCGTCAACGCTTGTCTGCAAAAGAGAAGAAATGGTAGAGAAGGAAAGGCAGGGAAGTTAACCAGTCCAGGATAACCGGTTTGCTACCCTTCATGTGGGAAGGGGATGGGGGGGGGGGGGGGATTGAAAGAGAGAGGGGAAAGAGTGGAAAGAGAAAGATAGCACATAACACAGCACACACACAAACAAGCCGTCAGTGACAGTCCATCACGCTGGTGTGGTACGCGACGTCGCTGTCAGAGCCGCTTGTCCAAGTTCGTTTTTCTTAGAAACCTCAGTAGTTCCTTGGTCACCTTGAGCTAAAGGCGCAAAGACACGTTGTAGGGCTAGGCGGTTCATTGAACATGAACCGACTAGCCCAGCAGCGTGTACTTCTTCAGACGTGTTTGTTACATATTTTACCTTCTTTTACAATTGTATAGGATGGTCTTGCATCATACTTTATCCCCTGTCGCCGCATAGCCAAGGTTATGCAACTCAAACTTTCATCTTCCGTGAAGAAGGCCATGTAAAGTTTTCCTTTCTTTTCTGACTCGCCTTCTCACGCCATGGATACGTAACAAAGCTGCGCTATCTCAACTGACCGCCAGCACCAAAAATGGACTTCGATTTCAGGCTGCTGTCTGCTCAATTTCAGTGGCGTTTTATTGCCAGTGTTTCATTGCACCAGAGTAACGGAAAATTGCTATTGGTGCTGCCGCTCCTTTTCGCGAACTTAAAGTTTCTGCGTTTTTTTTTTTCTTTATTTTCCAGGACGATGGTTTGGTTGTCCGATCAAACAGCGTGCATGCCATCGCCACTGCCGCAGAATTGGGCGTCGGGCGGGTTACTGCGGCGGAAGGTTCAAGCTTACTTGTACCTGCGTCCTACGCTAACGCACAGCACTGGCAGACCACGACAGCAGACATCTCCAATAAACGCACGTGCATCCTACACACGAAGAAGCGTTACTACTATTTACACGACTTTTTTACCTGCGATTCGTTGAATTTGCCAATATCCGCTGCAAAGATGACTTTGCAAATGGGCTGCTAATAAACGAGGAAAAGAAACAACTCTCTTCGGCAGTCTGTCTTCATGCCTTGAGTCAGATAATAATATTGTTGGGGTGTAACGTCCCAATACCACAATATCAAACCACAATATGAGTCAATGAAAGAAAAATATGCAGGCGTCCTATGCAATTATACTGAGAACACATATGTGGCACTTTTTTTTTTTTTTGCATCGTTTGCGTGCCTTCGTAATGTTGCCTACCGCCAGCACTTCCGCCGGTGCACGGGTGTTTATCTAAACAACTACAGTAAAAACTAAGTGGGCACGCGAAGCTCAATAACTTAAGAAACGGTGTTTGTTTTCACTCTTTTGTGTTTTTATTAGCTCCAGCAAAATGGGATGTTTTACCTGGTGTCCCAAAACCATAATTATCTCTTAGTGGCATGTCCGCCACGGTGGTATAGTGGTTACGGTGCTCGGATACTGACCCAGATATCGCGGGTTCTATTGCGGCCACCATGGTCGCATTTCGATGGAGGCGAAATGCTAGTGGGTCGTGTACTGTGCGATGTCACTGCACGTTAAATAACACCAGATTGTCGAAATTTTCGGAGCACTCCACTGCGGCGTACCTCGTAATCATATCGTGGTTTTGGTTCGTAAAACCCCACGTATTAGGCCTAATAACTCGCAGTGAAGAATGCGACGCATGTGTCTCACGTCTACGCAGAATGCTTCGTTCGCCGTGGCCCATCACAATCAGCACAACCATTTTTTTTTCTTTTTTTTCTTTTTTTGTCGAGCGCGGCACGCAGAGTTTACAAGCACAGCGCGCGCTTGCCATTTTTTTCAAGTGCCCTCTCTTCGTAAGGAGGCCCCGTCCCACTCACTCCTTTTGGCTGGGCGCCAGCTGCATGCCGAAAAACAACAGATTGCTGCTATTTTCTGACATCTGACAGAAATCAGAAGCGGCGTATGGATTAGATGCACTTCTTGCTACGGGATGTCGCCACGTGCCTGCGTAGCAACACCAGCGCGCACTGGACTTAGCGGACATGTCCACTTCGGCGGACCGCGTTCAGTTACGCAAAAAACCGCTGAGTCATGACGTCATGGCGCTCTTGACCACGTCGACGCACCGAACCCGCCAGCACATCCCCAGCGTAAAGAGAAAGAAAGTGGACGAAATGTACTGTAACAGGACTCTTAAACAAACTTGACAAGTCTGAACTTGCGTATGAACGTGTTGAGATGTTTGAAGAACGATGCAGGGAATGCGTACCGACCTTCCAGGTGCGCCAGGCGGGCGGCCGCGTTAAACTTAATTCAAGAGCTAACGTGATTAGAGTTCATGCACGGCCTCCGAGATGTGCGTTCCAAAACGGATCTCTGGGGGGCAGTATTCGTTGCGGTGAAACGCATTCCGTCTTTCTCATTTGCGTCGAGAGTTGTGGTAGCTGCGTGGCGTCAAAATGACGTTGCGGAAGAAAGACCGGAAAGAGGCGGCGCGCTGCTCGCCGAGCTCCAGCCAATCAGTGGAGGCCGAAGTGGGCATGTCCCACTCAGTGGACACCGCGAGAATAGCTCCCCTGCCAGGGGCGCTATTTTGTAAGCGTTCTAGCATAGAACGGGGAGGAGGATAGAACAAAAAGAGGAGGGAAGCAAACAGCCAATAGGCGAGCTGGGGAGTTCAGGAATGTATGCAGTGCATAAAGAAATGTATAATTATAATAACTGAACATCAATATTCAGAGGCAAATGTTTTTCGCAGCTTGAAGTTGAAGAGCTCGGTGACTTTGACAATTAACTTCTGTTAAGGTCTTGACGTAGCGCCAGGTGGTATCGCAGTGGCGCTGTCCCCCACGCTGTTTAAACCAATGCTTCTAGTATTAGCAGTATTAGTGTACTTGTAAAATTCAAACGGCGCGACAATTCGAACCGTTACCCAGTTGTCGAAATAGCGCAGCAATCGAAAAGAGGTTCGCGCTTTCCCGGCAACCAAAGGGCGTTTCTGCTCTCATTTATGAAGCGGCATCCCCAGTTAGCCTTACGTGCTAGCGAGGTCACCCACGAGTACACAGCAGCGGACAGGCGTCAGCTGTGAGGCGGTAGAGAGATGCGCGAGAAACCCACTCCTCCGGCCCCACCGCTTACGTTTCGATCCAAGCCGAGTTGTCCGCGGAGACTGTTTTGTAGCCATACCATCGATAGAACGACGCCCGAGCCCGTTATAACCATAGAGTTTCCTAAAATTAACTAGAGGGGACTCTGGCGCTGCGATCGTTCAGCCACCATGGGAATGATGGGTAGTACACGGATTTGCCTAGTCTTCGTGCTTCCCGGCTTCAAACGCAGTTGTGGCTTTGTTTATTGGTGCGTTTTCGTTCAGTTTCGGATAAAAGGATGGGCCGTTCTGAACTTCGTGAGCATATTTGAATCGTGAGCCTAAAAAGGTGAAGGTAGTGAAGCGTAACTGCTAACCTTTGTTGAACTTTGTATTGCGGCAAAGCGAATTCGGGCCATACGCAGCCAAAAGAACGAAGACTAGGCAAGACTAGGCAAATTTGTGTACTACCCATGATTCCCATGCTGGCTGAAGCGCCGTGTGTTGCAGCCCCCATCGACACTAGCGCCAGAGTTCCCTCTAGTGTATTTATAGGAAACTCTATGGTTATAACAACCTCCTCTCCGTTCTAAGCACATTTTGTGGCTATTCGCACGTCTTGACCGTCGGAATAGCCTCACAGCCTCGACCAATCGCGCATGTCTTTCCCTCCTCTTTTTGTTCTATCCTCCTCCCCGTTCTATGCTAGAACGCTTACAAAATAGCGCCCCTGGAATCACGACGGAAGCGAGCTTTCGAAGTCATGACACGTGCCGACGTATACGTCAGCGCTCGCTACAACTTGCACCGTCACGCGCGCCAACTGGCTGACACAGGCCAAGAAACCACCATCAACTTATCGGCCTACCGCTGCAATGGAGCCGACGAGTCGCAGCCGCAGCTGATTTCGTTCGCTCAAAGCACGGGTGAGAGCAGCGCGCGAATGCGATAGTTACGCGTTTTTTTTTTTTCCCGGGCTTTCTTTGCTGATTGGGAAAAAAAAATGGTACCCGTGAGACTTTCTTTATCGCAAATAATGGAATGGGAATTTCTGAAGACGCTCTCGAACTTTAGCAAGTCCCATTTCTTGCCCAAAGTCAATATTTAGCAATTTAGTTAAAGAATCCTAAGTAACAAATTAATTAATTACAAAACTCTAAATTTTCTGTAGTGCGCAAGGTGGCTGTCAGCAGTATGCAACTGATTTCACTCGCCTGCCTCTAATCTTGTATTTTTTAACCCTTGGCAAAAGATTGCTGGAATACCCGGTATAAGTAATAGTGCTTCCTGGTTCATTCGCACAGAAATGTGTAAATATTTGTTGATCAACTGATGATATGGCTACTTTATTTCAGGCTACGCCATTGTGTGGTGCTTATTGGCTTCTATTTTTATAAATGCAACTTTGTCTTCAGCATCATCGCTCACGCATATTTGTACATATCTAATTTCGACAAATTAGTCTGCTTGACATTTTTGCGCACCATCATAATAGGGAACAAGTACGGACAGTTCAATTAATGTCTGATGCGGAAAGACACTGGTCGGTTTAAGGTAAATTAATGACAAGCAGCGCTTTGAAATGGCACTTCAAGTTTCTTCAGATTTGAGTGATATGCCTATGAAGAGTTTATGATTAATCCCAGGTTTTAATCAAAGTGTGTGGTAAAAGCACTTTTCATACTTCAAGGAGATTATGAAATCAGTTGAACTTCTTGTGGATACCGCCTGTAATTTTAAGCGTTTGTCCGTTTTGAGCAGTGTCTTCACACATCTGATTTGGGTGTATGAGAACCCTTCCTCCAGACGGAGGAGTGTTACAATAGAGGTAAACAATTTGTTTTCAAGTGTTGAGAACTTCTCGCGAAGATGGAAACTACTCGCGAAGTCTGAATGGACCAACTTCTGGCCCGTCGTTCATTGCTACCGCACCACTAGTGAGTCATTCAGAGGAAACGGTGCTAAAACAACTATGTAACGAACGCTCCCAATCATCGCTGCATAAATTCATTTCGTTTAGTTTAAGCACGCGGTGTTGGTTACGTGTTGACAAAGTCTACCACGCTTCAAGGCAGCGGGGAGTTCAAATAACGGGCTAACCTTCATTGCTTTTGCGAGCCTCATCGAAACATAAAGCCAGATATTATCACGATTTGGCAAAAAGAAGTGTGTCGAATTGAAATGGCATGGAGAATGAGAGAGCAAAGGACAAATCATCGAGAAGAACCTTCAACGTGTATTAGACGCCATCAATATGATTCTGAAAACGAGAGGAACGTGTCACCGTAGAAAATCACTGTCCTCCTTTTTAAAAGTGATTGAAACGCCTCAATTTAATTATATATTCTAAGCGCATACAACTGCAGTTCTAGATCATATGTTTTGGTGGTGGCGTTTTTGAGACGGGTGTCGTGGAGACCACAAATCAGAGCTATGGTCAAGTTAGCTCACTGATTAGTAACCTCCGCAAATTTGCAGGTCTTGACTGTTAGACAATTGCCCATTTTTATGGACAACACTGACCCGGAACTTAGATCAAGACTACCGTAATGTCTACCACGGCTTCTCGAAGCACTACATCACCGACTTCGACTAAACATTGCCTGCACGAATAGTCATCTCTACCGCAATCGCCAGGATACAAGTCCTTGTTGTGACAACTGCGGCTTCCTGGAGTCCGTAAAACACACCTTGATCGAGTGCCCAGCTTATAAAGACGAGCGAGAATAATATGAGAAGAACTTACCAAAGCTATGGTGGCTAGAGAGGGAGGTGTCAGCATCGGCTGGGCTGCGCCGTGCAAGTCGGTGCGGCACTTTTTCATGACCCCGACAGGTGGCGCGTCGTCGTCTGCGAGAGCCTTTGCGCTGCCCGAACTGCATGGCATCCGCGCGTCTGGATCACACAGGCGACGCGGGTGCACAGTCATCGCGCGTCTGCAGAAACGTGTTCCTTGGCTGTCTGTGCACACGAGCATCTCGTCGCCGTTCGGTTGGTTCAGTAACCGCGCTGATGCGGCGGCGCTGCTGTCGGCTCCGCGAGCCCATTCGCGCCGCCGAATCATGAAAAAAATGCTTCCTCTCCGGCGCGCCGTTGCTCACACCTCGCCCTCTAGCCACCATACCAAAGCTCGACCGAAGCCTTTTTACTATGTCACGGATGCTAGGGTCCGGTGCTTTGGCCATCGAAACATTGCAAAGCCCTGAACTTTTCGTTTACCTTTTTTTTTAATCCACTGGCTTTCTCCGGAAACCTTGATCCCTGCACTAAGATATTGCGCATACGTGTGTGCGTGGATGTGTCTATTACAATACCTACATATTGTTATTTCTTTTTCATTTTATCTCTTTACGTATTTTTCTGCCCGCATCAACCTAGGGCCTGTTCCCCGCATCCATTCCATGCATCCCCTGCAGAATAGCATGCAAGCGAATACACAGGGTGGCCCAGCTATCTCTAGCCAGAGTTTTAAAATATGCCGCCGCACTCTACGACGAAGCGACCAAATGCATGTTGCTTACAATGGCATGGAATCAAACTATTTTTGGTTTTCTTTTTTGATTGCCTATTTAGGCATTTTAATTACTAACTTTTGAAGCAATGAAGCTGGGCAAAAAATTCCAATGAGAAAGTTGGAGATCAATTTGCAAAACGGCCCAATAGACCGTTTCTAACTTTATATCAATTAAGTATTAGTGTTTTTTGCTTACTACAGATGCCCGCAAAATACAAAAAAAAAAATACCACGTGACATGTCCGCTAGCGCGCCTACGGGCGCCATGATTGCACTGCTCCCTAACGTTCCGCGTGCAAACGACCATAGCATTTGGCCGGGTGTGCTGCCTCGACAGGGCGGCAATGATGGTGGTGACTGTGCGATGATGCACTGTTCGCTATTGGCAACATAAACGATAACCGCTGCGTCTGCTTAAGGTACGTTCTCACTAGCGGCAAAAACGCGAGCGACACGCCGCGCGCGGCGAGCGATGCTGTCGAGAGCGGCAGGAATCGAGAAAAGCGGCAGTAATGCGCGGCAAACGAGCGAATGGGTGCGAGACCCAATTTTCGTGGCACGCCGCAAAATGAGAACCAATCAGAAGCGAGCCGCGCAGTTGCGGCGCCACCTGTCTGCGCGCAAATAATTATAATGCGTGGCCTCCGAAACTAAACAGCCACACGCGCGCCGTAAAACCTCAGAGGCCGTGCCAAGACAACAAACCGTTGACAAAGCAGCTTGTCCGCACTTCGCTGCAGGGTTCGGTGGACTCGTCCAATTGCACGAGTGATGTTCAGAAGGAGTGATTAACTGAAGAGTATGTAGGGATAGCAGATATCGGAAGCAAGAACGAGTATTTAATCATAAACAGGGCATGGGCTCATCGAGAAGTTTCGAAAGCAACGAGACAACTCGAGACTCCAGGCATCGGTGCCACGTCGCGTAAAACGTGAATGGGAACCGTGACGATTTACACGTCCCGGACGGCTCCGGACGACCCCGGACGCCGGCGCCGCATTCGTTTTTCTCGGGGACCAACCGGAAGCTCCACCCACTGGTCCGGGACCACTCGGAGGCATATTTGTATTTCGCGTGCCTGGCGGCCTGCGGACGGCCCGGGTCTGTCCGAACGATTCCTTTCTGGCAGCTGGCAGACGACGGCGTGGTGCGCATGGCGCTGCGTCATGCGTGCGGCCATCTAAGTTGTACACTTGAAATTTTCCACGCGCTCTTGCTATCTTTTTGCTTTTCGGTACGCTTCTTGCACGTTTCGGGACTTCGTATTGTTTGCGCACCCAGTTCTTGCCGTCGTCGTTCTGTGCCGCGTCGAGCATGTGCGTATTCCAGAAGGTCGGGCGAGTACACTCGTGATGCTCGTCAGGAAAACAGCAGTGGAACGCCCACGCGCGTCTTCGATGCGTGCGCGCTCGTGTAGTTTACTCACGCAATTTGTGTCACAACGGAAATATGTATAATTCACCATCTAACCGCTGTTGGGATTGTAATTGGATCGGCGTTGCGGCCGGTGTCGCAGCCACGGACGGAGCAGACGGCGTAGCGGACGCCGTAGCGGACGCGGCATCAAGCGCGCAGGTGGCCCGAGGCCACTCGGGACTTTAGGATCACGTGATAACGCTGGCATGTGACGTAGCTACCTATGAGCCGAGGGTCCGTGGGCCGCCGGCGACTGGTCCGAGACTTGGTAAATCGGATGTATATACGAATGGTTAACTCATATAAGGCTAGGTGACGTTACATGCATTAGCATCAGTTTTATTTCTTCATTCACTGCTGTACACGCGCGTCTATATTTTGCATGTATGCGCGAAAAAAAAAAAATGTCTGTATTTGTGTGGTCTTAGGTAAATGAATTCCTGTTGTCCGCTGTCTGTCGGCTCTGCCCTTCAAGCCCAATGAGGCTTTGGCAGGCCAATTTTGTGTCACATTGTTGCTGTACCAAAATGTTAATAAAGTATTATTATTATTATTATTATTATTATTATTATTATTATTATTATTATTATTATTATTATTATTAAGAAGCTCGATGTGTCCGCCTTGTGCACTGTCCACTTCGGCCTCCACTGATTGGCTGGAGCTCGGCGAGCAGCGCGCCCTCTGTTTCCGGTCATTCTTCCGCAACGTAATTTTAACGTCACGAAGCTTTCACAACTCTTGACACAAATGAGTGGGACGGAATGCGTTTCACCGCAACGATTGCTGCCTACAGAGATCCGCTTTTGAACGCACATTTCGGAGGCCGTGCACCACCTCTAATCACGTTAACCCTTGAATTAGGTTTAACGCGGCCGCCCGCCCGACGCATCTGGAATGTCGGTACGCATTTCCTGCATCGTTCTCCAAACATCTCAAGACGTTCATATGCAAGTTCAGACTTGTCAAGTTTTTTCTAAAGTCCTGTTATTGTACATTTCGTCCACTTTCTTTCTCTTGACGCTGGGAATGTGCTGGCGTGTTTGGTGCGTCGACGTGGTCAAGAGCGCCATGACGTCACGCCTCGTAGCTTTTTCGAGTAACTGAATGCGCTCCGCCTAAGTGGACATGTTCACTAGGTGGATACATCGAGAATAGGTGGATAGCAGAAACCTGGCTCTCGTGAAGGATTGTGGGCTACGGCGCGTCTGCATCGACTTCCGGTTCCAGACACCATGCCGCCGCATTGGCATTCTTGCCAGTGCCGTCGCTTTCCGCGTGTTTCACCTAAAGGTTGCTGTCCCCTTTTCTCACACATTACTGCATAATACTAGCTTTGGAGTACCATGCAGCTTAGTTGAATAACAAATCCAGGCACTAAAAATAAACATGCGAGCGGCAATTTCTTCATTTAAGTGGCAAGCACATCTGGATGTATGTATGTTGTTTTGCATCAAAGGGTGTTTTCGCGGATGTTTTGTGACATATTGAAGATTCGCTGCACATTATAGTGTCATCAAATATTCATCCACTCTGTTTTATTGTTGCGAACACGTAAAATTTTTTTTTTCTTTTACTTTTCTGTTGCAAAGATAACATCTCGGGTTCGAAACAGTAAATGGTAATAGTAAAATATTTGCTTTAAAAGTGAACAACTCTCGCAATATACTGGCTTTTCTTTTTACGCCTCTCAGTCTTACTTTGCGTGAGATGTCGTTCCCTCGCACACTCGAACATTGTGTTTCTAGGCATGCAAAATTCCGCGCACTCGACATACATTTGTCTTTGAAGAGTTATACTAAAAGGTATTGGCACTACACACTTGCAATTTTACGAAATACTAGAGACGCCATACCGTACAATTCGTTGATTCAAAAGCAACGTCGATCGTTTCACGTCCTGCAATACCTATAATTGAGCGGCCGTTTTGTTCGGTTGGCCTTTTACGCGCTCAGCAGTTTCCACAAACTTAACAAAAAGAACGCAGTACAATATATGCAATGCAACTATATATATACATGGCATCGGCGTACTTTATCGGGCAGAGTACACGTACTTTTTTCGGAGATCCTTAAGCGATCTGGGAACGTACGTATACGTTGACATTTGGTACCATGTGGTTATATGTGTGGGTGATTCAGAGGTAGCCACCGTTTGTGCTGGGAAATAATAAATCAAGATAATTCGGCAAAATATTACTGCGTGTTTTAAAGCATAACCGTATATACTCGCATGCTGTGCTCGAGAACTCCCTCTCTCGGTTCGCCGTGTTTACTCATTTTCACTTCTCGCTTCGTTCTCTAAAGTGCGAAATATCTCGCATCCATTCGCAAAAGAATTCAAGAGCACAATCACTGGACAACCGCTAATAAACGCGTCCAAGAAGAGCACGTGTTTCCTCCCAGATTACGCTGAACAGCACAAACCTCGAAGCCGCGAAGGGCTAGGCCTCGAACTGGAAGTACTGTAGCAGACGACGCTATCCATTTACTATCCACCTATAGCTCCCCTGAACCGTCGCGAGGGAAGCATATCGTTTCTACGCGGAACGTTAGGGAGCACTTCAATCACGGCGTGCATAGGCGCGCAAGCTGGCATGTCACGTGGCATTTTTCACATTTCGCGGACATCTGTAGTAAGCCGAAAAAACTCTCGCAATATATCTAATAGATATATGGTTAGAAACTGTATAATCGGACGCTTTGTGAACCGATCTACAACTTTCTCGAATGAAATTGTTTGTCCATCTTTGTTCCTTCAAACGTTAGTTAATTAAACCTGGCTAATTAGGCCATTAAGCGGAAAAATAATGTGACTTACTGCATGCTACAGTCAGCAACATATCGCGTCGTCCTAGAGGGCATCGGCATATTTTAAAACTCTGGCTAGAGATAACAGGGACACCCTGTATATGCGCTGGCTGACCATTCTGCTTTTCCATACAAAGCTTTCTTTCTTTCTCTCTCTCAAGCAGGAATCCGATGTAGAAACACGCCCTCAATGATAAGTATACTGTTCTTGCTAATCAATTCTGCTTGGAAAAATAGGACTCGCCGATGGTTAAGCAAATAGTGGCTGCCATGCATTCTGGTTTTGTTTGACATTATGCGCCTTTACAAATACAAAATAGAAGGAAAAAACTAAAATCTGAGCTGGCATTTAGGTGCTCGTCATCTTGCAGGTCGCTTTTTCTGCTGCCGATTTCACGATGCATTCTTCACGTCACAAGGACGACAGCTCGCGCACTCGCCTTTCCCTCAGCATGATTCAACGAAAGCGTAATAAATAAAAATGACACTTAACCCGAAGAAATATGAAGCGATGTGTTTAACTCTCAGAATCTGTCCCCTCATCAATATGCCATTTTTTTTCTCATTGAAAACACGTTAAATCAGTTCGGTGAATCATATCAATGAACACTCGTGCACTTTCAGATGTGTTTGTACCACATTCTATAGCAACATGTAAAGCAAGCACTGATCGCACTGTCGACCAAAATGCATAATCCTACCACGCCACAGTGTACTGAATCACACGCTCTAATTGATGCATCGCCGCCCTTTTAAAGAAAACATCGTAGCAGCCGTCACTCCTTCTGATGCGTGGCTGCTCTTCGTCGCAACGGTCCATCCACCAAGTGGCTACGCTCACTGCAGTGTAACTAACTTTGCGGCGCCTACAAGTCCTACTTAGGTCAATTCGGTTATCTACTGTGTATGCCTGTTTTTGTTGGTTTGTTTGTGTATTCAAAAAAAAAATGTTTTGAGTCACAGTGCAGGGGTGTACTTGAAGAAAAAATATAAGGCGCGGAATTTTAAAAAAAGAACGCAGCAAGAAGTTGCACTACGCGGGGCAATCTCCAGCGCCTTCAGTGTTCAGGAATTTGGTTTAAAATGCGGGGTGGAGAGGGGGGGGGGGGGGAGACATCTGCTGTCGAAAATTAGTTTATACAGTGTATTTTGGTACAAATAAATTTTGGCGGTCTGGGGGGTACATTTTCTTTTCAGCAAGCCAGGAGAGTTTGACTATCATACGCACTACTAGAGCTAAAGCCGTACACTTCCATGCATTATTACACTAGATATATAGTACATAGATGTGCAGGGGGTCAAAAGTTCGCAGGCCACTATCCCATGTATTTCTATGGAAGCGTGGCCTGCGAACTTTTGACCAGCACTGTACATACGTGCACTCTACACGATCTACTTGACTTCATGGTGCCAGGAGTCGATATAGATGTTTAAGCGTGTTGGGCGCAAGTTGCGGATTCACACTATACAGAGCGTCGATTCGTGTGCCAAGCAAAACCATTTGCAATGATGCAAAATGATCGCAACATGCATTTGCTAGCTTTCTGAGGAAACAACTAGATACTACAAACTTTAACTACGTAAATAGGCCATAAGTGGCAAGCAGCTTGTCGTGCCTATTGGAAAATTGATCATGTCTAAAGGAATATGTAGGAGCATATTTAGGCGCCTATAAGCGACATTTCTATCTCTAAAAAAGTACACTATCTAGGGGTGCTATGCAGGATAGCCCGAGCTTCTCGGGCACACGAGTTTGCTCCGAGCTCGCACTGCGGCGGTCATGGCACAAAGACAGAGCGGAGCGCGTGGTAGCAGCATTGACAAAAACGGCTACATGAACGAGCGTGGCGTCAAACACGCATGTTGGGCATCTGCGGCAGTAATCAAAGAAACACCGCGTGCGAACACGTCAGCGCCGCCACTCAGTCCACATTTCAACAGTGCAGCGACGTCAGCGTGATTGTCGCGCTATATTTTTGCCAACTCAGCATTGCGCCTCCCACAGGCGTGTTCGTGGGCGTTCTTCCACTTTCGGGCATGTTCATTCGTTCCACCCGCAGCATGGAAATTTCCACTCTCGAAGGCAACAAGGGTGCACACGATGCACTCTCGTGCAGCTCGTTTCGCTTCTATCAAATATTGCGGATAAAATATACGGACAGGTTGTCACCAGGGGCGCTCGCATCATGGCGGTACCGCGGCTGTGAGTGGTACGTCGTGAGCGCGGTGAAATTGAATGCGAGACATCGCAGCCACGTGATGATATAACTTTTATTTCTTCGTGCGTGTGTGCACAGTCTGCGCGATAAAGCTGATAGATGAATCATGTCGCTCGCTGGCGTTGCGGCGTGAGCACTGCTCCTTGGCAAGAGCAAACGCGGTGGGTGGACCTGATCTTCGCCGCGGGCGTCTGTCAATCAAACTGATTGACGCGTGAACTCGGGTACAAGCTCGTTGATTCTGAGAAGGCCCCAGTTGAACTCGTGACTGTCATGGGGCCCGTGTGACTGTCAAAGGTTTCATGCGGTGGACGCTAAGCAGCAGCTTCTTTGCATATAAAATAATTTGGTCAGCCTTTACTACTTGTGCAAGGCTGGAGCCATAGAGGAGCTTGTGATCACGTAGCTTCTTCCAGCGTTTTAAGTCGGTCGTCTACTCAATCTGCTCGGTATACGCTTCGAAATAAAGAACGGATCAGCTCGGTCTTAATTTTGATTATACTAATTAGGCAGGACTTAATTAACATAATATTGAACAGTTTTGTCTTGATTGGTAAGGTTTTAATTAAAACGACAATAATTAACTCGGGTGCAATTAGCATGATCTTGATTTGTATGCAGCTAATTAACATAAACCTAATTCGCATGATCTTGATTAGCATCATATTATTAAGGTCTAATTAGGATGACTTTACTTAGCGTGCTTATAATTAACGTCGCGTTAATTAGCGTGGTATTAGTTAGCACTGTCATAGCTTTACATGGCTTCATTAGCATGGTCTTAGTACGGTATGGCTTCATTAGCTTGGTCTTAGCATGCCTTGGCTTAATTAGCTTGGTCATAGCATCTCTTGACTTATTTAGCTAGGTGTACCGCCCAAGCCACTTAGCTAATCAGCCGGGCGCACGTCCTCGGGCAGCGAGCACACCATGAAGGGATGAAGAGGGCGCGCGCCAGTCGAGCAACGCGCCCAAGAATGGGCAGGCCGACCATGATGATTGTACACGTGGCCTCGGGTTTAGCTACGGTCGCGATATTGTAAGGTGCTCGGCCGGAACTAATCTCAGAGGCCACCATGCTAATTATTCTAAAGGATACTAGTACAGACATTAAAAGCTTCAAAACGAATTTAAACAGCCCCTGCCTATAAAAAAATATCATCAGTAAACCTTTCTGGCACTTTTATTGCATGGGTGCACTTCTGCACTCAGTGGAACGACAAACAAATGAAAGAAGCTGCCTCTGGTTTGAAAACATCGCCCAATTTTGTCGACCGTCCTTGACGTGACGCCGCGTTCCATCGTAACCAATGGAACGCAGCGCGCGCTGATGGGTGGATCTGACCTTTTCGTACTGTTGGCTCGTTCAAAAGGGGGTGTCGCCAGAGCTCGGAAAAGATCCCGAGTTTCGCCAAGCTCGCGCCATCCTGCATAGCGCCCTAGAGGGTAGTTTACTGCCTATGCACGCAAATAATATTGCCTGCCGAACTGGTAAAACCTTGCTGGAAAAGATCGTACTGGTAGAGACATAAAAGATGCTGTAAGTTGTACGATTATCGCCGAGCTGGCGAAATCCCCGAATACCTCTGCCATTGGTGACTAGGTAATGAATGTGATAACATGCGCACTTAAACGTTAATATGCTTGTGTAATTAGGATGATGACGATGGGGAATGCAGCTGAGCACCTGCGAGTAGCGATGATACTGGTGGCATTGATGGTGTATACGATAATGCCTACGTAATAAAGAGGAACATGTTTGTGTCCGCTTAATGAAGCTGTCTGAAAGAAACCATTTTCTTCACCTTTCAGTTGGCGACGTTCAGGTCACTTCTCGTACTATGTCTGCCGCACTTGCACCGAGTAAAAGCCGCACAGTGACACGTGCGCCTCATTCAGTTCCTGAACAGTAGCATGCTGCGCAAGCACGCCCTGGTCAAGCTAACCAATCGTTACTTGATGCGTGATCAGTGCGGCCCTACACTCTAAAAAATCCCACGCTTAATCTCACGCTAAACTGTAATTTTAAGCGTGATGCGCATGTAAATGAGCCGTGGATGACGTTTCAAGCACCACGTGACCGAAAATAAGCGTGGCGTTCCTTCAGGTCAGCGTGAAGGCAAGGCTGCCTGCCGTGGTTCAGTCATGTGCAAGCGTGAGCGAGCAGTGTACGCGTGTGGAGCTGATATCACACGCTTACATTCCCGCGGAGCGCACGCGTAAACATTTACCATCACGCAGATACAAATCCTAATAAGGGAGCCGCGATATGCCGCGCCGTCTGCACGAAGCGCGAGCATGCGTATTCTCCACCACGAACGTGACGAGGTGCATACGCATGCGCATACGCCTTCTCCCCGCGCCTATTGCGAGGAATACGAAACTTCATCGAGGGAGGCTGTCGAAGGGCGTGCGTTTAAAACGCTGCTTTCAGCCATATTTGTCGCGGATTCTGCAGCGGGTGGTCACGATGTTTAATCATTGCAGCACAGAGATTGCTGCCGCGTTCACTTCTACAGATATTCTTCGCATTGAAAGTGAGTGGTGCAAACACACCAATTGTGATCGTGTCTTCTTTGTGAGAGAAAGTCCACCGCGATCTGACGCCTCGGCAGCAGGATTTCCACATGGATGGTGCGACCGCTCAACTTCCATTCATGGACGATTGGAATATACAGGTAAGAACGTTAGTTTTGTTTCGCTCGCACTTTATGTCAGTAAACATTAATGATTTGCAACGGTTTCTTGTCTGCCTGTCAGATGCTATGTTTCAACGTGTGCGTTTATTCTTCTTTTTCTGAGAGTGTTGTGTTCCGTACTTGTCACTTGCATCCTTGCTTATTGATATCTTCGCTTTCAATAATAAGTCGTCTCTTGAAAGGCAGTGCTTTCTCGTATATCTTTCCTGTGTAGTTTCTGCCGTGTCGAGCTGTTATTAGATTCAACTATGGAATACCTTGCAACAAGCCCAACGTTGTGTTCTTTTGAAGTGCCATACTGTGGCGATTACAACGCCAGGTTTTTTGAAAAATTTCTGAAGTCAGAATGCACCTCGCGTTCCATGCTGGTTCATGACGCGTATATAACGTGGTCTCTTTTTTTCATTAATTTCACCCTTCAGATCTCCGCACCCACTGACATTTCAACAAGGGTTTGGGTGGTGAGCTCGGAGTTGCCACTGTGCATTCTGTACTGTGTTTACTCTCACGATTTATAACGCTGTTAGTGGAGTATCAATGTGGTTACGGCGTATTAATCCGAACTTAGAACAGTACGATCGACGCCATAGTGCAGGTGTATAAAAGCGACCGCTCTTCTTTTCGCGTGGTGCGCGACCACGCCATCCATGGAAACCTTGCCGTACTCGATTGTGACGCGGACCCTCATGAATCATAGAGCGTAAGCTTAATCCATTTTTCTATTTCAGCGCACTTGTTGACAAAACAGAGGACTGGACAACGACACAGACACAGCGCACGAGTGGACATAGCGCTGTGTCCGTGTCGTTCTTCTGTCCTCTGCGCAAAAATAGAATTTTGAATGATGTTTAACCAACACTGCTGGTCGGTGTCATGTGGGACGACGCCGATCTCGCTGAGAGGGGCAGAGGCGTCAGCTTGCGGGCTACCATTTCACTTTGCAACAGTTCCTCACAGTAATGGTGCTTATTCTTCTAGATATAGCATATGTCGCTCATGCTCATAGTTTGCCGTTGTAGGCAGGGCTGAAAGTCACCCATCATTGGAGGGGGGGGGGGCGCTCACAGAGCGGTAACACACACACACACACACACACACACACACACACACACACACACACACACACACACACACACACACACATATATATATATATATATATATATATATATATATATATATATATATATATATATATATATATATATATATATATATATATATATATATATATAAACCGCGTTAATTGGAACTCGAACGGGACTATAGAATTGTTCGAATTAGCTGGCGGACGGTAGAATGAACGGACATCGCGCCACACAGCGCGGCCAGAATCCAAAGATGCCTGTTTTCTTCTTCTGGTCTTGCCACATCAACCCAACAATCGCGGTAAACTCATTACTAAAAAGATGGAAGAGCTACAATTTACCTAAACAAGGCACTACTGCCAAAAAAAAAAATAATAAACTCCAGCGCTTGTAGAATGGGTGTCGTCGTGCTGCAGTTGACCACCTGAGGGGGGGACCGAGCACCTCCTCAAAAAATGGAGGTGGGCCCGGCCCACCCAGGCCCCCCTGTCTTTAAGCCCTGGTTGTAGGTTAAGGAAAAGTTCATAATTTTGTCAGCTATTTGCCGACTGATAGTAACCTGCGTCTCAGAAGCGATGCATGATACATCAGGAGCGATGTATGCCTTTGAATGAGCATATCTATTTGTGTCCGGTTCAAAATTTTTAGGTTTTGTTTTTGAAAAAGAGTAAGCGGCGGTGGTGTTGCGGTGTTTAGTCAACATCAATATTCTGTGCCCGTGCCGATGTGATTACGCAGCCCTTCAATATTTGCCAGTATTTCCTTTATCATTTACGCTGTTATTTGGCACTTAATGACCTTAAATGTGCACAAGGTGTGTTTATCCTGAGGTAGCGATTTGTGCTGCCTGCACATAAGTGTGGATAGGGCTGTTTTTCTCCTGTCAGTTTTGCTGTGATGTGCTTTTTTCTCTCTTATGAAACATGAAGCCGTAATTCTATCTCATGTATTTGTATTGAACGTCGCTGTTGCATTGTATCTAGGGGCTACGGCTCAGTCAAACTGTTCATGACAGCTTTTTTAACTGCTCCCCTGTACCTGTACTTCTTGAGGCTGGAACAAATTCTTCTTCTTCTGCTTCTGCTTCTTCCTCTTCTTCTTCTTCTTCTTCTTCTTCTTCTTCTTCTTCTTATTATTATTATTATTATTATTATTATTATTATTATTATTATTCATTTTTCTAGCTGCAAAGCAAACTATTCCCTATCAGCAACACAATCTCGATGAATTGCTGAAAAGTGTCCGGATATGATGTAGGAAGTTGCAAGCCGTGCAACACGTCTACGCTTCTATGGTAGAAATAAACGGGTAAGCAATATAGCACACTTATAGAACTGCTTGTAACTTCACATTTTTGCCTCTGTGTTGTTAGGGCATGTTTATCGCTCAGGTATCAGAGGCGAGAAGAGGAGTGACATGCTGGAAACGACTGGACACGGAAAAGCAGCAGCTAAGCAGAAAAGATAGAGCACACACCTCACCTCAAGTGATCATCAGTTACCTTTACAGCGTAATTGACTTGTCTTCTTCAGAAGTAAAGCATTATGGTTTGGTTAATGGGATATTTCTTTTTACAGACACCTCCAAAGGAGTTTATAGGACCCTGCATTTTCTGGGGGGAAAAAGAAGACCCCTCATCTGCGGCAGCGAGCTGGAAACTTTTCGTATGAGTGAAGAGACGGCCCCAGAGAAGGAACTAGTGATGTGCCTATGCCTGTACTGCATGGAAGATTAGACATATCGGGCAGCATATGGCCAACGGCTTGGCTTCGTCCAGTCAGTCACAAGGCGGGGGTCAGGCAAATAGGTATCATCGACACAAACAACACTAAGGAGTTTGTTCACTGCGTTGAGCATTTAAATAGACAGTGTACACCGAATTAACCTTCCTCAGCATTACGCAAATATTTCTGCTGTCAACTGTGTAACTTCTCTTTTTAGCTGTGATTTCGTTGCATCGCGTTTCCTGGGTGTGTATACTACATGAATAAAAAAAAATGTACGGGTCGTAGATCTTCTGTTGCTTATAATCTTCGCGTTTCTTGGAATAAAACGCCAGAGAAATATAATTTGATAAGGTATTTTTTGCGAACAACAGGGAAAACTGAATGCTTAAAGGGAGAAATACTGTCCTGTCGTCCCATACATTGTGCGCATGGTTCACTATCTTCGAACGCCCAGCGCGGCACAGCGTGTTTGATATAGCACTCGCCGCTCTGTGCAGAGAAATAGGGAGAGGCCTGTTTACACTTTCTATTGTTTTTCATCCTTGAATTGCACCAGGGCTTAGCCAAACCGCTTGTTAATGGATTAGTTTCAGCGTCAACGGCGGGAAGTGTCTTGCGCAATCTCTTTGTGGAACATTCAGCAACTGCTTCGCCTGCCTGCTGCTAAGGTGGAGACGAAAGAAGAGGACTGTGGGCAAAGCTTGCTTCGGAGAAGCGATGCAAGCCGACGGCGACCCGTGCTTCAAGCTGACTAGCATCTGCGCCCAAGGAAAGACGGGGGAGAGAGTGGGGTCACCCCACTCCATCTCTTTTCTCCTGTGGCGCAGATCCTCGGCGCCGTCTTTAAGCGTGCGTAATGGTCACGCCATAATAAGCGTGTAAAAAAAGCTTGAAACGCACGCTTAGGTAAGCGTGGGATTCTTCAGAGTGTAGGCGTGATCGCTAAGCGTGGAGAAATATCACGCGTACGTTAGGCGTGTAAAAAAAACTTAAAACGCACGCTTAGGTAAGCGTGGGATTTTTTAGAGTGTATAGATATCCACAGCCACGTGCACACGGGTGGCTCACGCCCGGTCCTCGAGTGACGCAGTTCACAGCAGTTTCTGCTATACTTCGTATTATGGTGCAAATAAGGAAGCGAAAGTACGCTTTCAAGTTTTCGGTCATCGATGAGATCTGTAAGAAGGCTTAGCGACATGTGGACAAAAGACCGTGATAGCGGCCCGTTTTTATCACGCTGACTTGCACCTTCCACGTTGCACGCTTCGTAAAAGGCTTGACAGGCGGACTAACCACTCATGATGTCCATAACTTGTGTTGAAGAGACCGCAATACGTTGGACTAATCGTCTAAATGCCATTAGTGTCCCTGATCGATCATGACTTTGTATAACTGCTCGTCCGCGGACAGCTTACCCCCTTGTGTAAGCACGTGCGGCTCACATCAAAGTCGTTATGATTTCAGAGCTAAACACATAACTCTCTTTGACATCTGCGGCTCACTCTGTCGAGCACTATGCGAAGAAATTTTGCCACGTGCCGTGAAGAGTTGCGAAGGCGGAGGGCGGTGCATCAAGAGCAATTGGCGAGTGCTTTTTCTTTCTCCCGCTACCTTAGCATGTACCTACAGCTGTTCGTTCCCTCCTAGGCAGTTCTCGCGTAGCTCTCAACAGGTATGATTTGGAGCGATAGTTTATTTAGCCGTTAACCAACGTCGCTACGTGGTCAGACAAACCAGCATATGTGCTAGCTTAGAATCGAGCATGCGGTCAATAACGAAATCGCTACTGCGCAAAAGGAGTATACTTTATTTTCAATGAAGCGAGATGGACCAGTCGGCATGTGGCTGGTTCAATACTGCGATGGGAATACCACAGTTATGCAAGATAAACATAATTCAGCAGACGCTATTTTGTCGCGCAGACTTTAGCAAAGACCTCGACATGCTACCTCCGCATACGAGCTCGCGATTGTACTCCGGAAAGAAGTAGCGGTGGTCGTGGCTGGCTCAGTAATAGTGAGCCTAACTGCGGTAGCAGGTGCATGTCTGCTTGATGATGCCGGCGCAGTAGCCTCCACGGCGTCGAATGCTACGGCAGTGACGGTGACAGGCGCCCTGATTGAACGGGCAGCCAAAGCCCCGGCCTGTGGAAGAGAAAGAAATAGGGATTTGTCTTCATATTTTTATTTGGTCAGCATAGCAATCCATTTGACCTGCGGTATTGTGCGAGAACAAGTGTGTGCGTTGTTCGCAACAGGAGCTACTAAGGGAAGCCATGTGAGCTATATATATATATATATATATATATATATATATATATATATATATATATATATATATATATATATATATGTGTGTGTGTGTGTGTGTGTGTGTGTGTGTGTTTGTGTGTGTGTACATATATACATATATATATATATAAATATATTCTTTAATACGTCTTAGGTTGCACGTATATGCGATGCGTTTCCGTCCTTCACTCTGCTGTAAGATCCACGAACCATGCGGGAATTCCTACTACAGCCTCATGCACATATTGCCAGGAATGAATGACTTCATAACGCAGAGGAGGAAACAGCGCGAAAACGGGACGAAGTAAGAATGACCTCACAACAAAAGCGCTGACGAACAACTGTGTGTAAGTTTATTACACTGGAAAATATATAGCTGAAAAACATAACTAAAAGAAACTAAAACCATCACCTGCGCATAATGGTGAAATGCAAGATGAATCTGCCACGAGTCGGAAAGTCCCATGTTACCATAAGCCTAGTAAACACTTCAGTTATAAGCCTAGTACACTTCAGTTATCCAGACGAGGAACGAAATGAACGTCTTGGCGTGTGAAAGATTAGCATGGTAATTAGACTATTCTAACATTACTATAATCAAGATTACCACACAGTTGTAGTCGTTACTAGTGTAAGTCACTGCGAAGATAAAATACTTACGAACTCTGACGTGTGCCACATCACCTTCGCCATCCTGAGCAGCTACAGTGAAGACAAGGCCTGCACGTAAGCGAAAAAATGTCTGAAAAAAAATCTCCGTGCTCGTATACAGCTGTACGCTTCCCAAAAAATCGTTATGACGATTCTCATTTCGTAAGCTGTGAAGTGTCATGAAAATCATTTCCCTTGTCGATGTATGCTATACCTCCAAGTTCATTCAATATACATAATATATATGCGCAGGTCGACTATAACGAGAGTGTCATGCTGAATCGCGGAGTCAACACGTGCTCGGGGGGTCTAGGCAAGATTTGTAATAAATAGGTAATTTTACGGCAGGTTATCAAGCTTATTCTGTTACAGCTCTTTCCTAATGCATCAACAAAACTTGTTTCCTGGCTGTTTGGTGCATCATGGGCATCTGAACCTTTATGAAGACAAAAAAGAGAAAAAAGGATGTTTTGAGATTTGGCCAATGAAACGAATGGTGCTACAGAGGGGGTACTGCTGCCTCACTCGTTCTCCCCGTCACATTTCTGTTTAAAAATGACCTAGACTACATGAGCCACCACATGAGAATGTAAGGATGGTAAAGATAATAATTGCAACAAAAGTCAACCCGTTCGCTAACAGATACTACAAGTTGCTTTCCGTAGTCCACCTTTACCTTTTCGTAAAATTTCTGTAGCAGCTTGCCACTTCATATGAGCATATAAGCTTACAATGTGATAGGATACCGGTCACGCGAATACTTTACAATCATTCGAATGCATGGCAGATTGTGTGTAGAAACTCACCGGCGAGAATAATGACGACCAGGGAAACGGCTAGGACCTTCATATTTCCTTTCGAGCTGTTTGGGTGATATCCGACGAAGTCTCTGAGGAAGTAAGGAAAAAAATTAGGGCAGAAGCTATCTGTCGATGTTTAACACAGTCATTGCGTACGCGATTAAAGAACATTCCAGATACACGTGTTTGACTCGGATGAGGACAAATTACACGACACCCCGAAATCGCCGGCGATTAAATTCGTGCACCAACATTCGATTGATGAATGATGGACGTGTTCATAGTCTAAGCAAATCTCGCCAACTTAAAACGAAAGGTTTTAGAATGCCATTAAAGAAATGAACTATGATAAACAAAACCGACATAGCGATGAGTGATAAGTTAATAATGTGGCGTGTACTTATTCCCACCTTCTTTTGGATAAAGTATTCGTTCCAGCACATGGTCTGGCGCTGTCCCGCGTTACGTGGCCACGAAGGTGTTAGCCTACGTCGTCCAAGTGGGATGCTGCGCTACGCAGTCCGGTTTTGTAAGCACAACTATGGGCAGTCTAACAGGCCCGCGACGTGGCGGAGAGGCTATGTCAACATGACCCGATGTGGGAGCGGCCCGCTACTTGTTAGTTCACGCCCTGAAGGACCTAAATAAAATTATTCCATTCCATTCAATTCCATATCGTTAAATCTTGTCCAGCGTAAGCGCGGCCATTTCAAGAAGAAGAATGAAGCTGTTTTTTTTTGTCTATGTACTTTTCCGTCCAGTGCCTTAGGTTGGTCCTAAGCCTTAGAGTTACCTTAGCCTGTCTCGTATTACGGTTCACGCAAAGGGGTTTACGGAATGCCGGGTTATCAGACGATGGTATCGACATCTTGCGACCCTTCATGCAGCCACAATCATAGACACGTTTGTTTGTTTTCGCCTACTGTCCTTGAGGAGAAGAGTTTTAAAAAGGAAACTTTTTCGATATTAGGAAGCTGCCGCAAATTTGCCCCAGCAGGGAAGCAAAATGCACCAAGTTTCTGCAATTACATTTCTATGCTTGTCTGGTTCATCTCGGGCCTGCCAGATGGCACCACTTATCCGGCCTCTCCAGTTTACTGCTGCGGTATCCGATATAACGCTAACGCAAAGAAGTTTGCGGGGAGTCTAAAACTCTATATTATTTCATGTTGTGTTGCTAAGTTGATAGTGTCATATTGTTCACTTCCATCACCTAGTTATACTTTTCCCCTTTTTCTCCGGAACGTGCCCCTATCGGGACGAGAACTGATCTGCGAATGTGCTCATGATCGAACTGCCCGAATGATCGAGGTTGATATTTGTGTTATCTAGTTTTTCCGTGTTGATGCCCATAGAAGAGTGTCCGCGGCAAACTGCTATCACGTACTGTTGTTATCAGTCTATGTATTCACGGCAGAAACTCTACGCATTGCATTTTGGTAGATACTCCGCCGCAGAAGTATTTGCTCTATAAGTGGACTGATATGGACAATGCATAACCGAATAATACAAATACAATGAAAAGCAGAGTAGCGCTTGTAAAAGCACTTTTCACTGCGTATATGCAAACGTGGTGCTGAAAAGCACACATGCGCAGTCGGTTCCCTTCAAATTGAGGTTAAATAAAAGCTTTTTGATGAATCCCAACAAACCACACCGTCTTCCTCAGATCTACCGAAATGACCCGGATGTGGAGCTCCCAAAGTAAAGTTTCTTAAAGCTTGCAGAAACGTTTTCTCTGGATATAAACAAACAACTAAAAAAATTACTAAGGACCAAGAGCCCCAGCCTGTCATTGCGGGACCAACGATTTTTATAAAAACACTATCAAAACAAAACAGCCCAAACTGATTCCCAGAATACTCCTGTGGGAGCAAAGTACTTCGGAAAAAAAAATGCGAACAGTCAAGCTTCGCGAACAGTCCAGATTATTCCAGAGCTTGCGCGACCACCAGAGATATGGCTGGAAAGTTCGATGCGTGATGTATTAAGGACGGTGAGTCCCAACTATGAGCAGTTTATCGACGGCCGACGCTCTACTCACCGCCATCAGTGTACGTACAGCCTGCATTGCTCGCTTGCAGTTTAACATTGTTTGCCGGCCGCAAGTTCGGCCAAATAAAGAGTTACGTATTTTCGAGTTCTGCTGGAGTCTTCTGCACCGTCACGACCACGTGACAATACGCTCAGCGCTTTACGTATGATCAGCGCTCCCGGAAATATGAGAATTCGTGGCCTACGTGTTGTGCCATGAGGAGCAATGCATGTACTGTGGTGCCCTAGAGCGTTGTCACTCGAGTAGCGTGGAGATCTGCCATATTTTAGCTTAGTGAGGGTTTCCGTGTGCAAGATGTATAGCCGCAGCCACAGATAGTATGACTTACGTTACAGTAAGCGGTGTACTCCCCTTCAGTTGTATACAAGCGCAAGCAAATGAAAGACACAGACAGTGACAGCGAACGAAATTAAGTTACGCTGACACATTGTGCTTGTGTTTATCGTTATCTTCCTAATTATTAACCGATAGATCATAAAAAACGTTTTCTCTATTCAAAGTGGCGCAGCAATTCACTGCTAGCATTTCCCATACATGTTTGTTGCAGCATGCATGGATTCAATTCCTCCTTTTGATTATGGAACGCTGCTGTAGCAGCAACAGCTCAAGCGAGTAGGCCGGAATAGTTGTGTTGCTTTAAGTGGCTGGAAATAAATGTTGATGGAACTGGAAGCTGCCTTTCGTAAAGTGTTTTGACTGAATGACAGATTGTGAGTGAAAGTGAAGAGTAATACATTTAAAAGGTCCTCTGAGCAACCTCTGAAGATACAAAGTACGAGCCCATTGTTCTCTCTTGGCGGTTCCCGTCTTTTTGTCACAATTCGTGATGTCCGCAGTCTGTTCACGTAACGTCATGGGCGAGGCCAGGGCGGGAGCGGCACATCGGTGAATTTAATTCACCGATGCGCCGCTCCTGTCCCTGGCTACACCACTGGATTTAAGTGCATGAATTTGTCTCGCATGTGCATTTAGATGTCCAAATGCTAAACAGAAAAAAACTGCTTCATCTTTCTGAAGAGTAGCCGAGAAATTAACGAGAAACCTTTATGGCGAGGTCCCTGCGAAAATCATTTTTTTCTTTTAAATTGCATGTTGTTGGAACGTTCCAGGGACGGTTTTTTTCTCTTCTTATTTCTTTTTATTTCATTTTTTTTTTGTGCAGTTGAGTTCTTCCAGGGAGTTTGAATATGTCTCAATGAAAACTTTCTTGGATATTTTCAGGATGTGTGTGCTTTGTTGGGAAGGTATTGCTCTTTAGCTCATAAGCAAATGTCAAAAAATATTTGGCGTGATTATGCCCGAGGTTATGCACCTTCCCAATGATGGAACTCTGTACTTACGTCTCGCTGCATGCGATACTCTTTCTGATTAGTGAACGTTGTATACAGACCCATTCAACCTCGGCCAAATGAACGTGTACAGAACAATTCCCCAAAACACGCGGCAACAATGAAAAAAGAAAAAAAATGTTATGGCATGTTTTTTGTAAAGCCATGCAGCAATGTAGTATAAGGCATGTAAAATTATTAATGGCCTCCTACAAAGAGGGTAGGCAAAAGAAGGACCAAATTGGCTGCTGTTCCTAAAGCACAGAACCACCGTAAGTTCGTGCCTCGATATTTGACGCATAATTGCAGCGGGAGTTTATGGATAACGTTACAATGCAGTTAGCTAATCGAGAACAGCCAAAAAAAAAAAAAAAACAATATGATACATAAGGAACATCTCACCTCTGCTACTGTCGGTGGTTGGAAGTGTGTTCTTGAGTGAGACAGCAGTGAAGCTGCCTTATATACCGAATGTGACGCGGAAGTAACGAGGAATTTGAATTGCGTCGGGTGTTGGTTTTTCCCGTCGCGTGAGGAGTTCACTGTCAGTGAGGTTGCACAGTGTCACGACAACCACGGACGTTCGGTATGTAGTATAGATGTATGAAAGGTGTCAAGAGAACGTTCGGATGGTTAGGTGAAAAGTGATGCTGCCCAAGTGGGTGTGACTGCTAGGTTAGTACAAGTGTCTGTCGAGCAGTCATTGTTTAGTAATTGGTTCACTGGAATTAATCGTTCTCTGGAGTTTGTGAAAACATGGTTACTTCGATTGTTGATGTCAAAGTTTGGTTCACTGGAATTAATCGTTCTCTGGAGTTTGTGAAAACATGGTTACTTCGATTGTTGATGTCAAAGTTTGGACCTGCAAAGCATTCAGTTACATACTAGGCTTTTCATAGGAAGAA